>NQII01002180.1:211964-317495 GCA_002778355.1 Clitarchus hookeri
GCTGCCTGGATTTTGTTATAAATTGGTGGGCTAATTCCCAGCATCTGAGTTCTGACCTATTGCTTGAAGGTGGTAGGGCTCTCACAACTCTGGTACAGTACCAGAGTCGTCTCTTAGGGTAGCCAAATGCCTTGTCATCTAATTAGTGATGTGCATGACTGGATTAACGAGATTTCCTCTGTACCTATCTACTATCTAGCAAAAGCACTGCCTAGGGAACGCGCCTGGGAATCTCAGCGGGGAAAGAAGACCCTGTTGAGCTTGACTCTAGTCTGGCACTGTAAGGAGACATGAGAAGTGTAGAATAAGTGGGAGACGGGTTCGCCCCGTCGCCGGTGAAATACCACCACTTTCATTGTTTCTTTACTTACTTGGTTGAGTGGAGCACGTAATGTTGGGCCTCTCATGCACCTCGTCACAGTTTTTCTGGTACCAGGCGTTCAAGGGAACTTGAGGCCATTCTTCGTCCTTGTGGCGTTGTGGCGTGTGCTTGGGTTGCATATACCCCCACATGATCTGATCCAAGGACACTGCCAGGTGGGGAGTATGACTGGGGCGGTACATCTGTCAAATTATAACGCAGTTGTCTTAACGCCAGCTCAGAGAGGATAGAAACCTTGCATGGAGTAAAAGGGCAAAAGCTGGCTTGATCCCTGCTACTGTACCACAGTTGTGAGAGCCCTACTTCCTTCAAGCAACAGCTCAGAACGAAGACGCTGGGAATTAACTCACCAATTTATAACAAAATCCAGGCAGCCGCCAAGCCTCAACATGAGATAATCACAGCTCCAAACCACACTCATCAGCTATAGCGGTAAATTTTCAATTTTCCCGCCCCACCCTAGTTTGCCACCTGGCCACTATGTTTACTACCAACAGCGCTCTTCCCCCATACTGCAGTGACCTATAACTCGCCACTGATGAAGCTGGCTAGCCAGTGAAACGTCGCGATCGTGCAACAGCGTGGGAAATGTGTCGTCCTTTTTTGTGTGTGCCTGACAACACATACTACATTGTGAGTACTTGAATTCCTGTCCTTTTAAATATTTTTAGTTGTTAAATGAAGTACAGAATAAGAGACCCAAACTTTCTAACCTCTGAGCTTTGCCAGTGTGTTTTTGGAGATGCTGGTCAGCTTAGAGAATGCCATCGTCACAAACTCCGGCAGTTTGTCTGCGAACAGCCGCACGTCGGCATGCAGGTACACCAGGAACTGCAGACGGTCCGTCACAACACCGCCATCGGATTCGCTCTCAGCTTGCGTGCTGGAAGGTTGCCTCTGCGAACAGTCATCCCATCTTCTATTTCCAGATTCCCAACATTGGCACGACCAATTTCAGTCCACAGGTTCACAATGCACCACTTACTTGCTCCAGTGCTTCTCCTATCCAGCTGCAGTATCGAGATACTATCATGAGGCTCAGCTTCCAAAACCTAAAATATATGGAAGCACACCCTTATAAATATTTTGGAAATGTCTGATTCTTCACACATTAATTACTTACAAAATTACTGCTGAAAAAGTTATTAATAAAAGAAAAATGAACACTATAAATTGATTCTAATACTGTAGAAAGAGGTGATATACAGTAGAACCACTTTTTTTAAACACCCTGATTTTACATGTTGTTCTGGTTTGCACAAGTTTTCTTTTGTCGACTGCAATGCACGTAGAGCACGATTTCCCCACTTTTAACATTTTCCTGTATTTTGTAACATTTTTTCCTGGTCCTTTGAGAAGCGTAAATAATGGGTTATACTGTAAAGGGACTTGAGAATGACTACATGAAACTAGCAGACATTTATTACATTAAATTACCTTTTTTTTAATCATTTCCCTACAACAAAATGTAAAGTAGTCCACTGCAAGTAAGTTTAAAAATGAAATTATTGAGGCAAATTGCACTATTCAAAATAACTCGAAAATACCTAGTGTTGAGAACTTACNAAGTTTAAAAATGAAATTATTGAGGCAAATTGCACTATTCAAAATAACTCGAAAATACCTAGTGTTGAGAACTTACTTAAGCAAGAAACTTAGAAAGGAATGTGTTTGGTGCATACAAATGATGCAAATTTCCTGTTTTCCTTTGTGAGATTGAAATTCTCTAACTCAAATACCATCTTAAGTATTTGAAAAGACATTTGCTTCCTTTAGGCATCCTCTCTAACTGACTTACATAAACAATAAAATACTCCAATTCATTATAATATTTTGTAACAAAATTTTTAAGTGAAGTCTGGACTTACCTATATCCTTAACAGCTGAGAAAAATGCAAAAATTTGGGTTTTGAACTATAGTGGATTTTCAATTATTCGTTGCCATTATTTAAGTTTTACTGTATTTCCAGTTTCTTTATGTTGGTCCCATCAAAATTCCTATATAAACAATGCCAATAATACTCGCAATCCATGATCACCAATCTTTGTTTATCCCGTAATGTCTGTTCAAAACCGACAGTACAAAACAGATGGCATGCATTTATAATTTTTTAACACTGTGAACGCAAAACATCACGGATAATCGACAGCTGCTGCTATCAATAGTATTGTTTACACCTGGCAGCAGTTTTTTTTATGTTCTATTGACTAATTTTGTTCTTGTTCTTACGTGTTTACTGCACTCTTAGGTTGGCAACAGTGAGAAAGCACCCTACATTCTTCTTCTTCTTACATGTTTCCTGCACTCATAGGATGGCGACAATGAGAACGAATCCCACAATCTCTTTGTATTGAACGATTTACGATCTTGTTATTGCAAATGGAATTTGGAATAACATTATAGACATAGCTGTATTTTGAAAGGGTGATAATCGGAAACTATCGGTTGCCGGTTTGTTTATATCTGTATGGGTTTGAAAATGGCTAGGCAAGTAATGGTTGGTTTAATCATAAATTTACTCGAATAAGTTGTTTTTAATGATATCTTTAGGTTGTTGGTTCAAACAAACATGCATTTTGAGGTTATGTATATTTTTCAGGTCTCATATCCAAGTCTGAATCCATTGTTTTCCTGCATGCTTCTTTATTTCGTTGGTCCACTGAAAAATGAATTTTTGAGAATCCACTGCACTCAGTTATGCACAAAGAGACAACCTGATTGTAATGATTGTAGCATGTTCTGGACCACAGTGCTCAGTAATTCTGAATCAAGGCGAGAGTCAAGATTAAACCACTGCCAATCTGGCCTCCCTGTTACATGAACCTTAGTGATGACTGCTGAGGGCCTGAACTTAAGAGCTGAAAGTTCCATAACATAACNGGCCTCCCTGTTACATGAACCTTAGTGATGACTGCTGAGGGCCTGAACTTAAGAGCTGAAAGTTCCATAACATAACTGATCCAATTATTTTAAAGTAAATAAGGTACACACTGTTTACGATTAATTGAGCACTTTTGAAATCAACCTTTGAAAAATGTCGCTGCCCCTACCTGCGTGTACTTCAAAAGACGTAATAACAGACAAACACCCAGTTAAGATGGTAGTGATGGAGAGAAAGTAGTTCCATGTCTTGACATTAAGTTAAAAGTGTTGGGTGAACATTTGTAAATACTGAAATAAGTTATTTAGTTTTACATTGTTTTTTTTTTTTAATGCATAGTGTAATAACTAGCAAATTTATTTAGTTTTTTAATAATTTTACAGTTTCACTTGGCAGACCCATGAATNGGCCTCCCTGTTACATGAACCTTAGTGATGACTGCTGAGGGCCTGAACTTAAGAGCTGAAAGTTCCATAACATAATTGATCCAATTATTTTAAAGTAAATAAGGTACACACTGTTTACGATTAATTGAGCACTTTTGAAATCAACCTTTGAAAAATGTCGCTGCCCCTACCTGCGTGTACTTCAACAGACGTAATAACAGACAAGCACCCAGTTAAGATGGTAGTGATGGAGAGAAAGTAGTTCCATGTCTTGACATTAAGTTAAAAGTGTTGGGTGAACATTTGTAAATACTGAAATAAGTTATTTAGTTTTACATTGTTTTTTTTTTAAATGCATAGTGTAATAACTAGCAAATTTATTTAGTTTTTTAATAATTTTACAGTTTCACTTGGCAGACCCATGAATAAAGTGATTAGGCCCATATCACAATGTTAATTTTACATATAGTGGAAGGATACATGATAAGGATACAAGTAGATCTTAAGCAGGGTTTCCAAAAGTAAACAGACTATAACATGAATGAGTTAGTTTTAAGAAGCAGCAGTTAGTGGCAGACCTGTTGGCAAGAAGAGGCAGGAAGACGCCCCGGGACCAGCAGCGGTGCAGGCACTCCCAGGCGACCGTCGTGGCCAGCAAGTGGAACTGGGATCCTTGTGCGAGCCTGCGCCCCTCTGCTAGTGCCGTCTCCATGCAGTTCACTATCTCCTTCCACCTACAACACACATCTCACTCTCCCTGACTCTGACCAACTTACATTATTACACTATCTTCACACAGTACCTCATTCGTTGCAGGACAAGGATCTAAAGTGGGTGAGTGAGTGAAGAGGTTTAGGCGGCTCTTACCGTCAAAGTCTTGAGAGCAGATGAGGGTGAAGTGAGGTGAGTATGGAGTTGCACCACAACAAAAGAGGGGGGGGAGATCACAGAGAAAACCGCAGGTCAGCAGTATCGTCTGGCACGATCCCCACATGCAAAAATCCAGGGGCGACCCTGCCAGGAAACCAATCCAATTCGCATTATAGAGATGCAAGTAGTGTAACAACTACACCACTGCAGCCCATACAAGGATCTAAAGTGCGCACATAAAATTTCACTAAAATAAAATTTTGTAATTTTTACACAAACTGTGCACAGATGTACATGTGCTCATGAAAGCAAACACATAAACAAACACACAAAATAAATTTATAAGCAAGTCAAATGATTATTTGTTATTTTGGAGGAAAAACCAACAAACAAACAATTAATATTTTTTTTTTTAAATACAGATTAGAAAATAGTTGCACCTTCAATTTGTAAAGAAAATTTCAGTACGTAAAGGAGACCATTATGCAAATAACTGCGGTATCACGGAGTTGCCTACCAAGAGCAGTTTTCCACATTTGAAGCAGAAAAAAACAAGATGTGGTAAGAGCTGCACTGACACGCAAATAAAGTACACCATTGCAGCTACATGCAGGGTTCTGAACTGGAGTGCAGTGTTCTTGTCGTGTTGCGTGTACCTACGAGACTCAGCGGTGAGTGTATCACAATCCTATTGTAGTTTGACCAGTGTACGGGTAGTATGTTTCAAGATGCAGCTGTTTGAGAAAGCTGTTGAAAGGCTCGAAAATATGTTGTATGTGTATATAGCATGCATGACGTAAGTATCATTCTATCCACGTCTGGGGCATGTTTTATTTTTGTGTGTAAACTGGTGATGGGCGAGTTTGATTTTTACAGCTTCGAGTCAAGCTGTATGAAATTTGAATCAAGTCAAGTTCAGTTATAAAATTTTCGAGTTGAAATCGAGTTTGCACTATAAATGTAAATGTGTACCTATGTACATTGGTACCTACCCTTTATAAAGTCTATTTGCAGTTTCTTGACACTTAAAAAAAAAACCTTAANTGTAAATGTGTACCTATGTACATTGGTACCTACCCTTTATAAAGTCTATTTGCAGTTTCTTGACACTTAAAAAAAACCTTTAAAAAACGCTATGTATGACTTTCTTGGTTAGTTCCCAAATATGTCATCTCACAAGCATTTTATACTTGTGTAAATATTTAAAAAAATACCTTATTTTTAGTTTAACTTGTATTTTATTCTAAAGTTATATTTAGTTTATAATTAATATGAATAACAACAGGGAGAAAAAAGGTGTGTTGGTAATGTCTAGTAAGAAATAGTTTGTATGCAAAATATTATTACACTGATGCGCACAACTGCAGTGTGCGCTGTCCCTTTGGTGTAATTTTCTAGACTTGGTTAAGCTTTGCTTGCATGAGGTGGAGGAATATCCTGGACGTAGAACTTTAGCAGTGCTTCCGAAAAGTTGGAAGTAACCTTGACTGGACTATAATGTCTTCCCCCTCTTATAGTCATGGTTTACCAAGAAAAAAGTATGGGACTAGTTTCTACCAATAAGAATAATCCTTTGCTTGATTAAATGATTCACAGCGCTGCCTTTTNGAAAAAAGTATGGGACTAGTTTCTACCAATAAGAATAATCCTTTGCTTGATTAAATGATTCACAGCGCTGCCTTTTCCCCTCCTGCTGACGAACGGTAGGTAGAAAAGGAATGGTAATGTCAGCCACTTGATGCTGATAGAAAAAGAAAAATAAGATAACAGTTACAAGGGTGGAGTGGGGCGGTAGCTTTCAGGCTGGTCTGTCAGCATGCTGCACGTGAACGGACGAGCAAATTACATTAAAGGTTTTTGTTTGTTAATAGTTCTTTATTTTATATATAGTTATTAAAAACCGTAATTATGAGAAAAATAATGGCAATTGCACCATATCTACGCATACTTCTGCTGAAGGTGTAATGTGCCACGAGATAGAGGCTTTTCATGTTTAAATACGTTGTATGGTTGTATGCATTTGTGTCGTGCTGAGACTGTACCTGTCGACCTTGATCTTTATCTGTTTCCCACCGCTGGCAGCAACAGGAAGCGACGTGTCATGAATTATCGGCAAATTTTGCTGTTTATCAATGTAAAATTACTGATTCACAAGTCACGCAAAGTGACTGTTAGGTGCGACTGTTTATTTGTTTATAATAGAGATGGGTAACACAGCACTGCACAATTATGCTAACTCAGCTCATTGAAAATCAACGACTCAGTGGCGCAGTAAGCTAGTAAAATATATATCTGAAAAAACATCAAAATTAGTTGTATCAATTATATTTAAAGTATCGTTTAACAATACTATCTATTCAGTAAAAAATGTTGCCACTAGCTAAAATGTGGAATAGTAAGTTCTTAGCACCCTGCGTTAATTTATGGACCTGCAGTTCTTTAGTTTTTTCTGGNTAGCTAAAATGTGGAATAGTAAGTTCTTAGCACCCTGCGTTAATTTATGGACCTGCAGTTCTTTAGTTTTTTCTGGAAATACCACTGCTACATATGGTTGACAAAGCGTCTGCATTGCATTGCATTAAAAATATGGCAAAATAAATAAGTTTTAACTCAAGACACAGCTAGAGTACAGAGAATTTAACAATGGATTATTAGGCCTTTGTTTTATTAATTTTATTTTTCTACATTTTCCAAACTGCTTTTCTAATCGTTAAATTATATTTCGTAACAGTTATTTACTTCCATCCACAACAATGAGCAAGAAACCAATGAAAAGATGACATTCTTAATAATATTACGAACACGCGTTAATTTATAAACAGTTTTAAAACACAATTGATCATGAAATTTGGATTTGAATGCTTTTACCTAACACATACTAATCACTTAAACGGGTGTACGCTCAGTATACAACACGTAGAAACACAAATTGCACATGCAACCACGTGACAAGACTTTTATTTGGCAACTACAACAACTGGTGAAGTGCCGTGCCGGGAGCGAATGCCAATGGCACATCATACAACAAGTATGTAGTAACGCACCAAGCAGCTGTGCTGCTATTGCGCTGCGCTACGAGGTGCTCCACGCCAGCTCCTGTCCGCGGCATGCTCGTTGCAGGGCACAGTCGCTGCACCATGGCGCAATCGAGTTGACACACTACACCAACTCAGTAAGGTGCGCCTGTGTTAGTGCGCCAACACCAGAAATTTCAGTGAGCTACCCTTGACTAGTTTATAACCTAAACACCATAACTTGACTTGTATGTTCACTAGCTCAATGCCTGCTGGGAAAAAACTTGACTCGAATGACAAGTCGATCTTTGTTAGTTCGACTCAACTCTAATTTTCGAGACTCGAACCATCACTAGTGTAAACACGATGGGGGCACGTTTAATAGTTTCATCAAAATGCCAGTATTTCAAACAGGCTGCAATGTAGTTAAAGTGCCAGATGGATGGGGCCCCATCAGACATATTCTTTACATTTAGTCTTCACCTACGCACATCACAACCGCAAATACAACAAAAATTAATAAAAAAAATATGTTTTTCCACTTACAATTTTTAGTCTTTCCCTTTTTGCTATCCCTAAAACAACATACATATTGTAATAATAAATATTGCATTTATTTTTTAAAAAATCTGGTTCTCAGATATGGCATCAAAAACCAAACTATGCTAAATTCATAACCATTATTTCTAACCAGACTAACTACATACTTGGTACAGATACATTGCTCTCAGTCATCCATACCTAAAAAAATAATTCTGTCAGCCACTGAAAATCATACCGAATCGGGAAGTAAACAGTCAAATTCCAGTGATCCAAGAATGCCTTGTAATGAGAATTTTTCCTGAACATCAGTAACTCTTCCTGGGTTTGAAAATGTGATTCTAGTTTCTCCAAGAAGTCCCCTGTTTCACAGTAGTTCTAGAAAGAAAGAAAAAAAAAATTATAACACCACAAATCACATTAGAAAAAACACAAACTCAGTACTGCACGGTAGACACCTGAAAATGAGAACTATCAAAATTAACGTACTGGTATATCATATTTAACGTACAAGCCCTCAAGCTGGNTAGCTAAAATGTGGAATAGTAAGTTCTTAGCACCCTGCGTTAATTTATGGACCTGCAGTTCTTTAGTTTTTTCTGAAAATACCACTGCTACATATGGTTGACAAAGCGTCTGCATTGCATTGCATTGCATTAAAAATATGGCAAAATAAATAAGTTTTAACTCAAGACAGCTAGAGTACAGAGAATTTAACAATAGATTATTAGGCCTTTGTTTTATTAATTTTATTTTTCTACATTTTCCAAACTGCTTTTTTAATCGTTAAATTATATTTCGTAACAGTTATTTACTTCCATCCACAACAATGAGCAAGAAACCAAAGAAAATATGAAATTCTTAGTAATATTACGAATACATGTTTATTTATAAACAGTTTTAAAACACAATTGATCATGAAATTTGGATTTGAATGCTTTTACCTAACACATACTAATCACTTAAACGGGCGTACGCTCAGTATACAACACGTAGAAACACAAATTGCACATGCAACCACGTGACAAGACTTTTATTTGGCAACTACAACAACTGGTGAAGTGCCGTGCCGGGAGCGAATGCCAATGGCACATCATACAACAAGTATGTAGTGACGCACCAAGCAGCTGTGCTGCTATTGCGTTGCGCTACGAGGTGCTCCGCGCCAGCTCCTGTCCGCGGCATGCTCGTTGCAGGGCACAGTCGCTGCACCATGGCGCAATCGAGTTGACACACTACACCAACTCAGTAAGGTGCGCCTGTGTTAGTGCGCCAACACCAGAAATTTCAGTGAGTTACCCTTGATTAGTTTATAACCTAAACACCATAACTTGACTTGTATGTTCACTAGCTCAATGCCTGCTGGGAAAAAACTTGACTCGAATGACAAGTCGATCTTTGTTAGTTCGACTCAACTATAATTTTTGAGACTCGAACCATCACTAGTGTAAAAACGATGGGGGCACGTTTAATAGTTTCATCAAAATGCCAGTATTTCAAACAGGCTGCAATGTAGTTAAAGTGCCAGATGGATGGGGCCCCATCAGACATATTCTTTACATTTAGTCTTCACCTACGCACATCACAACCGAAAATACAACAAAAATTAATAAAAAAAATATGTTTTTCCACTTACAATTTTTAGTCTTTCCCTTTTTGCTATCCCTAAAACAACATACATATTGTAATAATAAATATTGCATTTATTTTTCAAAAAATCTGGTTCTCAGATATGGCATCAAAAACCAAACTATGCTAAATTCATAACCATTATTTCTAACCAGACTAACTACATACTTGGTACAGATACATTGCTCTCAGTCATCCATACCTAAAAAAATAATTCTGTCAGCCACTGAAAATCATACCGAATCGGGAAGTAAACAGTCAAATTCCAGTGATCCAAGAATGCCTTGTAATGAGAATTTTTCCTGAACATCAGTAACTCTTCCTGGGTTTGAAAATGTGATTCTAGTTTCTCCAAGAAGTCCCCTGTTTCACAGTAGTTCTGGAAAGAAAGAAAAAAAAATAATAACACCACAAATCACATTAGAAAAAACACAAACTCACTACTGTACAGTACAGTAGACACCTGAAAATGAGAACTATCAAAATTAACGTACTGGTATATCATATTTAACGTACAAGCCCTCAAGCTGGAGCAAAGAATTTGGCCCAATTCATTATAATACTAAAGTACACAGGCTGCAAGTTGAAATTTTAGCTGATGTTTGTAAAAAAAGGAATAATAATAGGAATGTTTTCTAGGAAATCAATACTGCCCTTGTTCACAACATTTTAATTTCTAAAATGATCACACACTAACAATTAAACTTTTTGATATCCTTTGTAAACATGAAAACGGTTTCCTTAATTTGCTATTTATTGACTGANATATATATATATTAAAATGCAATGCTTCTGTTATAGCGACAGAAAAAGTGTGTATTACTTTGTTTCTCTAAAACAAATGTGATTATTTTTGCAGAATATAATGGAAATATAGTGGCAGGGAAGCTATTTGAGAATGATTAATTAAACTTGGGCAGCTGGAGAGACGCAAACAATGCAATTATTTTATTCAAAAACACAATATACTTTTTGGCAGAGTGAAATGTATTTGTTTTGATGGAAAACCATTTCTGTTGAAGGCAAAATTATATTCCCTACGGAAATTAATTTCCTATTGAAGTGGTGGTTGACCTGCGGCCTCATATGTATACCAATATTTTTTTCCCAGAATTTAACTTGCAAACCTATGTGCGGCTTAGAATCAATGGTGTATTAGAATAGAGTAAATACGGTATTTCCTTAAAATTTCTCCATTTTTTTTTTTAACCAAATTTGTTATAGTTCTAAAAAAAAATTTTTACTTTGAGGGAATCATTATTACCAGCATTGTTTTGTTGAGATTTTACTGTATCTTATATACAACAAATTTCCAGCAATATTCTAAAAAAGATACTATGAGTCTGTACTGCAGATGGACGCATCCAAGCATGCACCATGAGCTATAAAGATAGTAATTCACGGAACCACAAGCATACCTGATGAAACACTTCTGGAATGCCGAAAGCAACAATTGAGGTCAAATCTCTTTCAAGTCTATCTTCCACTTCTACCCAAAAACTATTGGTGAGGAAGTCAAAGCCTTGCACAGCAACAGTCCTGCAAAAAAACACATGATAAAGAGATATGAACTAGCTACCTTCAACTGTGTGTTAACACTGAAGTGATGGCAAGTTTGCAGCACGGGCAGGATCCACATGATATGGGTCCAACACTATAACTAGGTAACTCAGAAATTATGGAATCCGAGTTATCCACCCCAGCATAGTTTTGTATTTGGAGTGTTGAGTGCCCTCTTATGGTTGACCACATAAGCAAATGATAAATTTGATGCATCACTATTACAGTCAACTCCCGATTTTCCGGGGTAATGACTGGTTAAGGGTTCACGGNACTTTTTGATATCCTTTGTAAACATGAAAACGGTTTCCTTAATTTGCTATTTATTGACTGATGGTGTGCAACAAGTGGATATGCACACAGAAGGCAACATGGGTAAGGGAGGTAAAAGCGAAACAGAATGATCGGACCAAAAAGAGGTTAACTGGTAGATATATGTTTTATTCTGCAAGCAGGAATTTACAAGAGATATATCTCCGACCGGTGTCTGCTAACGTCTGATGGAAGAGAGAACAAGTTTGCAAAGCTGTTTGCCACAGGGCGGCAGTGAGATACAGATAGAAGTTCAGGGCGAGAAATACCCCGGTACGGCTATGCCCGATGTGGACGAGGCACATGACCAGATAAAGTATCTTGAACTGTACTGCATACAGTACAGTACAGTACTTTAACTGCGTGATTTGTGTTTGCTTTGAAATGTATAATACGTACTGTGTTTTATCATGATTTTCTGAGCCCATGTCACTGTTCCATTAATGTGTAAATTCGATTATCCAGGTTTTTAAATACAAATTCGCTTATTCGTGTTTCTCTGGTCCCAAATAACATGGTTAATCGGCGGTTTACTGCATTTATTAATAAATTAAAATATTAATTTTGCAATTTTTAAAATTAGTTAGATAAGATCTAAAAAAAATTTGTTGAAGGTCCGGAATGAAATGATTTAATGTGTACGTAATACGTGAAATATAGTTTTCCGAAGTAATTTCATAACAAAACATATTGCATACAAGCTCCAAAATGTAAAAACCATTGTTCATAAATCAACAGAAATTTACACGGTAGGGAATCGGGCGGATATTGTGTTTTTCCGGGAACAAGATCTAGGGCGACACATCCTGTATGTAACGTACAACACAGCTATTTAGTGGGAAACCTAACAACTGTACGTGGAGTAACAGCACAGCCATCTAGCGGAAAGTGTAGCAACTGCACAGTGGAGTAACAGCACAGCCATAGATTGTGTCATCTTAGAATTTCATGATATATATGGCTCCTTGAAAATAGTTTACAGATTATCTCTAAACGAAAGCAATTCGTGAATGATATAGCTCAAAAATTTGGATTACAATGAACAATATTTTTTTAAAAAGTGCAGTCAATGATACTGTCAAATAAATAGTTGTTTACACATGCAAGTCAGTTTTCAGTACAAAAACTATGGCTGCAAATTGATGATCGTGCGTGCGTTGGCTGTGCCATATTTGTTGAACAATGGGATTTAAATGCAACGCTTCATTTATAGCGACAGAAAAAGTGTGCATTACTTTGTTTCTTTAATAAAACAAATGTGATAATTTTTGCAGAATATAATGGAAATATAGTGGCAGGCAAGCTATTTGATTCAAAAACACAATATATATTTTTTGGCAGAGTGGAATGTATTTGTTTTGATGGAAAACCATTTCTGTTGAAAGCAAAATTATATTCCCTACAGAAATTACATTTCCTATTGAAGTGGTGGTTGACCTGCAGCCTCATGTATACCAATATTTTTTTCACAGAATTTAACTTAAAAATCTATGTGCGGCTTAGAATCAATGGTGTATTAGAATAGAGTAAATACGGTATTTCCTTAAAAATTTTTCTATTTTTTTTAAACCAAATTTGTTACAGATCTAAAAAAAGTTTTTACTTTGAGGGAATCATTATTACCAGCATCGTTTTGTTGAGATTTTACTGTACCTTATACACAACAAATTTCCAGCAATTTTGTAAAAAAACTACAATGAGTCTGTACTGCAGATGGACGCATCCAAGCATGCACCATGAGCTATTAAGATAATAATTCACGGAACCACAAGCATACCTGATGAAACACTTCTGGAATGCCGAAAGCAACAATTGAGGTCAAATCTCTTTCAAGTCTATCTTCCACTTCTACCCAAAAACTATTGGTGAGGAAGTCAAAACCTTGCACAGCAACAGCCCTGCAAAAAAAAAACACATGATAAAGAGATATGAGCTAGCTACCTTCAACTGTGTGTTAACACTGAAGTGATGACAAGTTTGCAGCGAGGGCAGGATCCACATGATATGGGTCCAACACTATAACTAGGTAACTCAGAAATTATGGAATCCGAGTTATCCACCCCAGCATAGTTTTGTATTTGGAGTGTTGAGTGCCCTCTTATGGTTGACCACATAAACAAATGATAAATTTGATGCATCACTATTACAGTCAACTCCCGATTTTCCGGGGTAATGACTGGTTAAGGGTTCACGGATAACCGATTTCACAGTTAAAGCTATGGGGAAAAAATGGTTTTTCTTTAGGACTACATATTGTACACGTAGATTNGGATAACCGATTTCACAGTTAAAGCTATGGGGAAAAAATGGTTTTTCTTTAGGACTACATATTGTACACGTAGATTATGTAAACAAATAATATTGTCATACAAGAAATCAATTTTTTGACAGCCAGTGTGTGGCAACGTCATATGATATTAACATCATCACATACACCAAATTCTGTATCAGCTGATGCTAGAACGATTGTAATAAAATTTCACGTTGGCTTGTTTGACAGCATACATTAACACACACCGGAGAAATATGAGGGCAAGAAAATCGTAAACAAAATGTCTATGAATTTTATTTTACATCCTTACAAAACAGCTGTTATAAGGTAAAAACTTACACTTCGTTCTAGAATAATGTGTAGGTGTTTAAACGAAATGTAACACCATATGCTATAGTTTAGCTTCGTTTATGTTTTCATCATAGGCCGTAGCTAGTGCTTGTTGCTAACGTCGCCACATGCATGCTACATATTAATTGAAGAGGCCGGACATCTATTGCAGAGTATTTTTCTAATATTTCTACATTAATTTGACATAATATATTTCAAACCAGAGTTGTTTTAAGCCCATACGAGATGAAAAATTCACTTTTAAAATGACGTTCTAGATACACTTATACGACATAGCAGCAAAGTAGGCGACCGTGCTGCCATCTGTAGGCTAGTGTGCACGGCTCGCTTTGGAAACCACGCCCCCATGAAACGACATGTTTTTTATGTGTAAAGTGCAAATGTGCGAACAAATTCTCAGAGTTTCAAATTTTCAGCGAGCTCTATAAATATTTTAACGTAACATATTTCCATGTGAAGCGATTCTGCTTGCTAATAATTTTAATTCGGCCTGCAATTGCCAAGCATTTCTAAGGCTGGCTCACCATTTTTTTTTGTGTGTTGACTCCCCTCCCACTACAGTAACAAAGCGTAAATAAATGTTATTTATTTATTAACACCACACGTGACGTGTTGATTGCGTAGGAGTCATTCTTACGGCAAATAATATTTATGCTAATAAGATATTTTGTCATCCAGTCGTACTCAGTGCCACGGTTAATTTATAAATAGCCTCTGCACGTACGAACGACTGTAAACTACAAGATCTAGCCTTTTTGACAAGCAGATGCCAGTTTTAATTGTGAAATACTTTATTATTATGAATGAAAATGTGCTATCTGACAATTTATCTGAATTCCTAATACTTCCAAGTTTCATAAATATTCACTGTTAATAAACGTATGTATATATAGTACCCGAACACTTTTAATATTATAATTAATCAATACCGCATCACTCGACTGCAGCCTGGTAATTAACAGTGAGCGCGTGGGTTATTAATAGCAGCTGTGGATGACTGGCAGCAGCTGTTCAATATCCAACTTTGTACTGGTGGCTCCACGGTTAAGCCGTCCCCGGTAAATCGGGAGTTGACTGTATATGTAAATTATGCACGACAACTAAAATCGTTCTTAACTCTTTAAACAGCATATTTTCAGTTACCTTATTATAGTATTGGACCCATGAATATGCACTGGATGTTGGAATCCATAGGTATTAACATGCCCAACTACCATTTAGCGTCCTAGCTGCACAGTNCATGAATATGCACTGGATGTTGGAATCCATAGGTATTAACATGCCCAACTACCATTTAGCGTCCTAGCTGCACAGCATGTTTCATTACAGTGAAACCTAAAGCTATCATTCTCACATGGAATGTATGTCTTTATCCAATCATATTTCCTAGGGTGCTGCCCAAAATTTCATTATATACCAGTTGCACATTTTGTACTAAATACTTACTTGAAAATTTGGGGCGGGGCTACTATATTATGTAAATAATTAGTTGGATAAAAAATATTTAACAACACCTGTTTTCAATGTAACTAATGTTAATTGTGTTCCTGGTTGGTATTAGACATCCATTCCCTACTTTAAACAGAATGAATTTCCCTTAAATTAGTTGTTTATGCTAATGTCCAGTAAACTGCACTGTAGCACTATATTCATAATGTCACATTTTGAGATAAAATTACAGATAAATTATACTTTGAAGCTGCTAATAAAATTTATTTCTGTATTGTGGAAGAATAGTTTTCATATTTATGATACTACAATACCCTTTTCCAGGGTCACCAAATAATGGGTACCCTCAGACACATCTAATGTATAACCAATTGTACAATTGTACCTATCAGACTGAGTGGTGAGGTCAAGCAGCTCTTTCATGTTGGTGTCGATGAAGGCGAGTACGTGAGTGTACAGTCCTCGCAGACCATTGGGGTCTGACTGAAGGGAAATTTCGCTGACGACGTCCTGCATCGCCGGCGACACGACTTCCCTCCTGAACAGCTCCTCGGCAGCCTTTGCCTGGTCCAGGGCCAGGTAGATCCTAAGGCACTGCGAGATGCTGCCTGCATCGTGCTGCCTCACACCGTCCAGGAACATGGCGCTCAGGTTCGACAACAGTCGCGAGGAGATCAGCTCTGCTTGCTGCAACATTACAACCTTGTTGCACCAATCTGTGTCACAGCAATATTTCTGTCTTTACACCAGGGATATTCACTTAGCGGCCTATGGGCAACGTGTAGCCTCACGTCTGGCCTGCCAGACTCGTCGCATTGTCTCATGGACAACATATTCAGCAATTCTTGGTTTATAATGTATATTTTTGAATAAAATTACTTAATTTAACATCAATTGTCACCATCACTAGAACAAAACTTATAAATTATTTAATCTATAACATATTCCATAAATAAACTGACTATAATGAGTAAGTGAGGCACATCAGGCATTGTAATTATTTGTAAGTGGCCTGATGGTAAAGCTAAATGAAAAATGCTGATTTATACACTTGCCAGCTGATACCCATTACTATTATCAAGACACAACTATAAAATATAACTAAAAAATTTTTACTACTAAACAAACTGTTTCTAATAGTATTTTTAAATAAATGCTTCATATCAGAATCAAAAAGTTAAAGGTGGTGTGATCTGCACATTAGACTAACAAAATTTGAGAATTCAAATATGGTTTTACGCAAGTTCCACATTATTTCAATGACAAACAAATGCCAAATTTCAATACAAATCGTTACACCTGTTATGAAATACTGTTCGCTTCAAATGTCTTGAAGGCTGGAATCCCTAGCTGACACCGATTGGTCCACACACTTGTCACTAGACCAATACTCAGCAAGTCCAATGCTTATTCAACAGCTATTAAGCCTTATAAAAACATACAGCTCAGAGAGGTGTTGCTTTTGAATCAATATAAGTTTATTTCTATTCTGCCATGCACTATGAATAAACATAAGAACAAATTAAATAGCATTTATTTCTTTAAATCACAAAATAGAAGACATAAACAATTTAATGTTAAATTAAAATAATTTATAAATTAATTATAACTAAAAATATTTTTTGAGAAGTTATTACCCCATTCCCATCATCTACCCCTGACTATGCCTAGTGGGAAAAGAGGAAGTTGGCATGATACCGAGCAACAAAATATTTCCGACGGGGTCACTCCCGGATTTTTGCATGTGGGGATCGTCTACTGGTTGGAGGGTTTCCTTGGGGATTTCCAGTTTCCCNCGGGGTCACTCCCGGATTTTTGCATGTGGGGATCGTCTACTGGTTGGAGGGTTTCCTTGGGGATTTCCAGTTTCCCCTGCCCTTGCATTCCAGTGCTACTCCATACTCATCTCATTTCACCCTCATTGCTTCTGAGTACTTCACTGTTCCGAGCCGCCCAAATCTCTCCTCTCCACTCCACTGACAAAAGGCATGTCAAGGACACACATGGAGCCCAAACCGTAGACAGTAAACCTAGCTGCGTGCCCATCGGCCCTGAACTAAGCCTATTGGAACCTCACTGAAGCTGGAGTCGTACCTTCTTCACCTAGGGTAAAGGACCCCATACAGAGCAGCCGCTCACCGGAACCATCTGGTGTTACTCCCAGACAGACAGCCCTGCGCGACACAGCTGTGGTCGCCTACTTTGTCAGAGAGGGTCCTCACCAATAGCAGCTTGCCCAGGCTGTGGAATATCCAGTTTAGCCACCTTGCTTCCCCTTGTTGGAGGAAGAGAACTAGGCTCGCCCACACCATGGGCAACCTAAATATTTTGCCCAGCACTTTGAACACAACCCCAAAAGCAGCCCCTTAACTTTACAGTACCGACTGAGGTGGACCAAGCATCCCAAAGTGGGACCTGTTGGTTTCCCGCAGGGCCCACTCCTGCCTGGGGACGTGACAACCAAGGCCTGATCTAATCAACACAGAAAAGAGGGGGTGGAGGAGCCGAGTGAGCAGCGACACAACATTTCTTGTATAAAAAAAAAACCAGCTTTTATATGAAGTTGTTTTAAATTCAACTAGTGTTTCGCTAATATGCTTTCGAATTTTCAAATCTCACTATCTGCTTATGTCTGTATAAAAAGCTGTAATTTTGGATGCCTTATTAATCAGCACACATTAATATTAGGTATTCACTTCTTCCGCAGATGCTTAATTTACTTATTACATTACTTTTTATTACCTGTCTTTCTGGATTGCTCTGGCTGACGGTNTTCTTCCGCAGATGCTTAATTTACTTATTACATTACTTTTTATTACCTGTCTTTCTGGATTGCTCTGGCTGACGGGTTTTGCAATTGTAACAGCAACTCTCGCTGAGAACACATCTTGGCTAGGTTTTTATAACGGGTATTGTCATAGCAGTGCCTGCTGCTTGTCACCCTGTTCCCCTCCATTCTTCACCTCTTATCCACCCCTCCTTCACATCATTTTGCCTCGCACCACAGTTGAAAAAGCGACCATGAGACACAAAATAAAAAAGTTGTCATGATTTACATGGATACATTTTATCTATTCGGCAAAACTGTGCTGAAACTGAAGACATACAAACTTCTCAAGACTTCCGAAAACTGAAAACAATACAGCATTTGTAAAGGAACACTTCTTGTGCCTTTCATTGATAAATTAATATAATGATGTGTAAAACAGAAACGGTTCTTGAACAAACTGAAAACAGAATGTGGCAATTGTGCACTCCTGTGGACTGTCAATAAGTTGTGTTACCGCCTCCTGCCTGCATCACTGCAGTACAGCATCTTAACATGCTCCTAAAAACAGTCTTCGGATACGCGTTTGCGAAACGTGTCGCCACTCCTTTCGTAGGACTTCCACTAGCTGGGTGAGTGTTTGGGGAGGATCTGGACGTCCTCTAACGTGCCTTTTCAGATTATCCCCTAGGTGCTCTATCAGGTTCAGATTGAGGCTACATGGGGGCCAGTCCAGAGTAGTGATGTTATGGCGTTGAAGAAACGCTTTGATAATTTACAAGGTAATCTACAAGCTATCATACATGACAAACCTCCGAGTCTAGTCTCAGTAGATATGTTTGGTCCATTACCAAAGTCTAAATCAGGAGTGCAGTGAACATAGGGTGAGTGAAGGGATTTGAGCGGCTCTTAACAGTGAGGTCTTGAGAGTCGATAAGGGTGATTGTGTTGAGTATGGAGCAGCACCAGAATGAAAGGATGAGGGGAATGGGAGATACCTGAGAAAACACACCGACCAGCAGCATTGTCTGGCACAATTCCCACATGCGAAAATCAGAGAGTGGCCCAGCCAGGGATTGAACCCAGCTCGCCTTGGTGGGAGGCAAGCAGTCTAACCGCTCAACCATCATGGCCCCTTCTGCCTAGACTAGACATGTGTATGTAATTCACTTATTTGTTTTTAAATCTGAAGGTTTTACAGGTACAGAGGCATATCACGTATTATCCTTACCAATTTGAGATTTTCCATTTAATTTTGATGCATACTGTTACTAAGTGAATTATTTTTCATAACCATGTTTACAACACAAACAGATACTGATGAGTGAATTACATAAATAATTATATATTGTTATCATTAGAAATCTTGATGTGTTGGCATCTGATTCTGCACAGAAATTTACTAAAGTTTTCATGATTATGTGTTAAAATGCAAAATAATTACAAGCATTTTCTGGAATCTTTCTGCAATGAAACCACTCAAACAAGTCAAGACAATATGTTGTGACTAGGACATCCAACAAGCCCACACGGACAAGTTTCAACACAACCTATGTATTTAAAAAAATCACCACCAAAATAAACATTGCATTTGGTTGCAAAGAGCAAAGCTGTGTTACACAAAGTTTGCCAAACACATATGAAGATGATTTACACTTAAGTACGCAGATATTTGCAGCATTAAATTTATAAATTGACACGTAATGCAGTATAAAATTTTGTTTGACTAAAATATCAAATTAAGAAAAGCAATTCACCTTTAAATTGTTAACATCACAATTCACCTTTAAATTGTTAACATCACAAAAGATGAAATTAAAAAATAAAAAATCTGTCAATACAACATACTAAGGAACTAATTTTATTAGTAGCATATAACAATTTACATTAAACATCTCATACGTCTAATTATCTGATTACCAACGGAACTGCAATGAAAGATGTAACGATAATTATTTTACGAGTTTGTGATTAAGATTAGAATCGAATTTTAAGTTGTAACGTTCGGCGCTGGTTACAGCCGATGTTACGTTTCCACGGCTTGCTCAAAGGTAGAACACAAGGCTCAGTAAAAATGGACGCCGATTAATTAAAAAATAAGTTCCAAGTTCCAGGTTAGTTGTTATATACTTTATTTGACATTTAAGTTTCACAGTTCAAATACGAATCTCCGGTATGCAGAGTACGAACATTCTCATATAAATATACCAGTGCAGAAACAGCGCCACCATCGTTTACAGATTATTGATGTCTCAAATTTGCATTGAAAGAAATATTAACTGCGTCAACCTCCCACACCGGCGGAGAAATAAAATAAAGTCTAGTTGCCGATGTGGGGTTTATCGTCCCGGCCGACGCGACTTAAACGAGCATTTTTGACGGAACTGAAGGGCGACTGCCCTCGTCGCCGAATGACTTGAAGTGACTGCTACTGAAGTGAGACTCTCGAAGGGCGACAGACAGACGCATCTTTTGTGTTCTGCCTCTCACCCCCCTCTCCTGAGATAAGGGCCTGGCCACGCACGCTTTCCGCACGTTATCGAAACTGCGTTGTAGAAATCTAAGACTGCACCGCCAACATCCAGAGAAACAAACTTCTCGTTTAAAATTTGCACGACGCAGCCTGAAAATATCTAAATAATGCTGGTGCTTAACAAAACTCCAAAGTTCGAAACGAAACTGTAACCGTCCGCCCGATAACCTACAATAGCACACATCTGCAGGATAAACAAACTATCACGGGAAACGAGCCACCACTGCTTTAATTTTGAATACCTGATAAAAATATTACGAAGCTTTCCAAGCTTAACAAAAATGAACGAAATTGAAACACGTGTCCCGAAAATTAAGAATACTGTGTCATTACAAAGTGAATCTATAAAGCTTTAATTCACTGCAACTTCTATATGATGCTGCTGGTTGGCGGGTTTTCCCAGGAATCTCCTGTTTCCTCCGCCCTTGCATTCTGGCACTGCTCCATACTCACCTCACTTCACTTCCATCGGCTCTCAAGACTCAGTATGTTAAAGGCTGCCCAAACCTCTTAATTTTAATTCTCTAATTGAGAAATGTTTCCAATTCCATTTTAAACAACTATTACAGAGCTGGCAGTTACCTGAACGTCATCTGCACTGAGGTAGGTCTGACAGCGGGACATGTGGAACTGCAGCTCATTGAACTGCAGAGCTGCCCGCTCCATGAGCGACGGGAACTCCTTGTCTGAGCAGGGCTTGAGTAGTTCCACCAACTTGCGCAGCAGTGACTGCACGGTGGCCAGGCTCTGCAAGCTGCGCTTCGTCGACTGCAGCTGCTGCCGTCGCTCCAGCAACAGCAGCACTTCCCCCTTGGTCTCCTCCAGTGACCTTTTCACCTGCTGCACTAACCTCACCACACTTCAGAATATAAAGTCTGTTTTAACCCATGACAGATGCAGTTTCAGTAAATGATGGCAGAGCTAAAACTGCGTAGTCATAATTCACAGAATTATAATAATGCACAAATTTGAGGCGGTCATCTAAATCAATTTTTGTGTTTTAGGCTCAAAAGCATGGGAGTGATAAGGACAGAAATGCCACATACATTAAGTGCACCATCGTTGTTACATGCAACGCTCTGAACAGGCATGCAGTGTTCTTGACGTGCTGCCTGTACATATGGGACTGTAAGTGGCGGACTTATCATTTTATTGGTGGGATGTGTGGAAAGAGTGGAGAGATTTGGGTGGCTCTTAGCATCATGGTCTTGAGAGCAGAGAGAATTCCCACGTGTGAAAATCCGGAAGTAACTCCACCGGGAATAAAAAACCCAGTTTGCCTAGCTGGAAGGCGAGTAGTCTGACCACTACACTATCGCGGCCCCCTGGAAGACAAATGGATTATAAAAGTTAGGCTACATCATACATGGAATCTAAAATTTAATAATGCAACTGTTAAGGAAAATTAAAAAAAGCTATTCACAAACAATTGCTATACTGCACATATATAATTTAATATATTTGTATAGCGGAGAGACAAATGCAACCCCTACGTCATAAATAACTCGCAGTATTCAAGTAACTTACGTGGACTAAAGATAAAAATTTTATCTGTAAATTCAGTAATATTTGGAGACATTGCTGGAAATTTCCCGAAGTATCAAAGTGCTTGCATTGCACATAATGCTTAATATTTATCATCAGATTGTTGACTTAAGTACTATACAAATTATTTAAACAATTTAATTTTCCTTGTTCCTCTCACAATTAATGTGCAGATATACTAATAATATTTCTGCATCTCCACATGTATTTCATTATGGAGGTTATGAACATCTAGTTCTTTTGTTTTCTAATAAACCCCGGATGTGAAACTACCACAATATTCTCCTACTCACATGGAAGTTATAATACAGATATGACTGTACAAATTTCATCTTAAGAGTTTATCTGAAATGCAACAAAATACAGTCATTTGCAAAAATTATAACACTGTTTTCATTAATAAAATGATAAGTGTCATCGCTGAAAGTCCCATAGGTACACCCAGCACTACAAGAACACTGCACGCCAGTTCAGAGCCTTGCACATAGTGGTAATGGCACTTTTGTAGAGCGTACCAGTGAAATCCTTATAACTTCCATGCCTCTTGGCCAAAAAAGGAGAAAAACTATGCAGGCAGGCAGGCAGGCAGGAACCTTAACACTGCACACAAATAGGAAACTATGTCAGGACAGGCAGACATTCAGCTGCAGCCACTGGCCATGCATGCAATATAGACAGGAATGACCCAGTTCCGTACTTCGCGCTACATCCAAAACTCCAGCGACCAACACAGAACCTTGGGACACCACTCTTCCACCTCCCTTCCTACATCAACTTTACTGCAAGCAAAACTACAGCCTGTCCCACGAACGAGTGCATTTTTTTTCTGACAGTTCCAAAAGTAGTCTTGTGCACAATTATTTCCACTGCAAAATATTTTCTGTCAACACACCGGGCAGGTTGATAGGTGAGAGTGTATTTCTGTTAACATCTGTGACAAGGAAAAACACCACTGTATCCATAGAAACAGCTTTAAACAGGGCTGCCTTCAGAACTGTAAAAAAAAAAAGTGTACTCATTTGTGGTACAGACTATAATGCAGACAATTCTTGGGAGCGTCAATGAATCCCCCACATGCAGGTAGCTGCCGAGGCCCAGATGCCTTGCATGTTAAAAAATTCCTGCCACGGGCAGAGACTCTCCTCAAAACTGCCAACCAAAAGAGCATTGCAACCGAGAATACCAGCAATATACAAACAACAATTTAACTTGCACGATCCTGCAAAAAATTGCTCACCAGTGTAATTTGTCTCCTCCTTTCTAAGCTGATGGTACAAAATTGAATACGACACAAATTACTTCGAATTTATTCACACAATAGCTGTGAAAAGCTGTGAAATTGATTCACTGTATCAATATATTTTTGTTTCTTGCTTCTTTTGTGTGACTGCTGTAAAAATTTTGTCCTCTCAACAGAAACTATGGTGATCTATCTGTAAGTCACAAAACTGCTCGCAAAATACATGCTTGCACACACATTGGGGGGCATAACTGAGTTGAATGCAACGGATCAGGAGGGAGGGGGGGTGTGACCTGCTTCCAACATCTCCAAGAACAAGGGTATATCGTAAAGTAAATTAAAGAACCATATTTATTATAATATATAATCTAAAAATAAATATAAATAAATGTTTGTGTGAAGATAAATCCAATAAAGCAAAATAAATAAAGGTAATTATCTAGTTTAGGGGCTTCTCTGAAAAACACAATAAAAATTTAAAATTATGATATATTTCTACTCTACTAATGATGCAGAACACGAATATACTAGGGGCATCGCTTTAAAATAAGTGCAACATATTTTAAAAAATTGAACAAGTTTGTGAGATGACTGTTTCTGACAGTTTGTTTACGTTTATGAACGAAACGTTTTATGCCAACAAAAGTTGTTTTAATGAATTCAGCATAGCTTACCTAGTTGATATTGAAGCGGCCGTAGTGTTAAAATAAGTAGAACATATTAAAAAAAACTTGCGAAATATGTTTGTTTGTGTCTATTAACGTCAGAGGAATTATACCAGCCCCCTACATTCTTTTGGTGTGTTTTACGGTTCCTTTAAATCCCTGCAATCCTAATTTCGTATTTTAGTGTAAAACCCAAACACCCTAGGTGTTTGGGTTTTTTGAAGCTTGATTTTGCCTGTATCTGACTAAAATATTGGTTACATCCCTGCATAAATGTGCGTACACACACATACGCACACTAGTCAGTTTTATAAAGTGCTGCCACTTCACTAAATTTTATGTGTTTATTGAGAATACAAACTTCATCATNTCCAACATCTCCAAGAACAAGGGTATCGTAAAGTAAATTAAAGAACCATATTTATTATAATCCATAATCTAAAGATAAATATTAATAAATTTTTTTGAAGCTTGATTTTGCCTGTATCTGATTAAAATATTGGTTACATCCATGCATAAATGTGCGTACACACACAAAGCACACTAGTCAGTTTTATAAAGTGCTGCCACTTCACTAAATTTTATGTGTTTATTGAGAATACAAACTTCATCATGCCTCGAGCCATTGTTTCTACGTTGATTTCTTAACCATATGCTGATGAACACCAACATACCAGTACTTCTTCTTTCAACTGGCCAAGGGGGACTTGAATATTGCTGATGGCTTTGTCCAGCCCAATCAAATTCNATACCAGTACTTCTTCTTTCAACTGGCCAAGGGGGACTTGAATATTGCTGATGGCTTTGTCCAGCCCAATCAAATTCGTAGATAAGTTGACAAAGTCCGCATAGTCTTTGTTGATCAAATCGATCATGGCAGAGCGCAACACTTTGAGGTACACTCCTAAGTCATCCCTCAAATTTTCCAAATTGGCCTTCTGTCTGTGGTTTTGAAGGAAATAATCTGCAGAAAATATTTTCTGAAAAAGAGAATAAAAATTATTACAAAGTAGGGAACTAAAAAATTGGTTTGCTCAGTCAANGCAGAAAATATTTTCTGAAAAAGAGAATAAAAATTATTACAAAGTAGGGAACTAAAAAATTGGTTTGCTCAGTCAAACAAGTTTCCTGATAATGTATTAGCATAATTTTCTATACAATTTGAGTATGTTTGAAGTAGGCAACTACTTTAAATTCATAATTCCTCATATTTTAATTACTAGTTATGTGAACAATTTAAGACATATAAAATAAAATTTTCTGTGTGATAATTGCAGTAAACCATAACTTGTTTTATGTCTCATCAAGAATGTTTTAGTACACATTTTTACATTATTTACAACATATGCATAATTGATTCCTGACACCTTAATGTTGACATATTCATCATACTGAAAACAGGTGTGTGTAAGCCTACATTATTCCTTGCTTGCACCAAAGTAAGTCTGAATGAAGTGAGTAGAGCAAATTTACCTACAGTAGGCACTGTGTTCTTTTTAAATAATTTTCCTGAACACAGACAGTCCTCTACTTTCATACATAATGTGTTCCTAAAAATGTGTGTGAAAGTTGAATCATATATAAGCATGTAATAAGAGGGGTTCCATTACAAACTTACAAGATAATAATTTTGGTAGAAAGATAATATATTTAATTGATAAACAAGTATTTCATTGAAAATCACAAATAAATGTACATGTGCAATACTTTCTTACCTGAAGTGTTGATTTTCAACACCTGTATACGTATTTATTTATAAGTACTATGAGAATATATAAGGTCATTAATTATACCTCCTACTTTCTGTAAAATTGTTGTGCAAATGTAACATTTTATTTTGTAGGTTGTAAAAACTATGTAAGAGTTTTCCAGAGATTCATATATTATTTTAACAGAAGCACTCATTTGTATTGTGCCAATATGACAGCCATTTCTTAACATTATGATCCGCGAAGGCTGGAAAACACGGCAGGCAGTGTTACATAGCAACTAACAGTGCTATATAAATATGTTGGTAGGTTGCTAGATGTATGATGAGTCTTATGAAAGTTGATTTAGAGGTGATAATATGTTGTAATGTATGAAAGAGCNGTAGGTTGCTAGATGTATGATGAGTCTTATGAAAGTTGATTTAGAGGTGATAATATGTTGTAATGTATGAAAGAGCGAGTTGTATGAATCTCGAATGTATGAAAGTCGAGGACTGCCTACACCATACATACTTCACTCTGATATGTTGATATACAGTGGACCCTGTTATAACATTTTTCAAGGAGTCTGTAAAAACAATATGTTATATGCAGGAAAATGTGTTACAGTTAAGTTCAACAGCTTCATCTGAATCATTTTATGCAAAAATATCAGTGATCTGAATTCTATGGACCATAGCATCATCAATGATGCATTCTGGGTGCATTCTTTGTTATCTTAAGCTGAACTCGCAGCCATCCACTGCATCCGTCAGTCGCCCATCCGTCCGGCTGTTGCGTGATCTTCAACCAATCGGAAGGCAATTTTTTTTATCCATNGTAGGTTGCTAGATGTATGATGAGTCTTATGAAAGTTGATTTAGAGGTGATAATATGTTGTAATGTATGAAAGAGTGAGTTGTATGAATCTCGAATGTATGAAAGTCGAGGACTGCCTACACCATACATACTTCACTCTGATATGTTGATATACAGTGGACCCTGTTATAACATTTTTCAAGGAGTCTGTAAAAACAATATGTTATATGCAGGAAAATGTGTTACAGTTAACTTCAACAGCTTCATCTGAATCATTTTATGCAAAAATATCAGTGATCTGAATTCTATGGACCATAGCATCATCAATGATGAATTCTGGGTGCATTCTTTGTTATCTTAAGCTGAACTCGCAGCCATTCTCTGCATCCGTCAGTCGCCCATCCGTCCGGCTGTTGCGTGATCTTCAACCAATCGGAAGGCAATTTTTTTTATCCATNCTGCATCCGTCAGTCGCCCATCCGTCCGGCTGTTGCGTGATCTTCAACCAATCGGAAGGCAATTTTTTTTATCCATCAATCCGTCAAATATTTTTCAAACTATAACTTTCGATGGACGAACGGGCCACTGCCTTCTGGCGACATTCCGTAGCCGCAAATACGCACTCTGAAATAAAATTCAAGGCGGTGGATATGTGTTGAATTATCTTTGAAGGTAAATTCAGGAATTATAAATGTAAACAATACTTCAGTATAAATTCTTTTCATGTAAAAAAATTGCATCCCCAAAATGGTTCTCTTGAAAATGTATTTCCAACCAAAATATATTTCCAACTAGAAAAAGATCACGATGCTATGTTGTCACACTAAAATTTTACAGTATAGGAGTGACAGACAGACAACTGACAGGCAGGAATGGGAGGTATAATACGTGAAACGTAATAAATCTTTTACACATATGTATATTACTGTATAATACATAACTATTATACATGATGATTTTATACATAGTGCATTTTTGGGGAAAGTTAAACGCAGGGTGGCCACTTGCCAGGAAAACCAGGAATTTCCAGGCAATTTGTAGTTATCTGGAAATTTCATGGAATTTTTGTGGCAACCAGGAATTATTTCATAATATTACATAATACCAGTAAAAAAGTGAATTCAAGAATATTGTATTAAAGCTATCAAATTTCCAGTGTATTTATAAAAATAAATGTGTTTCTACCCTATTTTATACTGCAAAATAATAAATAAACACAATGCCTGACAACTGAAACAACACGCCACGTTAATCCTTAGGCGTCACTCTGTTATTTTCAGCTTGCCTCGGTTCTCCGAGTTTTGCCGAAGTAGAAAAGTTATTGTACACGCGCAAGTAATTAGAATCTATGTACGATATGATGTTGGCTATTGTATGCTTTTGCATAGGAATTTGGAAACGTAAAATCTTTCTCCTTTATTAATTGTTAAGCACTCGTGTCGTTTTATTAGAATGAGAATTTCCTGTGTGGTACAAGTTATTTTGTCACTTAGTACCAGAGTTTATCATGAAAGTTGTGGCGGTCCACAAGAAATTGTTTTGTTTAGTGATATAATGCAGCAGTGTCACAATCACCGTAGCGATATATAATTTAAAAAATAATTTTATAACAATTTGTGAAATTTCTCGGAGAGAAGGGGGGAGGTTTGTATGATCAAGATGGTTTCCTGTATGTATGCCCCATGTTAAATGTTTTGTACCATTTCATTTCCCCTGAACGTGATTTATGTCTTTTGTCTAGCATTAATTTGTGTTACCATTTTCATTCATCATAGTACTAATNATTTCCCCTGAACGTGATTTATGTCTTTTGTCTAGCATTAATTTGTGTTACCATTTTCATTCATCATAGTACTAATCAGCATTTTGAGTGTGGCTTTTACTGTTTACTTCAAACATTGATAGCATCACGTGCTGAAAATGCTGTTAACACAGTTTGTATTGCCAGGTGGTGTCATATCATAAACATGGCAGAAAAAAAAAACCTGATTCTTTTGCACATGACGTCTGAATTTCGAGGCCACCATTGTTTGATGTATTTGTTGCAACGGAGTTTGTAATCGCAAGTCGTTTAATGGACATAGTCTAAGGTATTAGTTTTGTTACTAACTGCAAAATTATGTAAGATAGAAAGTGAGCTAGTTTTACACGCTGTTTAATGTGTAATGCACACAGTCTAAGCATATTCTTAATAGTTTTTGTTACTAACAGAAAAATTCTGTTTTTCTTTGTGTAATTTTTCAAACTACGACATTAACAGCAAGTATATAGGATGCTGTAATATCTTTTTTGTAATTTAACTGATAGGCCTAAATTTTTTGAAAATGAGCGCGAGTGCTTTTTAAAAGTGTACATTTTCGCAATATTGGCTGATTGACGAGAGATTTAAGGCAAGGCTTCAACCGGTTGATGGATCTCCATCTTCAGCAAAATGCAGCAAGTACGCGACTGTGTTTTCTTTGAGCAATATGGTCAAGACAGCAGTGAGAAGCACCATGAATAGCAAGAGAAACAGCAGAGCAATTGCAGCTCTCTCTCAATGTACTTAGCTGAAAATTCTTGTTTGCAAAAAAAAATTCTGTGTTTGCAAGAGTCAGCTTACATACACTAGTAAACCTTCAACCTCAACTGATGAAAAAACTGTAGTGCAAGTAGGCTTGGGTAACTTTGGACACACCTATATCTTTGGATATATATCAGAGCACGGATATAGCACAACTCCTTCCTTTTCCATAAAATTACTATATCCTATATCCAAGTAACTCCAACGCTCCGCCCCGCCGCCGCACCGACCGCGGCTGTCGGAGACACCGAGGAGAGACACGAGTAGGACCGAAACTGACCGAAAGTGACAACGAAGAACGAATGTAGCTCGGTTGTGCTCGTTGAGACCGAATTATTTAAAGTACTGTAGCCGCTATTTAGAGACAGCAAGTTTCTGTATTTTGATATTAGAATTTTGTTTGTTTACGTTTGCGGAAACTTTCTGTGAAAAGGATTAAGTAATATTAATTATTCTTGATCTCGTTAGTGTATATGCTCAGTTTATATATATATATATATATATATTTAGTGTTTATGCATGTTGTATATTGTTTAATTGTGTTAGTGTAAATAAAAGTTAATTATATGGTGAATTAGTGAGTGACTCTGACATTGTGTGATAGAATAAACTGTAAATAAACTAGGTGTAATAATCGTTGTACATAATATTTTATTTTTAAATACGCCAATCAAATACCTATGTATATATATATTTTGATTGACAGTCCTACGCCTGTTTAACACCCAGTTTCTCAAACACCAATAAACTCAAGAATTAACTAATCCAGCAACCATTTTACCATTTAACCAACGTTTGAGAAACTGGGGGTGAAAATATGAAGAAAAATCAAATATTTACGCACCTCTAAGTTAGTACATTCCTAACCTACGTACGACTAAATATTCTGGACAAATATAATTTTTCTAAAGTTTTCTTAACAGGTAAGTACTATCATACCGTCACAGTTTTACGGTCTTACTGCAACTTACATAAATATCTACGTACAAAATACGTAATCTCGACTTTGCTTTAGCCCTGTCGGTAAAAAGTTATCCATTTAGGCGTATTATTTGGCACTTACTACAAAATTGATATNGGCGTATTATTTGGCACTTACTACAAAATTGATATACCTACTTAAGGTTTAAAGTTCAATAATGGTTACACGACATGTCAATTGTCATAATTATTATCATACACGTCATAATTATTATCATACACAGATCGAGATCACTGCACCTACTGTATTCTGTCATTTCTTTTCTCTAGTTCCACGNTTACATAAATATCTACGTACAAAATACGTAATCTCGACTTTGCTTTAGCCCTGTCGGTAAAAAGTTATCCATTTATGCGTATTATTTGGCACTTACTACAAAATTGATATACCTACTTAAGGTTTAAAGTTCAATAATGGTTACACGACATGTCAATTGTCATAATTATTATCATACACAGATCGAGATCACTGCACCTACTGTATTCTGTCATTTCTTTTCTCTAGTTCCACGGATTTATTTGAGAGTTGGAGTTACCTGTTTCCGTGATATTATATTAGATACAATACTCATTCCTTTTACTCACTTGCTCCTTGGAATGAGTCAGATCCCCGGATATGGATATACCAATCGGATATTTGTCATACCTTGGAATGATATACTACATATACAATCGTTTACCAGAGTTAGTTAGCCCAAGCCTATAGGTAAGTGTACAAATAAACAAGACCACATGGAAGTATATACCATGAAATGTGATAGTGTGGTGGGCTATGAAGATCGGGATGTTTAATGTGGTAAAACATGTAATACTTATGTCCAATATATTTCTATCGGATCGCTAAATCATGTTAAATGTAATTATATAGAATAGGGGCTTTTCCGAAAACAAAATAAAAAACCATGGAAAATGATATAATCGACATTTGCCGGTATTATTTTTCCCGATAATAGGAAAAGTCCCCATTATATTTAATTACCAAATATATCGCATTTCTTGCAAAGCTGAACGAATAAAAGAAAAATACAAAAGACACATGGCACTTCACAAACTGCCCCAACACATAGAAAGAGGTTGAACGTACTTTACTAAATTCCGCTTTCTCGAAACACAGATTTTTTGGTGCTTCTGGAAGAGAATATAATTCAGAATCTTTCGACATGTTGACATAAATATTAATTAAACCACACACGCATACAACCAGACAGCACACAACGTAGCAGACACGCACAAATAAAAACATAAACACCCTGAAAAGCCTATCAGCTGCCTCGTCAGGCAAACATTGCTGGCAACTCTGTGATGCCAACCAGGAGAAGGTAAAAATATCCCACGCTGAAACTAAAATTTTCCATATCACTACCAAATTACCCACAAAACTTACAAAATAGGGACGCCGGAATTATTCCACTCTGGAAAGGCGTGTAGCTGCAGCATGGCAATAATCGCGTGCCAGAACTAGTTGCATAATAAATCATTTATACTAAACAGACAATGAACCCTTAAAAAAACATCTTGCAAAAAATTGACGATATAATTTAAATAAAAAAACCTGGAATGAACACTTGTGTAATGGATGAGCTGAGGTTACCGAAATGAAGTGAATACCAAACCTTTATGAAAACGAAAAAAAACCACTATTTCAATTTGCAGCTGATTTCAAGGCGTAAACACGCATCTTTGATTGAGTCTTTTGAATTTATTTTAACATTACTTGTTGTTGCCTTGCATTTTCACGCAAAAACCTCCACACTAACTTTCCCTTCAGGAAGTGAAGTCGCTGGGGATTACAGGATGGATGGAAACACTGCTCTGGTCACACCCGCACTGCACTGCACTAACTTACCCTTGCACAGCGCCTTCGGCGCTCTTGCATGCCGTGTGTGTTGCTACAGTGGACTTGGGCACACAGCATGTCAGATGCTCTTAAAGGCCAGGACATCACCTGAGTCAAAAGACCCCCCTCTGTAGAGAATGTCTGCAGGTCGCGCGTTGTCAGGCATAGTAAGAACAGGACGTAAATCTGCAACACCGAGGAAGCAGGTTATACTGTGCCCTGTTGCCGCTCCAGATGTAGTGTGCTGTCTAATGCTTTGATGTGGGCCGTCCACTGCAGTGAGTGACAAAGTAATGATATGCACGCCCAATGTAACGGTCAATGTAAACAGCAGTTAGGGGGTGAGGGGTCTGTCTCGCTGCTCTTGCTGGCACCTTAACTCCTGCTGCTAATGCACCACCGGCACCATTGCCCAAGCCATCAGCAGTGCATCAGAGAGTCGTAGGGTGTCATGTGAAGCCATCGCGGTAAAGGAGGGTGGTCCAGCATCAAGGTGGGCGCCGCAATGCAAGGCGTTACGATGAAGGCAAGCCATTCTACTTCTTCCTCCAGCTGCTGCTGCAGTGGTGGAAGTCGTGCCAGTGTGTGGATGGCAGCACCTGGTGGTACCTCGCTGTCCGTAGTAATTTTGCCATTCCGATTATCCTTGCTAGACGCCTGCACGCCAGATGTCGTCGGGTCAGAGAGTGATTGCAGTGGACCCCAGTAGTAGGTCCCATTGCAGTTTATGCCACTGTGCTGGTGTTGCTGATGTTAAGAGGAGTGCCATCATGGGGTGCGTCGACACAGTGTCAGCAACGATTACGACATCAGTTTGTGCTAGTAAATGTTGTCCTGGTGGATTTTGGCCCTTCGTCGTCTGCTGAGGTGGACCAGGAAGGCGGTTGGCCCTAGTGTCCGCAGGATCTCCTCCAGCCCACGCAACTTGGCCGTAAAATAAGCGTAGAATTCCTTGTGGGCCGCAGATGAATTGTCTTGGCCGGAGACGAGGTATGGTCACGAAGTGGTTGGCAGCCACTCTGCAATGTAGCACTGCTGGTGAATGCGCACCTTGTCATTCTCCCTCTCATGCCATTCACACTGGGTGTCGCTGTCCTCTGGGTCACTGTTGCCAACTTCCGTTGGCAGTCAAAATCGCCAGGAAGAGTGAGATTGTGACCCAGCTGCTTGTCTGCAGATGACTTGCTGGGGCAGCGTCATAGCACCACTCACTAACCTACTGTCAACACAGCGATGGTTTCAGTGGGACAATGCTGCCGACAATGTATTCCAGGAAATCGTGTTGTATTTCCTTGTGTACTTAACCTTCGCAAGGTACGACCCTACAAAACACCTCTATCTGTAGACTGACACCAGCCAGGAAGAACTCGGTGCGGTGCTATACCAGTGTAGTGTGATGTGAACCTCGCATCCACGAGCTACTTGTGCCCACTCTGACTGCCGCAGTCACAACTACTACACCAGCTACACTGGGCGGCACCAACTACATCAGGCAAAGAGTGTGTAGTGCAGGTCGACAAGAATGGAACTTGCACCTTTTTACCGACAAGGATTATGCAACTCAAGTGACCACCCTACTAATTTATTACAAGAGGTAACCCTTTTAACAAATGGGTAGGAGATCAGAAACTGTATTTTCCCCAAAGCCACAGCCGTTGCGTCGTCGCAGCTCTCGCAGCTAAATACGATGCAACACACCACCATGTTACATCAACTGGCTTGTAGGCCGAAGCTGAAGTGATAAGTGCCCCAATGTTTCATCCAGTAGTGTGTGTGTAGCATTTTACAAACATATTAAACACAGTCACCGCATTCACAACTACAGTCAGGGGTGTTTTTTTATTGTATTAATAGCAATCAAGCATGGCATTCTATACCCCTTTGCCCAGGTGTACTCATCCATCCCTTCAGGAGAGAGCCACCTGGCAACACCATAGTCAGTGAAATTCAAACAAATCATCGGAAGTGAAATACAAATACTTTTCAAAAGAAATAGTAATACTGTAATAATGTTAGTTTATATAAGAGTATTAATGTTTTTAAAAGGGAGATTGTCTATAAAGACCTCCCTCATTGTAACATATCATTTAGTGTGGTAACATTCCCAGTCAACTACACAACTTCAACCATTAATAAACGGAGGTGTCACCAATGTGTTTCATTTAATTTATAAAAATTTTCACCATTGCAATCATATCACAAAGTACTCATGTTATGTTTTATTATTCGCCGTTTGACTTCGGTTCTCGCCACTCGTGACTAAAGCCGACGTGACTTATTAATTTCGTCTCAGCACTCGAGCCATACCGACGGCGTTTGTTGCCTTCACCGCGAAACCCCTCGGTACCATAATTTAGGTTGTAATCATTTCACTGCTATATTAAATTAATCAATCGGAACATTTCTTTTATTTATTTTAAGTACCGAGGGGAGAGCCACCCACCCTTTCACCTGAGAGCTAAACGCAATCGCCTATCAACATATTACCACATTTATTTCATGCTAAGGTCACCGCCAGATTGTAAGTGCTGGGTCCATTTTGATATATTATTTACCTGTAGTCAGAACAGTGAATAAACCGCTTTACCAAGTTCACTGTGTCAAATCATTGTATTGTACTAAACCATATGTAGCATCTCCCACAATTTCATAGTATATTTCAGGCGTACGAGACGGTCTACAGACTGGTCATCCTGCAATCTAGAAGAAATAAATTCAGGTAGAGGAACAATATGTTCCTTTCTAATTTCCAGATTTGACAAATAGGAATCGCACTCACTTCAGTTTCCGTGTTGTCTGTATGATTTCCTATTAGAATGAGAGAGTATTGGCTATGGATTAAATAGTGGCTGCTCCATATTCAGTGTTGTTTCCATAATATTAGACTGAATTGTCGGTCTATCATGTACAGTAAAAAATAGGCAAAATACCTTGCCTATAACTGATAGCTACGAAAAACCGTTACTCTCCACGGCTGACACTTTTCCATCACTCTTCGGTCAAAGCCATGATTTTTGAGATTGTGATCAAATGTTTACTCTCGAGTACGATCATCGCACCTTAGTTTGAGATCTTGTATAGGTTGATGTTTCACTCAGACCAAAATGAAAACGGTAAAAAAATATGATATAAATAAAACATTATTTTACAAATTGGCGAATTATACATTTGTGTAATTTTCTCTGCCAACGCGTAATACTATGCTATGAAGACATTTTTTGTTTACCCAAAAACATTCGCTGTCATGTGGGTTCTATGGTCAAACAAGTTGTGACAGTCACTGGGTAAATTTAACATGGCTTCTGCCAGAAAAAAGCAAGATGAGAAACACCTTAAAATTTTACGTGAACTTGTATCTCTACCTGGAAATAAGGAGTGTTTTGATTGTCACCAGAGAGGCCCAACTTATGTCAACATGACAATTGGATCTTTCGTTTGTACGACGTGTTCTGGCATGCTGTGAGTACATAGTTGTCTGGTAGCTAGAAACTAACACAAGATTACAGTTATGGTAAATATTTCGATTGTTTATTTTTCAAATAGTGGCATTATTAAAGATAATTTATTTCATATTAAAAGGGATGTCATGCCACACCTGAAGCAGTGTACGGCATATAAAGCTTTGGACAGGGACAAGAATTCTTCGTAGTTTTCCCCCAAACACCGCTTTCTTTGTGTACTCGCTTCGCTGTTGGAGCATGTGTTTCTTGTTAAGAATATTATGCAGTTCTATTGACGTTTGATGTAAACTTAATACAGCATGCGTTTCGGAGACACTCGCATGAAATCGTACATTGGAAGTTTTTTTGTTTAGGTTCGTTCTGCGTAGAGTTAATGCTGTGTCTAATTTCAGTACTACATACACACGCCCTTAATTCCTTTGTGGGTATTGTGACATCTTGCTCTTGTGCTTACAAAGTGTTCGATTGTGAATTCGGACACATTTCCGTGTACACATCGATTTATTATCCAACGAATTTTACTCTGTGCTAGTTTCCTTCGTTTTTGTGACAGTAGCAAGTGTTTTTCACGGCCCCGGAAAGTTGTAAACACAGACGAACGAATTAGGCTACTTCAAACAGTGGACCATAAAAAAATCAAGACTGTTATTTGTCGTGCCCCCTTGGTGGCTGAAGTAGTCGTAGTGTGCGTGCATGGCCTTGCTTTGAATATGGACAGTGTTCGTGACATCACGATGTCAATGCATTTTTCTAGGGCGCGAAGCGAGGTAAGGGTCCTTACCTAGTTGGTGAACTCGGACACAGTGTTTCAGTCTACCGCACAGTAACATAAATTGACCCAGCACGCTGTTAAAGAGACTATCGTTTGCCCAGTATATGCTAATTCTTTTGTACGTCCACTCCATCAAAAAATAAATTAATAAAAGGAAAGAAAGATGTAACAATTAGAAACAATTAATAGCTCAAAAACTCCAGCCAAAAAAATAATTAAATCTGTTTGAAACCGCATAGCATGTAGTAATGAGAATATTCTCTACCATCCTGACGAGTTTTTGCGGTAGTTAAATTTATTTTAATTATGTTTTAGGAAAGCTTTAATTTGTAAACTAAACTTGCACTAACAGGTTCTGTGTAAATTACAAATACATTATGGTGGCATAAAGCACAGGAGAGACAGCTTTTAAATCTGTAAAAAATATTTTATTATCATTTTATAAATCTGTGAACAAATTTCTTCCTCTTTACAGTTTTGCATTAGGCCTACATTGTTTTCAGACACCTGGAAGAGTTAATTATTTTAACTGTATTTCAACTTAATGCATTAGGTCAAGCATAAAAAATATTGTACTTTTTTTTTTTTTGAGTTCCTCATTACATTGTCTATTTTTTTATGTACCTGAGCTTAACCTAAATATAAACTACATAAACGACAACCTACATTTTCAAAGGTAGTTGAAAAAGTGATTCATAAAAGAATTTATGAGCATGTAGTCAGGAAACAAATCTTAACACCTTCTCAATTTGGTTTTCAACGTAATTCATCTATGGATAAAGCAATGCTTCAATTAACTCGTAGTATTTTAGAAGTTTTAAATAATTGTAAACGGGCTGTTGGTGTTTTCTGTGATCGGGCTAAGGCATTTGATTGTGTCAATCACAACATTCGTATAACAAAAAGAAATTATTATAGTATAATAGATAATTTTGTAGCATTATTAAAATCTTTCCTCATTGATAGACAACAAGTTCTTATTAATAGCAATGAATCAAACATTGCTTCTTCTAAGGTTGGAAAAATAATGCATGAACCCAAGGTTCTGCCCTTGGACCGTTCTTGATGACTCCTAATGCTATCCAAAAACAAGCTAGTATGATACTATTTGCTGACGACACTTGTGTATGTTTAATTCATGAATCAATAAATCAAGTAATTAATAAAGCAAATGCAATTTTTTTAAACTGGTGTTTATCAAATAAACTTTATATACATTTTAATAAAACTAATTTTGTACAATTTTTNAATTTTTTTAAACTGGTGTTTATCAAATAAACTTTATATACATTTTAATAAAACTAATTTTGTACAATTTTTTACTGTCTATAATACTTGCAAATTGAATACCATTTTATGAAATAACTTTGAATTAAAGGAGGCAGATGCTACTCAATTTTTAGGCTTAAAAATAGTTCCATATTTAAATTGGAAAAGCCATGTACCTTATCTTATTCCAAAGCTTAATTCTGGGTCATTCCATGGTTGGGTGCGGGACATTTTGACAGCTGACTCACTTGCAAAAGACATTGTAGAATAAGTGGTGTAAGAGATACCTAATATTTGGTCACATATTACATTACCCTACTACGATACTTTTGACTTGGTAATTCTTTAATGAGAGAGAGAAAGTGAACGTTACGTAGGTGCGGAATTGGCTGTCAATTTTTCAATGACATCCAGTAATGATGATAATAGATTCACTACTTCTGCTGATGTGAAGATCACTGTTATACCTTTTACATTCTGTTTGGCACTGAAAGAATTCATAAGGTGAGTTTGTCATCACTTGCCGTAATTTCGCCATTTCGCCAAACAGTTCTTTTCAAAGTTCCCCCCAATGCTATCAACTGTCCCTTTCCCATGGGAGGTGGCTAAGAAATTCCAATCAGCAGAAATGTTGAAGTCAAACAGAAAATGTGTGAGGTTTAACATAATGAAGCGGTTCTAGATCTGTGCAGCACAGACATCGGAGAATATCTTCACGTGATGAATATTCAGAAGTTCTCTACATCGTCAAATCCTGGAGAAGAGTTTTAATGAATGCCCAAACAGAATAGGCCTATTTGCTGTGCGACAAGTCATCACTTATAATGGCATAATTGTAGATCTTTCCATATTTTAACCAAACAACAGCAGTGAAAATGGTGGTTTGTCGCCGACTCCAGTGAGCGCGTTGTATTTCATCTTGACTCCCAGCGGTGTAGTTTTTTTTTGCAAAATCAGTCCGGATAACTGCTTCATGATATAAGAACTTTTTCTATACATCTTCAAAGTGATTGGACTGCTTTATTTTCACATAACTATGTTGAATGCTGTCAATTACATCTATTTTATTTGCAAAGTCATAGACAGTTCCAGTTTCTATGACAATATGGCATGTCGTTCCATGTATTTCCATTACGGCCATTTAATTTCGATATTGAATGTTTCTTCATCGCAACTTACAAGATTTTGAACAGAGTTGCTGGCCGACATACATTTCTCACACGGGTCATTCATTGCCAATCTAAGAGATAGAAAAGGTCTAGTTTGGAAAAAAGAAAACTTTTAATTTAACATCCCAAAAAATGTTTTAATTCTCTGTGGACAACTAATAATGCAGTTCACCATATGAGCTATCTCATTGGCTTTTTTTAATTATGCACATAATTAATTATTTTCAAAAGTGATGTGTCCATGGAGTGGACATTTTTATAACTTATCCACATCAGTAGAACAAAAACAAGTATTTACATACATTCAGTCTTAAAAATGGTTAAACAAAAGAAAAATAATTTAAACACCTGGAAATTAATTAAATTAACCATTATTACCAGTAGCAAAAATATAAAAAAATTCAACTTAGAATTGACCTTTGTACAATGCAGTTTTGAAACTTAAACAAAAATTATGTTCTTTAAAGTAAATAAAAAAATAAAAGTGTCCACACTGTTATAGTTCAGGAAAAAATATTTTTTGATACTCTGGAAAAATATAATTAATTTTCTGCTTCCTGATTGAGTTCGAATAGGTGGCTTTGTATTAGCCTTCACATCACTCGAAGAGTATGGATTTTGGTCAAGTTTCTGCAGGAAAAAAAAATACACCACTAGGAGTAGAATGCATAACATTAACTTTTGTGTATTCTTATCTCTCCAGGATAAAGAAGTCTCTCGAATTCAACCACAACCCACTTTCCTGTTGCCATTTCATCAAAGCGTATTGTAGATTGAAAGCAGTCCCTTGTGATTGGGCAAAACTGTGGTAGTTATTAAGTTTAAGGGCTTTTTTGTAAAAATAAAAATAATTCACGGAAAATGGTATATTTCCACTCTACTAATGATGCAGAACACAAATAAACTAGGGGTATTAACGTCAGACTAATTTTGTAATATGTGCCCACCTAACCTAACAGAACCTAACCCCACGATGGGTGAATCACTATTTTACATTTTTAAACTAACCTAGGATTGTTGGGTTTTACACTAACCTAGGATAGTATGGTTTCACACTAACCTAGGATGTTTGGGTTTTACACTAAACTACGAATTTAGGATTCGAGGGATTTAAAGGAGCCGTAAAACACACCAAAATAATATCAATTTCCTGACCAATGTAGGTGGGTGGTACATACCTCTTGTCAACTGCCAATTCAACCTTACCCCACTCGATGAAATTACAATCTTCCACAAAGCGCCACATACGCGCATATAACGTACTGAAACACTCGTTTACAGCCGAATATATACACAGAAGCACTCGTTAATAGGCTAATATAATGCACAAACGCAATCTTGCTTGCTTTCTTCGTTTTAGATCACGAACGGAGCAACACCGCGATCCGCACCTGTGGCCAGACACTAGCATACTAACGTAGGGCCCGTGATGACATCTGTTGCCGCTAGATTGCGTGACATATGCAATGCGCAGCCATTATTAATGGCGGTAGACGTTAATAGACGTAAACATCAAATTTCACAATTTTTTTTAATATGTTCTACTTATTTTAACATTACGTCGTCTTGAATATGAACAAGGTAAGCTGAGCACAATCCGTTAATGAAACTTTTGTTGGTCTAGGACGTTTCGTTCACAAACGTAAACAAACTGTCTGAACAGTAATTTTGCAGTTTTGTTCAATATTTTAAAATATGTTGTACTTATTTTAAAGCTACACCCCTAGTATATTCGTGTTCTACGTGATTAGTAGAGTAGAAATATACCACTTTTGGAGAGTTTTTTTTTTTTTTTTTTACAGAAAAGCCCCTAAACTTAATAATTACTGATAAAGGAGTTGGGGTGGTGCTCCCTAAAGTACAGGTGAAGAGGGGAGAGGCTGGCCATGATGTACCGGGTTGTGATTTGAGTGGGACGGGACGGGATGGGGGAAGTTAAGTGGACATTTAGCCAAGGAGCTGTACAGGGGGAGAGGTACAAACAGTTGAAAGTTTCAGAGGTTATGGAGGTGGACGGAAAGGGCAAGATAATCCATGCTGGTGAGAATTATGAGGGACTGGAATGTATTGCTCGAAGAGTTGGTGATGGTGAAGGGAGTTGGGCGACTTGGAAGGAACTGAAAAGTGAATGAGGGAAGGAAGCACTTGCCATCAGAAGATTGCAAGTTGGAAATAATAATTATTGTTGTTGTCCTTTTTCTTCGGTTTATTATATTACTTACTAGTGTACTTTTTTTGTGTAAATGGAACAGAATTTTTAATTACTGTGTTTGTAGGTAGCTCTAAAGATTTTATTACACATCAGTGAAATCCCATTTCTTTTACGATTTTCTAGGGACCATGAAAATATGTAGCAGAAAGTGGAAAAGTATAAAAAAGGGTACGTGGGCAAGGGGATGGGGGTAATTTTGGCTGCAAAATCAGTAAATTGAACCAAAAAAAGTAGGAGTAGACTGCAGAAAAGTGTAAAATTGGGTGTGTAAAAAAATTGTTTAATTGTAGGTTAATTAAAAAATAGGAAACTGTACAAGTATTTTAGTGTTTTTTTTGGAAATATTTAAAATTCATGGATTAGTTTTTTAAAAAAGTTAAAGAAAAATTTAATTTCATCATATGCCAAATTTTGTTAAAATATGTTGGGTGTCCTGTTGTGGATGACTAGTGACAGTTAATTTTTGTGAAATGTGAATCTTACTGTTCACTTGAGAAAGTTAGGTATGTGTTAATCCTACTGAATGATAAGGAAGGAGAAGAAAAGCCAGTGACCTTAATTTTTGAATCCCCACAGTCTCTGATAAGTCTGTTATGTTGCAACTTTATTAAACCTCAGCTTACTGGGGAGACTATGGAATGTAGCTTACGTTGCACATTACTTTGGTGACTTTCTCATGCACAGTTTGTTAAAACTATTTTAATATATTTTAACGGTGATGTAGTGGTCAGACTACTTGCCTCCCACCTGGGCGAACTGGGTTCGATTCCTGACGGGGTCGCTTCCGGATTTTTGCACGTGTGGATCATGCTGGACTATGCCCCTGGGTGGTGGGTTTTTTCTGAGATCTCCAGTTGTCCCCGCCCTTGTATTCCGGCGCGCTGCCTACTCACCTCACTTCGCCCTCATCGGCTTTCAAGACCTCGATGTTAAGAGTCGTCCAAATGTCTCTCCGCTCTATTCATTCTGTAATTGTATCAAGGACGCCGTCTGCCCAGGTACCTAGAGTGCAGAGCTTCTTTTGCATAGTTTTCCTTTATAAACTGTTTAGTATTTTTGAATTTGTGTTTGTGTGTTTGATCATGTGTGCGTGCGCGCGTGAACAGCGTTTGCAGACACAAGTGATAAAAATAAAACCATTATTTGTATCTATTTTCACACATCTGGTTTTACATGAACAGGACAAGTAGTTGCAGTCTCTTTCGCCCCACCAAAGTTGCCAAGGACAGCGTACGTCGATCAGCGTGGCAGGCCCATCTGCGACAATACAAAAAAAGTACATTTATAAGCCATGCATTAGAACACGGAAACCAACTTGTGGATAAGTAGGCATCGAAACATCAGTGCACACCCAATACTTAAATCTTATTTTGGTTTACACACATTACACTTGTAGCATACACCACCACAGTAAATTATATATGAGTTTTCTTTGTAGAGATATGTGACTACCGCCAAGCTTGGTTTCGCTACTATGTTGAGTCCTGTGCTTACCTTTTCTTACTGTGAATTTTCATCTACACTAAAGTGATGGCATCTTGCCTTTAGCTGTTATATTCATTAAACTCATTCACTTCTAACATAGATCTTTCATTTTGACTGTCGTGTTTTCCCATTGTGGAACTTAATTTCTCCACCACAGTTAACAAAATAAGGCCCTCCCCTTCTCTGCAGTGCGGCGAATGTGTTAAGAAATAGACATGCAACTCAAGACTGAAACAAGTGTGCTTTTCAGTTATAATTTTGGGTTGCTTTACAATGCATAAGTAAGTATGGTACAGTCTATTTGCAGTTTATTCATACTTTTCAAATCAAACCTTTGAATAAAAATCATGCTATGTAAGATGTGTTTGGTTGTTTCTTGAATATGTTGCGTATTACAAGTATTATACATATGTTATCATAAAAGTGCCTTATTTTTAGTTGAATAGAATTTTTACTTACATTTTATCTGTAAATTGTAATATTTCATTAATAATTAATATGAATAAAAACAGGGAGAAAATTGGTGTGTTGGTAACGCCTAGTAAGAAATAGTTCTTATGCAAAATATTACATTGAGTGCGCATGAATCTGTTGCACTGTTGCTTTGGTGTAATTTTCTATACTTGGTTAAGCTTTGTTTGCATGAGGTGAAGGAATATCCTGGAAGTAGAACTTTAGCAGGGCTTCAGAAGAGTTGGAAGTAACCATAAACAGCCTATATGTTTTGCGGAAATAATTGTAGTGATTTCAAGTAGACATTGAACCCAAGGACTTGCGTGAAGCAACTTTCAGCTGCTGCGGTTCGTATCAATCCTCCATTTTTTTTGTGCCTTTAATTTTCCTATTATGTGCTAGTTCCAGAAATTCTACCAAGTCAATCATAGAAATGGTTACAAAATTCCCTAGAAGCTGTTAACTTTATTTTTTTGTTAAAAGTTAAGATAATGTTTTGCATGCATACATCTTGAGTCGTCAATTATACAGCAGTACGGGTTTATAGCAGTTAGTCATTTTTTTCATTTTCTGAAATATGAACTCTCAATATAAACTATATAGGCACAAAGTAATATCTTTTGAAAACATAAGCCTACTAAAAATTTTCTCCAAACCTGTAGTCAACTTTTCATAGTAGGATTGCTACTTAGATTATTAGTCCATGTTTGATTTTCTGAGCAGTGTTGTTTTTTGCAAGTCAGAAATTACTTTTGGAATCAATGTTTCATTCTGTATTTTAATAACTTATTTCGTTCTTAATTATTTTTTTTTTTTGCATTATATTGTACAGTTTTTCTGATAACAGGTAATCTTTTGTATGTTAACTCCTTAATGAAACATGATTTTGGTTGAGCATGAGTAAATTCATTGTATGTAATTGTCTTGATTTAAAGAAAATTAATTATAATTGATTAAAATTAATTTTTATATAAAAGATAACACTCTGTGGCTTGTTTTGCTAAACTGTGACCATTCATACTTTTGGAGGTAATGTCAAAAATATAAAAACAACCAATGAAAGACAATTTATGGACTGACTGGGGTGGTGAAAGTTAACTTCTGTCAATCATACCAGTGCAAAAAAACTGCATAATAATGTATTATATTTGGTCAAAGCACCGAAAGAGTTAATATGTCAAGGATGTTTTGAAATTCTCTATTAAGACCCTGTTAACATACAAATAGTAATAGCAAGAGGTTATTAATTTTTATTTTCGTGAACGGTTAGCTACTATTCTTGTCACGTGGTTTTTTTTTAAATCTAAAACTCAGTTCTGCTGTGCCTGTTATATTTATATTGCATTGCTTTGTTACCAGTTTCAAAGCCTGTTTATTTAAGCTGCCCGGTTGGCCGGCCACTGGTCTGATTGTTAGTTTCACACGTGGTCTGTCTTGACGCACATCAGTTACAATGTACTGGCAGCCTTCTAGGTCTCCCCGACCATGACTGGTGATTGTAGGAGTGACTAACGCTGTGATCTCACTGTTTTATCACGCGTCACCTGCTTATCTTTCTTTACGTGCTCTGCTTTATGATTTCTTTTATGATCCTACAATCTCTGATGCAACATGTGTGGCTGGATTTTTTTTCTGGGAACTTAAGTGGGAAGCAGCTCTCAGAATGTTTCCTGTCTAGAAAAATGTAGAACCTAGTTTAATAAAATATATGTAAATGTATAATAAAAAAAAAGAATAATGAGTAAAAAACACCTTAGAACTTTAAACATGTGTGTGAGGTTTGCTGAAGTATGTCACCTCAAAATACCTACCTTTGTAAGAAATTGATAATATTTTGAACATTTTTTAAATTGTGTATATGTATGATAGTCAGATTTTGTGTTTGGGAAGGGCCCAACTTTTGAATTGTTGTAAAGATAATAAATACAATACAGATATATTTAAATAAGAAGATAAATAGTCATTGTGCTTACAGTCAGTAAAAATTTGTGTAAATTATTTTCCCTGATCATAGATACTAAAAGATCGTTGCCATTTTTAAAAAATTTAATCACTAACCAAACAATTATTTTTTTTTGCTTTATAATAAATGATTAAGTGTTGTAATGTTTGCTGTGGCTTTATTTCCTGGAACAAAAATTGAACTGGCAATGTTATGGGTACAAAGTGCTATTAAAGGGTCGGTTCATAGGCTTTACCCGACCTCTGGACCTCTCAGTTATGTAGGAATGGGAGGGAAGACTCTGTTTTGGGTAGGAAAGCTACTGTGCTTTGGGGACGGAAGAAGGTTGAACTGTAGAGTAGCTTGGCAGCCTTCCACATGCTCTAAGAGCTTTACANACTGTGCTTTGGGGACGGAAGAAGGTTGAACTGTAGAGTAGCTTGGCAGCCTTCCACATGCTCTAAGAGCTTTACAGATATTTTATTGTTAGGTGGATATTCAATTGTCTGTTTATTTGTCTTAGGGATGGACCCATCCCCTCCGCTATGCCCCAGCACTATATAGTAGTATGTGTATATATATGTATATATAGTATGTATTATATACAGTAATACGTGATATCTAACAAAATAAATAAACTGTGGTCTAGCTGCATTACATATTGCATAGTACTTTGTGTAAATCTTTGATGGCCAATTTTAGGCTGCTCAGCGACAATTCTGTACGGCCTGCATAGATGTAGTCGGAAGACACCTCACGGTATCAGCCGCTGATTTGGTTGTGAATGATGTGGGTTACTTTTGCGGTGTGTTGGTGCTGTGTTGGAACCAGGTAGCGATAGAGGGTGGGGTGTGTGGGTTGGTGCTTTTGTGCTTGCGACACAGGGTTGTGCTGGCTTGTGTTGCAGACGCGGGCTGACGCCTCCCCACCGGCTCAAGTCCATCTCCATGGCGACGTTCAGCCCGGAGGAAATAGAGCTGATAAGAGCCCGAGGCAACGATGTGAGTGCCCCTCTCCTGACCTACTGCACCAGCCGCGTGCTTTGCCTGTTGCTGCTNTAAGAGCCCGAGGCAACGATGTGAGTGCCCCTCTCCTGACCTACTGCACCAGCCGCGTGCTTTGCCTGTTGCTGCCGGTGCCTGTGAGGGGTGCATGCGGAGGGACATTAGATATTAGTTGCCTCTGCAGTGTCTTGACACTTCGCATCCGGTTAACAAAGATTAATTACGAAACTACGGAGTTAAGTCAAAAGTGGGTTCTACCGCAGTAATTTGTATTTGGTGAAAAACTTATGTGGGAAATATTATTTATCTTCTAAATGCACGTAATAAGGAACTGTTGGAGTTCAGGGGATTGGCCTAGACTTTGAGCTGTGGTGAATCTTGTGCTTTGCTAAGTTTGGATAGGTCCTGAAAGTTGGAGTTGTTTAGATCTTGGGATAAAACAAACTTTTATATTTTTAATTAGAGCCTCTCTTGTAGGTTGCATATAAAGTCTTGTCTTGTATGTTTTACAGGGTGTGTATGTTTTACGTGGTTATAATCCGCTGTGACACCTTATCAGATGAGCAGAACTCTACACCAAAGGAGTTCACCACAGACATGAAAACAGTGCGAAAATCACAAATGTTATAGATATTTCAGAAAACTTATATTTTCAAAATAACTAGACTTTACGTCACTTTTTTTGTGAACCATTTTATAGACCTTGTGCAGTTTGAAAGGGCACTGTTTTTATTTAATCAACTATTTTGACTTTGAAAGCTATTCATATTTTTTATGAAGGTTTGGGTGTTAGCTAGATGTGCCTTGAAATCAAAAAAACTTTAGCCCATTTAGCTCTCAACTGAACTACTCCTTAATTTATGATGTGAAAAAAATTTTTTCTTTTAATCTGTAAATTTTGTTTTACGTATCCTTATTGCAACAAGGTGCATGATTTTAAAATATTAATATTTTGTGTGAGCTTATAGCATACATGCTACCTCATTTAGAAAAGTTGTAGGCTTACCCGATTTGTTTCAGTAAATGCAGTAGTAAAAAAAATATACATTGTTTGTTTTAAATTTGTAGTGGTGTATCTGAGTAATTCTAATTTTAAAAAATCTGCCTTTAGATACACTTGGGCAGTTGGACATTTTGGCTGATGAAACGTGTTTCCATCAAAATCTGTGAAGAACATTTGGTTTTAATTTTCAAACCAGTTTGTTGTGTCAATGTACATTTCTCTGGTAGTGTATATGTCGGTTAGGTAGCTTGATTTGCAGGCAAGTGCGAGGTGGGTTTGGCCGTAAACCTGCATGGGTGGAATGCTAACGCAGAAACAAGGTCAGTCACGTTTGTGTGCGTGGGCAAGCAAGCAAGCAATAATGTCTGCTTGCACAACTTAATGGGTTATGGCTTTGTGTGGTGGTCGGGCGTAATGTGGTGTTCATTTGTGTACATATGTGAAGTCTCTTGAAAGCAGCGAGCTTACTGTTGGCAAAGTTTTACTGCAGTCCAGATTTCAAATATTCATGTGTGTATCCTGCAAGGGTGTGCATAAAAATTTACTGCCATAAATNTAAGAGCCCGAGGCAACGATGTGAGTGCCCCTCTCCTGACCTACTGCACCAGCCGCGTGCTTTGCCTGTTGCTGCTCGTGCCTGTGAGGGGTGCATGCGGAGGGACATTAGATATTAGTTGCCTCTGCAGTGTCTTGACACTTCGCATCCGGTTAACAAAGATTAATTACGAAACTACGGAGTTAAGTCAAAAGTGGGTTTTAGAGCAGTCATTTGTATTTGGTGAAAAACTTATGTGGAAAATATTCTTTATCTTCTAAATGCACGTAATAAGGAACTGTTGGAATTCAGGGGATTGGCCTAGACTTTGAGCTGTGGCGAATGTTGTGCTTTGCTAAGTTTGGATAGGTCCTGAAAGTTGGAGTTGTTTAGATCTTGGGATAAAACAAACTTTTATATTTTTAATTAGAGCCTCTCTTGTAGGTTGCATATAAAGTCTTGTCTTGTATGTTTTACAGGGTGTGTATGTTTTACGTGGTTATAATCCGCTGTGACACCTTATCAGATGAGCAGAACTCTACACCAAAGGAGTTCACCACAGACATGAAAACAGTGCGAAAATCACAAATTTTATAGATATTTCAGAAAACTTATATTTTCAAAATAACTAGACTTTACGTCACTTTTTTTGTGAACCATTTTATAGACCTTGTGCAGTTTGAAAGGGCACTGTTTTTATTTAATCAACTATTTTGACTTTGAAAGCTATTCATATTTTTTATGAAGGTTTGGGTGTTAGCTAGATGTGCCTTGAAATTAAAAAAACTTTATCCCATTTAGCTCTCAGCTGAACTACTCCTTAATTTATGATGTGAAAAATTTTTTTTCTTTTAATCTGTAAATTTGTTTTACGTATCCTTATTGCAACAAGGTGCATGATTTTAAAATATTAATATTTTGTGTGAGCTTATAGCATACNTTTGTTTTACGTATCCTTATTGCAACAAGGTGCATGATTTTAAAATATTAATATTTTGTGTGAGCTTATAGCATACATGCTACCTCATTTAGAAAAGTTGTAGGCTTACCCGATTTGTTTCAGTAAATGCAGTAGTAAAAAAAATATACATTGTTTGTTTTAAATTTGTAGTGGTGTATCTGAGTAATTCTAATTTTAAAAAATCTGCCTTTAGATACACTTGGGCAGTTGGACATTTTGGCTGATGAAACGTGTTTCCATCAAAATCTGTGAAGAACATTTGGTTTTAATTTTCAAACCAGTTTGTTGTGTCGATGTACATTTCTCTGGTTGTGTATATGTCGGTTAGGTAGCTTGATTTGCAGGCAAGTGCGAGGTGGGTTTGGCCGTAAACCTGCATGGGGNGGTTGTGTATATGTCGGTTAGGTAGCTTGATTTGCAGGCAAGTGCGAGGTGGGTTTGGCCGTAAACCTGCATGGGGTGGAATGCTAACGCAGTAACAAGGTCAGTCACGTTTGCGTGCGTGGGCAAGCAAGCAAGTAATAATGTCTGCTTGCACAACTTAATGGGTTATGGCTTTGTGTGGCGGTCGGGCGTAATGTGGTGTTCATTTGTGTACATATGTGAAGTCTCTTGAAAGCAGCGAGCTTACTGTTGGCAAAATTTTACTGCAGTCCAGATTTCAAATATTCATGTGTGTATCCTGCAAGGGTGTGCATAAAAATTTACTGCCATAAATAAGGGTGTGGGATTGTAGTTACACATTTTAAGGGTAGGTTGTTACCACCCTCTTGTAATGAGAAATACAGTTGCAAAAGAGACATAATAAAAAGTTTCTATTCTTACATCAGTTTACATAAGTGAATTATAATTCTATAAATTTTTGGTACAAAACAGTTATAAATGTTTGAGGGTGGGAGTGTTGCAGGGCCATAATCATTACATTATCATTACATTAACACGTATACTCATTTATGNTATTACATTATCAGTATTAAGTAGGCAGCAAATAATTTTTGTGGTTAGAGGCAGTCCACGGTACAACTCTTAAGTTATCCCGGTGGCCTATTATAATCAGGTCAGCTCTGTGAATTTAATCTTTGTGTACCTAACTCATATTGCTTGGAATCTCCTACAGTATGTTTTGCCAACTGTTAATGGTATACACAATTTAGGTTAATTTTGTCTTATGGTAGGCTTAAGACAACAAATAGTTATTAGGAAACTATTTAATTGTGTATTATGGACTTGGAGAAATATGTTTGCTGTTCATTCAGAAGTTTGTTTGCCTGCTGTAATTATGTTGAAACCAGAATTTTCTTTTCAACAGAAAAATAATTAATTGGGAGATTGTTGAAACAAGTCCAGCCGTTACACAATTAACCTGATCAGTTTTTTCTCGAATGTAGCACAGACGTGCTTGCTGCATTTAGGCATCACGTATACTCATTTATGTAAATTGGAATATTTGTAGCAATCTGCCAAAAAAATGTTAATGTTTTTTTTATAAAATNCACGTATACTCATTTATGTAAATTGGAATATTTGTAGCAATCTGCCAAAAAAATGTTAATGTTTTTTTTATAAAATTTTAAAATGTTCAATGCAGTATGGAATTGTGAGTTGGATTTAAGGTTTCAGAAAATGACAAGTGTTCATATGGGAGTAACTTTTTTATTAGTGCTTGGTTCTGGATTGATGATACGTTAAAAAGTGTGTTTTTTTTTTTATTTCTTTAGGTATAGTACTTTGGTGTTTTTACTTCGCATTGTCAGTGTAATGCAATGGTCAACTGTGGGGAGTATTTTCCAGTACATTATTCGTACTGCTGCCTGCTCCCACGTCTTATCACCAGCCTATCTCATTTGACAGCACACTATGGCTGGTGATTAGGGATGTTGTCAGTATGTGCATGCGTTGTGTGGGGGAGGGGGGAGCGGCGGGGGNGCATGGCCTTCGTTCATGCCGGGGCTGCTATCTGAGGTACTGATATCAGGCCCATGGTTGTGGGACACGTTAATATATTGCTGCTTGCGTGGTGGTGGCATCCTTTGTGAGCACGTCTTGTGGGTCGGACGAGTGTCCCCTGAGGTACTTGTCTGGAAGCGTTGCAGTTATTTGTCAGCCAAAATTTAAGTTTGTTGTTATTGCAAACTTTTGATGAACTTCGCTGGGGAGTTACTCCACTCCTTTGTACAAAATTTTCTGGCATCTGCCTTGATGTTAACATTGTGGGCAAGATGGATGTTCTGTATCGTACAGTTCACAGTTGGTTAGATTACAGTATTGTAAATGTATGATCTTTAGGGTGTTAGTAATGTTTGATTTAATTACAATTTAATTTTTGATTGCACATTATTATTTGTAATGCATTTTCTTTTACANGTGTTAGTAATGTTTGATTTAATTACAATTTAATTTTTGATTGCACATTATTATTTGTAATGCATTTTCTTTTACACTTGAGGGTCAGCTCATTACCTGACTGGGATAGTTTTTTCTGGGAATTCTTTAGATGTAATGCTGGAGTCACAATAGTATGGGGAGCACAACAAAATGTTGTATATCTTATTCAGTGTTCACAATACCTCATGTGTCCAACACATGTTGTATTTGTCTGTTGGGAAACCATGTTAACATCCCGTATTTATTGCATAAAAATCAGGTTATAGTACACAATTTTTTCCTTTTCACAAAAGTTGAAAGCATATAAAGAACGTATTTAAAAACAAACTTGTGACGACTCTAGAAATAATTCTAACACTCACGTCTCGAAAAACACTTTTANAAAGAACGTATTTAAAAACAAACTTGTGACGACTCTAGAAATAATTCTAACACTCACGTCTCGAAAAACACTTTTATTTTACAATGTTCTCTAGGGTTACTACAAAAATCAACAGCAATGAAACCGTACATTTACTGAAAAGAGTATCAAAAATATGTCTCTACTGAACAATAGTTAGATTAAAATAATTCCATTAAATGAAGTGGGAACTGCGTACATTCTTTTAAGGCCCTGGACAAATATTGCCAAAATTAAAAGAGGGGCAGCCAATTGGCCCAAACATAGCCCTCACAATAATTAAAACTACAGAACATATTAAAATTCATTGCAAAAGACCCTAAGCATGTAGCACCAAAAATAAATTAAAATTACGTTGCAGGGAAGCATGACAAATTCCACGCGGGCAGTGCGAAAGGAGGCACCTTGTAAGGGGAAGTGGACAACGAGGAGTTGGAGTTTCCCCCACTACCTGCTGCCTGCTTCATCACAGGGTATGGAAGGGGGTGGAAGAGGCGGCAGTTTAACCACGAACCGTTATCTGTGCGGATAGGGAGGGAATGCAGCCGTAGGGCTCAAGTGAGGAACGCTGTCCCCCTGCCTTGAACAGTGTGAGCAAGGAAGCTATCAGTGGACTGAGGAAGGAAGGAAACCAACCATACCCTTTTTAGTTCACTTTGTAACAACTTTGCCATGTGGCATATTTGCCACAGCTTTAGAATAATGTAGCTGTTGAACAACATTTTTTAAATAATTTATTTACCAGCCACTTGAGAACCATCTAAGAGAAAAAAATAATTGCACAGAACAAGAATTTTGTTTACATTTTCTTCATAATACGTGACTAGCTTTTCTAACTAGTTACTGTTCGTCAGTCAAAATCGAAAAACCTTGAAAATCACAAATTTAGCAATATAAATATAATTGCGATGTAAAGTTAAACAGATTTATATTTTAATTAAAATTAACGTGCAAGATATGTTCTAACAGCTTGCAATGTAGAAGGAAGAGGCCTTATACACCACGTTATCATTCCGCCAAAGTTGTGGGAAATCAGTGTAGGGGTAAAAGGAATATTAATTGAAGGTGAAGAAACACAATTTTCAAGGTGATCTACAATGTATAAAATCTGCATGATCTTCTTGATCACTGCATCTTTTCATCTCCCAGACTGCATCTAANAAGGTGATCTACAATGTATAAAATCTGCATGATCTTCTTGATCACTGCATCTTTTCATCTCCCAGACTGCATCTAAAAAACTATTTTTTACCATCTTAGAAATAAATTATGTAATGGTTGATGAAGGAGCAGGTGATCAGAGCTTAGCACAGTATATATTCAACTTAAAACTGTTGCAAACAACATGTAAGGTGTTGCCAGTCAGGTCAATATGCATCGTCAAGGTATCTCTGTAATAAAATAGAGATNAACATGTAAGGTGTTGCCAGTCAGGTCAATATGCATCGTCAAGGTATCTCTGTAATAAAATAGAGATTACGTGTATTTAAAGTGATGTGGATATATGTATTTATAATCGAAAACAATGTACCGTTTTAAATCAGTCTTAATTTTTTGGTTCAAAAACATTTACTGCCCAAAGCGGAAAACACACTTAATAAAATTACGCAATAATACATAAGGATTACACAGAAATAACTTTACAAGTGACAGTACTAACAATACTATATCATAACAAAACAATTATTCGACTTAATGTATTCAGTAACAAATTATGCCTCGTACAGGAACAGCAATAATATTAGCAGAAAAAATTGGTGGACCATCTACTTTGAAAAGTAAACATTACCGTCACTGAGCTGGCAGTTGCACTAAGATAGCTTTAAACATCTATGAATAAAATTGTTTGATTGGTATATTTCTTTTAATGGGATCTGAGAAAAGTCCAAATTAAAGTATTGTTATTATTTCAAAAATTTTCTATTATAGATTAATTTTTATACAAATGCCATATTTATATTACCGTACACATGTATTTTTTACATTTAACTGCTAAATCCTAAGTGAATTGTGTATAATTACTCTCAATTGCCTGGCATATGTTTTCGCGGGCAAAAGTTTCTTTTTATTTCGTTATACTAATTACAAAATTCTAGCTGAATGTGTCCACTGGAAAAAGTTTATTTTGAAAGTAAAACGTCACCCGGAAAGTGTTTGTGTAATTTTGGTCTGGTACTCAAGTTCAGTTATATTAAATTCAGTTTGTGCGTAGCTGCAGAAAAAAAAAAATTCAATTATTTTATTCTAATATTTTATATTTCAAACACCTATGACGAAACTAAAAATCTATGTAACCAAAGTAATGGACAGCAGCTAATGAGTTAAGGCTAATTTTACAAATGCTGAAAAAAAATATATATATTTCTGCCTTATAAACCTAACCAGTATTCAAAAGAAATTGAAGTTAGTCGGCGTGTTAAATTAATTTTAAAGACTCTGCTTTGGAAAAAAAAAACAATTTTTATTTGCCACACACTAAATTCACTGAGAAATTAAAAATTGGAATGCCAAGCGGCAAAGTGATGGCAGAAATATTTTTTTATCTTCAATCTTTACGAGACGAAAAAAAATTAAATTCTGGGTAGACGAATCGGTGGGGTACCACTAGTATTTAATAAAACTTGTACACATTTTTATTACTGGTTATTAGAAAACAACAAAACATTAACTTCTTAAAAATTATTTGCTTAATTAAATGTTTGTGGCCTCCCAACAGAATATCTTAAAATTTAGGGTGGGTTAAAAGTGTAATTAATAACCATAACGAAAATATTCTGTGACTTTATAAAATTTAAGCAAAATTAACTCAAGTGAGTTTATTTTAACATCTTCAAAGTTCGATGACTTTCCGGCTTGCATTCCTTTGGTATGCTTCATTTCATATAAGTTGGCCAGATTCTGTCAGTCAGTGAGTGGCAATTTTATGTATTCGAAACAAACAACGTGCCATTTACAAAAACCTGTATCAACTTGTGTACAAACGAACAAAAATTAATGTTACGTTGTCTATTCTGAGCGCACTGCAGACGCACATTAGACCAGCCGAAAATACACGCGATAGGAAACAGTTCCTAGGTTAATTAATACATTTTATTATACGTGGTCATAAAACAGCTGTTTTTAGTGTTAGAAACTAAACTTCATGCTAAAGTAGATATGTATAGGTGTTCAAAATTAAAGGCACGTTAAAACTATCCGTATCCAATGCTTNAAATTAAAGGCACGTTAAAACTATCCGTATCCAATGCTTCTGTCATTCTGTTGAGGCTGTGTTTTATTTGTGCTCACTTTTTTCCTTATTGGCTGTTGTAAATTTTTTGTCGTGTGGTAGTGGTGTGTTGTTATTGTGACTCCAGCTTAATTTTGTACATTTTTTTTTTGTTGTTGATTTTGACAGATGCACTGTTCATTGCAAAGTGTTAGTAATACTCTTTTATCAGTAGCAGTGTAATATTGCCCTTAGTTCTGTTTCATGTCATCTTGTGGAGGAAGAGAAGTAAAAAAAACAAGCATTCCTATGCATTACGCAATGCATGCAGTAATCATTCAAAACAAGAGTTGACCCCGCATGGACCTTGATGTTTGTATGTTATGCNGCATTACGCAATGCATGCAGTAATCATTCAAAACAAGAGTTGACCCCGCATGGACCTTGATGTTTGTATGTTATGCGTAGTATTGCAAGCGGACGTGGATGGGCCTTTACGATGCCAACACGTCGGACACCAAAGACGAGCAGCAAGTTGGGGCTTTCATGGTGGCCAAGTACGAAAAGAAAAGGTGAGTGCGGAGAACTTTCTTAATCAGTTGTCAATGATTCTGTTCTACCATTTGGGTTTCCTATAAAAGGACAAATGTGTGTGTTGGCCATAGGAGTAGATTGCATTCAGACAGTTACTCAAAAAAAATACCTATGCTCATAATTCTTTAACTAAGGTTACTGCAGCCAAAATCAGACCTGGGAACAGTGTGGCCATGTTGCAGCATCAAAATAGGAATGCTTTCTTTGCATCACAACTGTGGTTTTACTATAAAAAAAAATATGTTTTGTGTTGCCTACTTGTCATATAAAAATAAAAATCAATCTAAAGTAATTGCAAAATTTGTAGACAATTAATCTGTGATATTTTTATACAAGCAGAGCTTCACAATGTTATTGCTCACACATGTTTATACACACAGTTTTAGCCAAGCCACACAACTGTAAAAAGAAAAAGATGTGCTGCAGTTAAGTCTCAGCTGGGATAGTTGATAGTTGACCTGAGCACGGTTCAGCCACATTCTAGTCGCCAGTAACTTACTCTTGAATTGTTGCGAGTTGACTGCAATATGTTTAGGGATATATTGCTCGCCAGTTCCTTTTCAGTTGCTGTGGAATAAATAACATGTATTGTGGACAAACTACATGGCAACAGTTACATAATACGTACTACGTGCATATCACCATTTCAGCAGTGAATCAGGAGCGGATAGCTGGCCTGGCCCATTGCATGTTATTTCATAAATAAACTTCATTGGAATCCGCGTACATATGTACATATGTAATCCGCTACCTCAAAAAGACTCTCCATGTGCTCGAAATTGTTTTGTCAGGCTCCTAAAAAAAAATCAGGTTTGTGAAGTTCTGTTGAAAAATGCTTTTGTATCCTGTTGAAAATACATTACAATAAATGCAGAACAGTCGCTTTAATTTATTTTAATTCAAGCAGTAAAGGCAAATTAAACTTGAATCTACAGAGAAAGTATGTATAAATAATCACTTTACTTAAGTAATGTTTCGTTCTGCCATTTGGTATTGAACTGTCTGAATCCGTAAAATTTACAATTACTCTGTGTGTGTGTGNAAGTAATGTTTCGTTCTGCCATTTGGTATTGAACTGTCTGAATCCGTAAAATTTACAATTACTCTGTGTGTGTGTGTGTGGAAGTGTGATACCCAGAATAACACACCAAAAAAATACTATGTGGCTGATAGAATTTGTTTTTTTNTGTGTGTGTGTGGAAGTGTGATACCCAGAATAACACACCAAAAAAATACTATGTGGCTGATAGAATTTGTTTTTTTTAGCATGTAGCAACTGTGTGATCAGGTGGTACTGTATTGTACGAAGAAATGATAGTAACTTTACGGTCAGCTGTAGCAAATACAGTAAACTACCGAACTTGGCGTATATTTGACTATCATGTACAGTAACTGTAACTAGTTGACCAAGCTTGGATATATGGGGGACAAAATTTGTCGATCTTTAAATGCTTAGTTCCTCCAATAGTTATGTGGCTGCCCTTTTCTGTTTTGTAGTTGGTTGTACGTAAAATAAACAGATGAAATGTGCATTATGTAGAACGTTAGTAGTGATAATCTCTCTAAACAAATACTACACAGCTTGAATGCTGGAAAATTGTCGTACATCATGTTTAGGTTATAACTACTAAGAATGAACTTCGCTGCAGCACTGGAGGTGAAGCGCCAAATAGGAAAAAGTAATTTAATTTTTCAGTATTGTAATAAGTACTGTAAATTTAGTATTGAGCTGTGTTAGTAAAACTTTAATAATGGATGAGATTCATATAAAAAGTTGCACCTTCAGTAATAATTTACGGTTTTAAGTTTTTGTTTTTCCAATTCACCTTAACCATAATTGAGTACTCGCTCACTACAGGCAAGGACTCGCACAACTGTCACAAAGTTAATTTAAATTACCAATTAATTAAAAAGAAAACCATTGTGTATATTTGTTTTTACACACTTCAGTTAACATGTTCAAGGCAGGTTTGACAGAGAGTTGTAAATCTGATACCTAACTTAACAGGAACATGCGGACACACATTTAGACTATTAAATATATTTTAATTTATTCTAGAAAATACAGGACATTTTTAAAGTGTATAAATTAACTATGGGGAAAAAAAAACAAAATGCACGTTGGGTACAAATGTGGCTAAACCTATTGAGGTATTAGTTCATTACATTCAGACCTTGTGTAAGCCTTTAAGGAATATATGTAACCAAAAGTAAATAATTTATAAAGTTAACACTTTTTACTTGGGACTGTTCTAGTACAAATTCAAATTATTTATGCTATTTAAAGTGTGGTATTTGTTGAAAGTACACCTAATACATTCATTATGTACTTCAAATAACTGGCACTTAAATAACAAGGAAAACTTAATGTGAGTGGCATGTTCATTCTGTGGGAAATTCACATAGTAACATGCATTACACAAATCTGAATCATTGTACATAGGGGGAAAAAACTAATCTCATTGCGTTGCTGTGATGTGAAATATTAATAATGCATAGAAAACAGCACTGCATGGGAATTAGAATAATNCTAATCTCATTGCGTTGCTGTGATGTGAAATATTAATAATGCATAGAAAACAGCACTGCATGGGAATTAGAATAATAAAAGATCGTACTAGTCCACATTTAAAACATAGTCTTAAGTTTTATTCAGAAATGAACTAAACATGGCTTTGTTCACACACAGTGTAACTTCCATACAATAGCACAAGGCAGTGTGGACAGTGTTGTATTAACGTGGTAAATGGACAAGCTGAAACGGTTTTTAAGTATTAATTACCAATGGCATCAGCTTTTAAAAATTGTTATTGCAAATGAATTGGGTATTGCTGTTAACTTTTGACTGGAATATGTATGTATTATAGNCAGCTTTTAAAAATTGTTATTGCAAATGAATTGGGTATTGCTGTTAACTTTTGACTGGAATATGTATGTATTATAGTTGTTAATTTATTTTGTGTGTACTACTTTCAGAAAGTGCTGCCGTCATGAATACAAACAATAGCATGATATGTGCGCGTGACATAAATTGATGCTGAAAACGTTAATTGAATTTTACAAGTACATGAAATGTCAATACAGAAAAACAAAGTGATAATCCTACATACTGGTTTTAATAACTTTCTGAGCAAATATTTTACATATTTTTGATGAGCTATATCTTAATGCTGTAAATTTTTGTATGCCATTGCAGCGCAGGATATTATGCCAAATAGCTGCATCAGTGTGGCAAAACTTTACCTCGCAGGTTAGCAAAAATTATCTAGGATTGTCCTTTGTTAATTTTTGTATACTGGCTTCCGAAAACCTATGGACTTCAACTAACATATTTCCATTCATTTATGTCCCACCCGCTTAAGAACCAGCTAATGGCAGACATTACAAATGGTGTAATTTTTGACACTATTACAAACTTGGTAGTTCTGCGTGTCATCCAACTGTCAAAATCTGGCGTTCATAGCTTAAATACACTAACATGTCAAACACTGGTACTATAATCATGATGAACTTTGTTTTACCAGGTTGAATTTTGGGACAGGATGTTGGAAACGCAATTTAGAATAGTTCAGGGAGCGGTATTTGTAGGTCGTAACTTTGTTGTAGTTATGCAGGGTATTGGTTGCTTGGTGGCAGCTGTTATGCAAGACAGGGAACAATTTTTGTCGCAGGTTTTACCTGGAACCATCTGCAGCAAGCACGAACAATGGACCCGTGAACTTCTCTCCGCCTTCTACGCAAAGTCAATCTCGAACGTCCACTCCTACGCCAACCGCACAAGCTGCCTTCCCAGAAGTCAAACCTCTTTCCAACCTGCTGGGGCAGGGCGTCAAACCCTTTGTCTTCAACACACAAGTGAGTGTCGCCGCTAACGTGAAGTTTGTAGGTATTTATCTTGTTTAGATCACACGTGTCGTACCGGATGGGACAACAAATATTAGATAAGAAAATATACATAATATTCTATGTATTTATACAATATTCTTGGACAATGGTTGTAAATTTGTACACATTTTTAGGCGTAGGCACTTACAGAAAGGTCCAATATAACATTTGTTTAGTGTATGATTAAAACTACCACTCACAATTACACATTTAGGTAATAAATTTATCTTCTAACGTGCTAGCAAAACCACATGGAAATGTGGTTTTAAATTGTGTGACCATGCCATGTGTGTGGTCTGTATTAATATATTTTCAGTAATTGTAATTTTTGAATTCACCATTGTATTCCATTATAAATACAAATTTCGTACCTAATCACAATGAGTACCACATTGCTGCGAAGTCTCCCCCTTTGGGTGGAACACTCCTGATTTTTGTTTATCCTCACACCCTCTCGCTTTTTATGATGCCTCGTTTTCTCTTAGTAGGAAACAAATGACTACGTCCTGTTAACGAAATTTGTAACTGTATTTACGATGTAGGTACAGTAGCCAAAATTGTAAACATCTGCAAATTACCTCCATTGCGTTATCAAACAGCAGTACTACAACCACAACCGCGAAACACCGAGTGTAAACAAATGTTGATGTTTCCAAACATACGAAATTCTCGTTCGTGTACTAGTATTTAAGGTCTGCATACAATGTATGATGGATCAGTGAATCTCGTGCACTTCTGTACAAGATTTTTGGAACCAATAATAAGGCACGACTAAAAGCAGAGAATATCTCCGTAAGTAATGCTTCTTGCTCAACTGTAAAAGTCAACAAACCCCTCCCCTATACTCTGTACCATGTAAGTTGGCTAGATTCTGACAGGTCTGCGAAAGTAGCGCCACTGTTTACATCTGACTGCTTATCCTTCCGCCATCAGCTGATCGGCCAAACTGCAACAATGTTGTTTATTTTCATGCTGTCATTACAAACCGATTCCCTTGTCAATGTAACTGTTCGTGGGACGTTTTAGGCAAACTTGATACTCAGAAATACGTATCTGGGATTGTAGTAATATTAATGGGTACATAAATCATTAATCAGTAAATTGTTATGTTAAAGGGCAAAAATATAAATAATTAATTTAAAATTTAGTGACTACAAAAAAATGTAATGCTAAACAAATTTTAAAATATTTTAGACCGACATTTCTAAAAAAATTAGTATTTTATAAAAGTAAAAATATAAAACCTTGCAAAAAAATTTAGTATTTGCTAACTCTTTTTTATTTGTCCGAGACTGTGAATTTGGTATAACATTTGCGAAACGGTTGTTGTAGCTATTATCACACGTTAAACATTATAGCTAATATATTAGAGTTAGAAATATTGNACATTTGCGAAACGGTTGTTGTAGCTATTATCACACGTTAAACATTATAGCTAATATATTAGAGTTAGAAATATTTGATGTGGAATAACGTTAGAATTGCTTAACAATTATTCACGAGTGTCCCACTTTCTTTGGAAACAAGGAAATGGANACATTTGCGAAACGGTTGTTGTAGCTATTATCACACGTTAAACATTATAGCTAATATATTAGAGTTAGAAATATTGATGTGGAATAACGTTAGAATTGCTTAACAATTATTCACGAGTGTCCCACTTTCTTTGGAAACAAGGAAATGGANTTGATGTGGAATAACGTTAGAATTGCTTAACAATTATTCACGAGTGTCCCACTTTCTTTGGAAACAAGGAAATGGATTTTCGGAGTACAATATGGCGTATAATTTACGTAGACAAACGATTACCTGCAGAATAGAAATTACGAGTACTCAATATCACTGTACACAAAATATATGTTACTTTAAAAATTATGCAGAGCTCACGAAAAATAAAATTATTGGTATCTGTTCTTAAATTTATATATGTCGCACGCGGAACACTTTTTTTTTTTTTTTTTTTTTTTTTTTTGCTGGGAATGCTTCAGAAATGCCCGGAGCGAGGTCTGAGCTGCTTATTTTGCTCAACAGATAGCGAATTTTTAAAGTTGACTGTTCTTATATTACTGGCTCGGAACGACACAAATTAAAAATATATTTCGTCTAATTATTAAAAAAAAATAATTCAACAATATTATAAAATATTTGTGNGTTGACTGTTCTTATATTACTGGCTCGGAACGACACAAATAAAAAATATATTTCGTCTAATTATTAAAAAAAAATAATTCAACAATATTATAAAATATTTGTGTATGCTTTTGGAATTAATATCAAGCACGTAATGAAAGTGGGGTTGGAGAGGGGCGATTAAGATGTAAAAAAAAAGTTTTGAAATTGCGTTTCATTTGGATAAGGATTGTTTTAATGTGTCTTTAATTTTGAACTCTTATACATTTCTACTTTAGCACGAGGTTTAGTTTCTAACACTAAAAACCGCTGTTTTATGACCACATAAAATAAAATGCATTAATTAACCTAGGAACTCTTTCTTATCGCGTATTTTGAGCTGGTCTAAGGTGCGTCGGCAATGCACTCAGAATAGCCAACGTAACATTAACTTTTGTTCGTTCGTGCATCAGCTGATACAGGAATTTGTAAATGGCATTTTGTTAGTTTTATACATGCCAAGTTGCCACTCACTGACTGTCAGAATCTGGCCAACTTATATGAAATGAAGTATACAACACAGAATTAATAAACCGCAAATAGAATTAAAGGATATTTCAAAGTTTATGTTTAAATACAAGATTTCTAATGTTTGCTATGAGAATTATTTTGCCTTAGTTCGAGAATTAAACACGAATGTCTGGGTTGAGCTGAGTCGTGCTCCTGCGATGTGCTTTATTTACTCTGTGGTTCACAGTACGGGGGCAGTTTCGCACACAATATGTTTACTTGTGTGTGTTGGTGCTGAAATGTTATGCTGAAATACATTGCGTCGGTTTTCTGATGGTCCAAAAGTGGACCTAAACAATTACAGGTGTTTCATAGAATCAAAATAAGTTTCCGAGTGCATGTTTTTGAGTATATTTTTATTTCTATTTGCGTCATAGGTTAGGATGTCTGATTGTAAAGCAATGAAGTATTTATGTGTGTTCAAGAAAACATTTAGTGATGAATTCTCGTGTGTTTCTTCTTCGAGGAAAGGTGAACATTTATTATTTTGTTCGCTTTGTCACTGCGATTTTAGCATTTCACATGCAGGTAGGGGAGACGTAGTGAAGTATATTCAAACTGAAACACAAGGACAGTGCCTATTGCAGCAAAAATAACAAAAAAAATGAACTTTTTGTTGTCAAGTCATTACAAAAGGATGAAAAAATTTTAAATGCTGAATGCCTGTTTACAACATTGATATTAGAGCTTAATTTACCATTTAGATTCTCCAACCATGTTAAGCTAGTAAATTTTAAAAAAATGTTTCCGGACAGTGAAATAGCCCAAAAATACGGATGTGTTTGCACAGAGACATCGGCAATAGTAAATGAAATAGAAAAAAGTGAAGAACAGCAGCGGGTTGAAACTCTTCAACAAATTCCTTTTTCATTGTCTACAGATGGTTCAAATCATAGTCAAAATTGTACTCACCGAATACCTACCTTGTCAGGAGATACTACTGTTACAAATATTGCAGTAGTGATTTTGAATTCTTTGAAATCCCTTGACATTCCTCTGGTCAATTGTGTGTCGTTTAGTGTAGATAATGCACCTGTTATGATGGGTGCTGAAAATTGTGTAGCTGCACATTTGAAGAAAGATATTCAAAATTTACACTTGTCGGCTCTCCCTGTCATCTAATTAATCTAGTAACTGAGAAAGCATCAGCATGCTTACCATACAGTATTGGTGAGGTGTTCGTAGACTTCTATTACTTTTTGAAAAAATGCCAAGAGGAAGGAGAAATCGATAGATTTCAAACTGCTTCATGACACAGAGGTTATAAAAGTTTTTGAAGCATGTCTGTACACACTATCACTGGGAAGATGTTCACACCCACAGTGAAGTGGTGGGCAATGACTCCCTACATAAAGTGTACCCAGGCGAGGTTAGGTCAGGCCTGGCACTCCGTTTGGCAGGTTTATACACGGTGGATGGAGTGGGTTAATAGACACTGGTGGCCTATCCGCCTCGTCATGTTGTCTTTCTAGTAGGGGGTTCTACCTTGCTGCGCACCTGGTACCTCTTAAATACCCTGTTCACTGTTTGGGTGGCCTTGGAATCTGTGGTGTTTGGCGATGTACGTGCTGTTCTTTTTTTAGGGGACGGACTATAGTCCTACCCTAGAGTCGGAAATCCGTTTCAATGTAGCAGTTCCCTGCCGCTCCCTTGCGGGGTGATACTGATACTTCCAAGATTGATGATGTGTACAGTTAATTCTAAAAAGGATACTTTGGTGGTTAGACTGAAATACATGTTTATTCCATCCAGAATAAATGTGGTAACCAGTACTAACTCCTACGTTACGGAAGTGAAGTTAAGGGGGACAGGTGAAGGGGCCTGTCGGGATAAGAGAAAAAACTATGTAGGTATGAGAACAACTAAACCTTAACTGAAGCGTTGTTAGTTCTGAAGGGACTCAGGGTACCACTGTAGTGTACGTGTGGTAAGTGTTGAGGCTTGATGGCAATGTCAAGGGAGGGAAGCGTAGACTCTTCGGGACTACAGCTGGTGCTTGAAGATGTCGGGTGTTGGTCGCAGGTGGTTCCTTGTGAAGAGGAGGGTGGACAGAGAACTATAGCACAAGTTGTGCTGAAGCGAGCTGCTGAGAATTAACTCTTATGCTGGCCGCTCAGGGCGGAGGGATTGGCAGAGACCCCCACACCTTCCAGCATTGGAAGGTGCCAGGGAGAACTGCCAAGAAACAACTGATGATTTGATTTTTTTTTTTTTCCTAACCTACCCTATTTTTAAGTGTTAAGTGTGAACCCGAGGTAGGGACGGGAGCTAATTGCGTCTCGGGACTGAGCCTCTTACGCTTACAAGGGAAGGAATTCATGCAAGGAGACATGCATCGCGGCAGAGAGGAATTGGGCTGCGATTGGGACTGTGACTACCTCTCTAAGTGTACCTATAGTTAACCTATAACTAAGAAGAGAAAGGGTAAAACTGGTATGGACACCATAAAAACATTTTTGATAGGAAAGAATTCAAAATTACAGCATGCATTAATAGAAATGTTTGGTGCACCGCCTTATATATTTGTGGCCGGCTTGTGCCTTGGGTCTCGTCTGCCTTCGGGTGGCTTCTGTTGCTACCTCTTCCCTCTCTTCGTGGGCAAGGTGGTCTAGCTGCGCTCTCTCGGGGATGGCGAGAGGCTGGGGTAGTTTACAGAGGCAACACACTTGCATTGCTTCACTCAGCATTTGTGTGTGGCGGGCAAGTATCTGACGCTCACTTAGGTGGAACTCACTTGCGTTGCCTCGTAATTAACCCTTGTCACAGGAATTTACTAAGCGAGGGCGATATGTGTGACTACAGCTGTAGTACTTGGAATGGCTCTCCTGGTGTCTTACATTTCCAAGGAGGCGGTCATGTGGCCTTGGAAGCGGTCAGTCATAGTTCAGGTCTCATTGGGGCACGTGTCTTCTAGGGGTGTGCGAAAATTCGGACATTTGCGAATGGTTATTTTTTTTTTACGAATTATTCGCATTTGAACTTAGAATATTTTATGCGAAAATTGTGAATAATTTACATTCCTGCTTGGAGAGGTTGTAGAGCTGTGCGGAGTCTGACTCCTATCTGCTTCTGCTGAATTTGCCTTGCCAAAGTTGAAAGTTTTCCACTAGAGCCTCAGTGGAAAAGATGCTCAACTTTCACTGTTTTTCAAACAAAATTTGTAGTTTTTGTCCTAAGCTCCATTCTGCTGAGATAACAATCTACCAGCTTGACATTCCCAAGGGGGGGTCAGCGAGGAGGGAGGGATTGTTTTCATACCTGCATACTGCCTTTCTATTCTCTCTTTTTCTCGTATTTTCTGTTTTGCACCCACCCACACCAGCAAACCAGATGGTAGAAGTCTCAATGATGATCAAGTCTCTATGCATTCCTTGTTATCATGTGTCAGTTTATTTTGGTCCCTTGAAAAATTATCCATACATGTTACAATGTATATCAGTTTGACTTAGGTTTATATTTAAAAAAATTTATTACTGTTTTCAGTTATAAAAAACTTTCCTACAGATTAATAAAAAATAAAATACTCTGCACATGTAAATTTGGTATATCAGTTTTGTATATTTTAAGGCATGTGTACATATGAAGTTTCCCCTAAATAGTAAACACAGAAACTGTTCCCTTTAGATTAATTATAAAAAAGGTTATGTTGTACTTAAGAGTTAATTTGTAACATTTTCATGTTAAATATTATTTCTGTGATATGCATTTATTTTTAATTTTCCTGTTAACAAACAGATATTGTATACCAACCCAAATGTGTAGTAAAGCACCCAAGCACAAATCATCAGTTAACGTACATTTTGTTTTGTGAAAGAACTAGGTATTGAGAGTAGATATTTTGCAAGTAACATTAATCTTGTTTATTGTAGAACCAATCCATATATAAAAACTATCTACCATTTTTGTTCCAAGCCTATCACTAGACTGCCAACAGCAACAAAACATGTAACAACCATATGCATGCTTCCTATTTCCTGTGTTCACAATTAAGTATTTGTATAAATATAGACCAAGGTTTTTTTTTTATTGAACTTACATGGTATTTTGCATTACTTTATTTACTTTTTAGACTCTAAACTGAAAGAAGTTAAATAATTGCTTTTAATTGTGCTGCATTTCACCAAAATCTTGGTTTCAGTATTATAGTGAACTTAAATATAAGCGAAAAGCTTTTTCATACGTTGGCGGCACATCAGCATAGTTTTGTGAATCATCACAACTCTAGTTATTTGCCTTGACTATTTATTGCTACTCATTTGAAAATGTTCATTTAAACTTTTATTACATAGTTATTAGAGCTGGACCGTTACTAATTATGATAATTAGTAGTTTTTAAAAAGGTTTGCCTTTTCATATGGCTGCAAATCAACAATCATTAGATCCCAGACGTGGTATGTTATAGAAGAACTCGTTTACGAATGTGATAAAAAAGAATTATTAAGAAAAACTAGTACACACACATTTATTTTCACTGTAGCATTTACAGAAATAGGACATATTTCTTCTTTATTGTTTGCACCCCAAACATAGGCATGCAGGCCTAAACATTATGTTTCCGTGGTTGTGCACTACCATCACTTTTATTCACATACCACACAGTCCTGTATGAAGAACACAGACTTTTTTTTGGCAATTCCAGGAAAATTATAGTTTTATTTCTGCAAACACATTCAAAAGTATACAATTTCAGTACTACTGTATATTGATGAGAGCGTGAGACAGCGGCACGGTGGACACGAACAATACCTGCATGGCGTCGCATCATAGCTGTGCTGTAACACGAACTCACAGCGCTAGTAGTATCGCAAACTGATCCAAGAGTTTGTAATTAAACATTTGCCTTTAGAGTTTCATCTACTATAATTTAACTTATGGTAAACAAATTCTGTTACCGAATCATGACCGTGGTAGCAAAAAATTGCAAACACGTGCATACAGTTTGCATTACGTTAGCAAATAGCACTGCAACTGCATGCACCAAACGTCATTGTTTGCAGAATCTCCTACCAATTTTACCAAGAAGATATGCCTATTTAAACTTGCGGCTTCTCCCACTACGCAAACAATGATGATCACTGAAAATAAAATAAGATCATTAAAAGTAAACTGCAACACCTAGAAAAAACATTCATTTCCTGATAAAGCATTGCATTTATATTGCAAAGAACTTTGAGATATTTTCTGACAACCAAAATGTATCTTCTGAAATGTGTAAGCTATTCATCTTCAAAACTATTCGCATGTTCAAAAATTTTCCTATTCAATTAGAAAATATTCAAACATCAAAATCCCCTATTCGCACACACCTAGAGTCTGTACACGTGTTGATGCGTAGTGTGCAGTAAAAAAGAATAGTCACAATATGCATCACGTGTCAAATATTTGGCCAGAATGCTAGGACATTGAGACCTCTCAATTAGTGTTTTCAACTTGGAAATCAGGTGCATGCAGCAGAATAAAATCAGTACACTTAACAACTACCAGGTCCTGAAGTTGTCCAAACAGTCATGTTCAGGTAATGTTTGTCGTCTCACCTTCGGCGTACTTAGTGTGGACTGGCATCCGCAACTTTTCTTCCTCCAGATGGCGGGAAAGCTGGTACCGCCAACTTGACGGGGTTAATACTGGGGGCAGGACGGGCCGGTTTAGGCAGTTCAGTTACAGCCCGCTGTGTGCGTGGAGATGCCGAAGGAGGTGCTGGTCTGAGTAGGTACAGGAGCGTAGCTGGGTGTTAAGTCTATGCTACGAGCCACGTGTTTGGCAGCTGGAGGTCATGTGGTGGAGACTGTCTTCTTAGGAGGCATAGGTGGCAGATGCGAAATTGCACGAGGTGTATGCCTGAATAGATTGAACTGTAGGCCACTGTCCCTGCTGGTAGTATTGGCTGGTGTTCCCCTCTCTCGAGCTGCTTCTTCACGCTTCCAGGTGCACATCCTGGCAGCACCCTGCCTCTCCCACGCTACGTCCCCAACCAAGGCCAAAGCCTGCTGGGACGCCTTATCCCGCCCAGACTTGTGACGAGACATAAGGGTGTAGAGTAAGAGGGGTGATAGTGGGTGTCCAGTAGAGGCGGTACAACCTGGATAAAACAGGAATAGGAGGGTGTGACTGTGGGGAAGGCGTAGCTGCTGACCCCCAGGCAAGAAACTTGGCGGGCGAGAAGTCACCAGCAGACCCAAGCTTCTGACTGTAGGTGTCAACAGTAGGATTAGGGAGTCCGCTCTCGTGTTACGCAGGAAGGCAGGAGGTTGCCATAGATGCACATGTCGGGGTTGGCTGCTGACCTTCTGCAAGTCGGTAGCTGGGCGGGAAGTCACCGGCAGACCCAAACACCCACAGAATGGTTTCAACAGTTGAGAGAGAACCTCCACCCCAAAGAGATGGAGGTTCTGAGCGGAGATGGTTAAGATGCGGGGGTTTGGCACGTACCTGATCCTGTGAGAGAGTAAGTGGAAATGGATTGAAACAGGAAATAGCAGGAACAAGAGGTGCAGAAAGAAAGTGCCTGATAGAGATAACTCTTATCAGCTTAGTTTATGTCTGTTTGGAACAACACACACACTTAAGCCAGTCTGTACCCTGACTGTGGCCCTAGGGGCCGACCTAAGATGCCAACCAAGGTGCACTCCCTAGTCACAGTACAGACGTGGTAGCGAGGGTAACTCCAAGTCTGCGATTACTCTGACTCGTAATGGCTAAGGATGTGGCTAGCAAGGTAGCTAAGAAGCACGGTGGCTTCTTGAGCTTTGAGGTAGCTATTGGGCTAGTCCGAAGATGTAGCTGGCTGAAGGCAAGCAAATAGGCTCGAGTATGAATATAATGACGGGCAGCGATTCGTCTGGCAACAAGATGCTAGCTATGTTGGAGCGCGTCCAGGCAGAGTGATGTTCTGCGAGAGAGCTGCGCGAGTTAAGTCTAGAACTGAGGACCGTGAGCCCTATGTATACCAGTTTTACAGGACCAGCGCGGGGGTAGCAGCGAGGTAGAGAGGAGAGAGAAGTCAAACGAAGGCGGCTGGAATGGTGACTTCTCTTAACTGCTTGGCCTTCTGCGTTTTGCGGGTTACAGACTGTCAGGAGGCAAGCACTGCACTTCTGTAACCTCTGGCAATGCTCTGTGTGGTGGCTATGTCTCTTTCTTGGAGAGGACTGCGGCTGCAGCTGTGGCGAAGGCGGAGGCTATATCAGATTATGACGTCGTCCGTAGCGCAACATGTTTCTGGTCCAAGCAAAAAATCTGTCCGTCAGACTTCAGAAAATCAAAGTTCTTGTCTGAAACGAAGCAGAGATTATTTTGTACATATTTGCAAAATTCAGAAGACAGCCAATAAACGAGATAGTTCTTCATCCTGTTTGCGTAGAGAGGAAAGATTGGTCATGTTTTTAACGTGTAAATTAAATAAAGCTTTTTTGCTTATTTCTGCAGAATGTTACGCCTCAATTTGAAAAGGCAATTATAGATCAATTCCTCTTAAAAATGAAGTTTTGCTGAATGCAAAAGTAGCATAAATACACAAAGTGAGTGAATCATAATTTTCAAATTTGAAGTTTTTTCTTGAGAAATTCCCTATTCTTTTGAATGTGAAAAGTGATCAGGAATTTGACTGTGCATTAGATGATTTACAGTAGGAATTTTGTGAATTACAGTGTGATCATCATGAAGATATTGTTTAGAAGGAAGACATACCTGTGGTCCAGTGGAGCTTAGTGGGCAAGATAAGTGCAAATGGTAACTTAAAGTATCATAAACTATCGCAAGTTATGCTAGGTGTTTTAACAATCCCTCATAGTAATGCAGGATGTGAAAGGATTTTTAGTCAGCTAAATGAGACCAGGACACAGTTCAGGTCGTCTATTTCTGATAAGACATTGGAAAAAATAATGTTGGCAAAATCTTGCCAGCAACGATACTGCTATCAGCAAAAATTTGATTCATCGTTTTTCAAGAAAGAAATATCTGTAGCTACTGTAAGCCAAAAGAGAAGGGAATAACCACGAGTACCATGTGCTGCTTAATGAAGTATTCATGTACACATTTAGTTAGCAAACTCTGTGTAGGTAGTCACGTGGTCTCGCATGGCAAATTTCAAGACAGTTACGTGCTTAAAACAAATCATCCTCCTTTTTGATGTTTCAATCTTGGCAGGTATGAACTATTGTGTGTTCTTGCTCATTATGATGATAGTAAAGGATGCTTAAGGGAATCCCAACATCGCTTATATGACCTAAGTTCAATTGGAAACAAACACTTAAGATAAAATTAATTTCCAGTTCTTCTGTACACATTAAGTATAATTATAATGCATAATTTAACCCTTCATTTTTCGGTTATAAACAAGCTTAAGTCTTCTGACAGCAACAGTGACAATTCAAACTCATAAACTTTTCTATTGATACAAAGGTTTCTCGTGTCATTATCTTTATTTAGCTTCCGAGTTCTTGTGCAACATGGGTTCAATATGGAGAGGTTCTTCTGTACGTCCAGTACTACCGTTCTTGCAGGTTTTGTACATACATATTCACGTTTCAAATCATTATATTTAAAAGGTGTTACTTAGCGTGTTGTTGTGGTATTGATGTTGGCTGTCCTGCTATGCTCTATTTTTCAGGCTCCAAGTAATACAGCAAATATGTTTACACCAGACAAATCTCCATCCGAGTTTAATGCAGACTTCAGCAAAGCGGACCCGTTTTCTTTGTCATCGCAGTTTGTACCTAGCACGTCGCAAGCATCGTTTGCAGATTTCGATAACAATCCTGTCTTCAGCCAAGCTAGTGAGTACAGATAGTTGTAAAGAATTTTTTATTTTGAGGTTTGCAAATATTAGATAAGTTAGTTAAGGTTGCAAGTAGGCCGCTTGGCTAGCAAAAATATATAAAAGGACAGGAATTCAAATACTCGCAGTGTAGTACTTGCCGACAGGCGCGCGCACACACACACACACACACACAAAGAAGGATGACACATTTTTCTCGCGGTTGCGTGATCACGACGTTTTGCTGGCTAGGCCAGCTTCATCAGGCGGCGAGTTGTAGGACACTGCAATATTGTGGAAGGGCGCTGTTGGTAGTGAAGCTAGCGGCCAGGTGGCAAGCTAGGGTGTGGCAGGAAAATTGAAAATTTGCAGGTATAGCTGATGAGTGTGGTTTGGAGCTGTGATTATCTTATGTTGAGGCCTGGCGGCTGCCTAGATTTTGTTATAAATTGGTGAGCTAATTCCCAGGTTCTGAGTTCTGAGCTGTTGCTTGAAGGTGGTAGAGCTCTCACAACTCTGGTACTATAGCAGGAATCAAAATATTTGTTGTGTGATGCTGCATGTGCTGCAACTGGTTTGTCTTGTAGGATATGGGTGTAACCAGCTAGGACTTGGTTGGTGTCTGCTCTGCTGTGGCCATTCATACTCTGCCTGAGTGTGTTGGTGGTGCGGTTGATGTATTCTGCATTACAGTGTTTTTACTGTATTTGATAAATCAGATTTTCTGTTGCACAGTTGTAGTTGCCTTATATGGGGAATGGTACGACTAGTGAGTCTGTTATTGAAAGAAGTTGAAGGTTGGTGGATGGTACAGGAGCAACAGTATTAACTATTACAGGGGTGGGTTCCTCTGGGCGTGATAAGTTTGGTTGGCATTTTCGGTAAATGTTTGCCCAAACCCGTNTGGGTGTAACCAGCTAGGACTTGGTTGGTGTCTGCTCTGTGGCCATTCATTCTCTGCCTGAGTGTGTTGGTGGTGCAGCTGATGTATTCTGCATTACAGTGTTGGTACTGTAGTTGATAAATCAGATTTTCTGTTGCACAGTTGTAGTTGCCTTATATGGGGAATGGTACAACTAGTGAGTCTGTTATTGAAAGAAGTTGAAGGTTGGTGGATGGTACAGGAGCCACTGCCTCAACTATTACAGGGGTGGGTTCCTCTGGGCGTGATAAGTTTGGTTGGCATTTTCGGTAAATGTTTGCCCAAACCTNAACTATTACAGGGGTGGGTTCCTCTGGGCGTGATAAGTTTGGTTGGCATTTTCGGTAAATGTTTGCCCAAACCCGTATGTTACGACTCTTAAAGCATTAATTTACCGCTTCCATGGACCAAATATTCTGTCCAAAAGCCAGAATATATTCGGAACAATCGTTTAGCTGTGAAATGCAGTGGATTTTCGATGATTCGTTGCTGTTATTTACGTTTTGCCGTATTTACCTTTGGTACATTCACCAAAGATTGTGTGCATCATTCGTTTTTTAACACTACGTGAATGTAAAACAACGCGGATAATTGACAACTGGTACTATCAATAGTATTGTTTACATTCTGCAAGAGTTTTTCGTGTTCTATATTCTTCTTGCGTATTTTGTATTCCTAGATTGGTGACAAATGAGAAAGCAACTTGGATTCTTATTCTTCTTACCCATTTTCTGCACTCGTAAGTTGACGACAATGGAAACGAATCACACACACTGACACTGTATTCAACGAACTATGGTGTTATTGTAAACGGAATTTGAAAGGTTATAGCCGTGGCGTAGTTATTATTGGAAACTGTCGGCTGCGGTTTTGGTTATAATTTTTAATGTTTGAATAAGAATCGACAAGTAATAAGTGGCAGAAATTGTCGCAAATAAATCAGCTGTGGTCACTTTAACCAAGGGATTGAGTATGGCTCGGTTGACGAAGGAGTACTAGACTAAAATATTAATATAAATATAATTTTGTTAAATTTCAAGTTAATATTTAATATTAAATTTATTTTAAATAAGTTTAATGATATTTTTAGGCTGTTGGTTTAAACAAACGTGTATTTTGAAGTTATGCATGATATTTCTCAGGTTTAAAATCCAAGTCTGCGTCAGATTGCCTGAAGATTTTAAGGTTGTCTTTAATGAGCTCAGTTTGTAATGAATGCTGTATTGTCTGGTAACAGTTTTCGCTTGACTGTTGTGTCACGTATTTGCCCGGTTAAATTGTGTTTCTTATCATTTATTATTAAATATAGTGTTGTATTTCATTTCTATGCTGTAGACATTTAATAAAAAAGTGCTTAAAGTGTTCACAAAACTGAAGACTTAAATTTAAGTAATAGAAGTATTACANTGTAGACATTTAATAAAAAAGTGCTTAAAGTGTTCACAAAACTGAAGACTTAAATTTAAGTAATAGAAGTATTACTAAATATTGGAAATTTGGGAATTATGATTGTGCTTATCAAAACTGGTATCGGCATCGCTGTAATCGGTGGCATCGGCAGCTGAAAATCGGTATCGTTGGTATCGGCTCACCCGCAGAAACTAGTCCCGAACATTTTTCTTGGTAAACTGTGACTATGAGAAGGGAGGAAGTTGTAAGGGGTGGTCCTTATACCCATGTACATAGGTACACATTTACATTTATTGTGCAAACTCATTTTAACTCAATAATTTTATACTGAACTCGACTCGACTTTCATACAATTTGAAACTTTAGTTTCATACAACTTGACTTACCTCAACTTGAAACTGTAAACATCAAACTCGCCCATCACTAGTATGTTGCCTTATCAGCAAACACTGCATTCGTTGTGCTTGTCTGTCCTGTTCAGCAGGGGCAGCGATGGTGTAGTGGTCAGACTACTTGCCTCCCACGTAGGTGAACTGGATTCAATTCCTTACCAGTCGCTCCTGGATTTTCACATGTGGGAATCGTACTGGACGATGCCGCTGGTTGGCGGGTTTTCTCGGGGATCTACCGTTCCCTCTCCCTTGCATTCTCGTGCTGCTCTATACTCGTGTCACTTAACGCTCATCGGCTCTTTTTATAGATTTTACTGAATGGCAAAATTCTACGTTAATGTGTGCATCGAAAACTCTGATTAAAGCAAAATTATATGGCATGACCTGCTGGTTCTCTATTTTAATAATACCTGTGTGTTACTAATATAACACACAGGTTATATTAATTATAGATTAATGCTACTGCTGAGTTTTTTAAGGTCTTTTTATTCTACACAATTCTTTACTACATGATATTGTTCCATCTTTAAGGGTTTAGACAGCGTATTGCAAGAGAGCACGCTGGCTGCAAACTTTTATTCCGACTTGATTCACTATTATCATCACTACTTATTGTTTATGTTACTTTACGTAACAAAATATATACTGAAACCTAGCAAGAAAACATAGCCATGAATTTAAAAAAAAAAAAACATGTAAATTGGATAAGTGGTTCTCGAGTGATAAGCGTTCTTACAGACAGAGAGATGTTGAGTTTTATAATATGTACAGATGGTAAACAAACTTCACGGTTCCACGGTTCATTTGAGTTGTCAATCAATGTTGTAGGTGGTTTGATTTTAATGTTTTAGACCATCAAAGTTGGAGTATTCTTTTATACTCAACCTGTATTTAACTGCATAATTGTTGCCATTGTGCAATAGTTGCACTTAAATTTTTTAATTCTGTGAAGAGTTAAAAATGTTTTGTCACCTGAAAGTAGTGATCCTTTTTTAAGGGTTCTTCCTAGTAAGAAACAAAGTACAAATGCCTGCATCTATGTAAAAGTATTTCTTTGGAACACCGTAAAACTTTCTTATAATGAATAAGAAGTTTGTATCTTTGTATCAATTGTTGTGTTTTCCAATAGAAATAATAAATTAAGTAGTTCACTGTGAAATTGGTTGAAAGTTTGACATTATTCAGTTTGGCAACTAAATCTTCTATGCCATTAGGTTCTGAAGACTATCCGAACATAGATGCATGCTTGACTAACAAAAGTATTAAATAACAATATATTGTTGTCGTTTTGGTTTTTTTATAACATGCTTTCTATAATTCGCTGTTTCCTTGCTCCATATCTTTCTCCTATGGCTGGAGAGAGCTGCGGCGGGTACGATGTGCGGTCACGGGCAGTTAGGGTCGTGGAGAGGGGATAGGACAGGGTGGAGTTCGACCGCTAGGAGAGGAGATGTCGGAGAAGGGCTCAGGCAGGAAGAGACGGAAGGCACCGAAGTTAGCACATGTAAAGCTGAAGGCTTTTCTAGGTGTTGTCACTGTAGACGATGTGTTTTGAATGTGAATCCAGCTCGCCACATCACGGATCATCCCAGCAAAGGCTGGCCTGTGACAAAAAGAAGTGCATGCTACAATGCCAGAAGAAGGGAAATAAAGCCCTGATTGCACTCCATTGCATGTACTAATGCAGCTGCTAGAAAAGTCGTGCTGTGTTTTTCCGTTATTGAATACATTCTTGAGTACACAAGGCAATGAGCAACAACTGTACTCCTATTTCGTCAATGGTTGAAATTAAAGATTGAGACTGCACAATACGTAAAGAAACTCAACACACTTTAACCTTGCTCTGCACATTTTAATATTTTAATGTACGCTGTATAAATAACATAGCTTAACCATAATGAAAACAACACAAATACATATTCTAGACCTACTGTTTGACTACAATAATTAAGAGCACCAATAAAGACATTTCAGTTTTTTAACCTTCCTTATGGAATGTTCCCGCCAACAATTCACACCAATGTGATGTCAGTGCATGAAGTATTTGTACTCCAGGTGACGTGCAGTTGAAGCTCGAGATTGATAGGAAATCGAGTGACGTATGAGATACACAGATATACTTTTAAACTGGCAATGGTACAATTTGTCTGCACATTTTGCACATTGCAGAGGTAATTAAATACATCTCTGCTGCTCATATGTCAGTCATTAGAGACTATGTAATTTATGGACTAGGTTACCACTGCAAACCAATTTTAAACAACATTTTTAGTTACGATAAGTTGTAAAATGATTAAATATCAAAATCCAGGCAAATATATTTATTTGAGGTAAAACAGCATACATTTCTTTTAAATTGGGTATTAAGTTCTTGCAAACAGTATTTACTGAGTTGTGGATTATGCCGATAAGGGCATGAGTAAACATACTTTTTTAAAACCTTTTATTTAAATAAAATGTTACAAAATTATTAAATGATATATTGAAACATGTATAAGTAATTTAAAATCTCCATAAATTAGCATAAACAAATCAAATAATATATTTTCCCAGTACTGTAGAGGATTAAGTCCATCTTTTTTGAGTTGTGACTTTTTTTTGGTCCAAAATATATTTACCGAGTTGTTGGAGACTATGTGATTCAAGTAACAGCATTTGACAATTTATAAATGCAGTTAATTTATACTGAGTTAATCAGGGTTACATCCTGATACCAAATTATGCGCTTCACTTAAGCAGAAGTGGTGAAATGTTAAGATTTTACAGTAATCATGTATGTGGTGGAAATGATAGTAATTGTTTATGGTAATAATAATGTGGAAAAACAAAATGGAATTTATTACCAAGATCTCTTATTTTCATCAGCCACTTAATGACATCAGTCTGAGAGAATATGGGAACATGGCTACAAGATAGAATAATTAAAATTACAAAATATTTCAATTAATTAAATTTGTACAATGATGCTATCAAACAAATATTTCAGATCTTAAAGTACGAAAGAGTTATAGCACAACGCAAATAACTGTAGGGGGATTATGAAGACTATTGTGAAAATACAGAAAACAAGTTATCAGCTTCTACAGGCACCAAGCCAGAAGATAGAAGAATAGTTTATATAGTTCATTAATGGTTACTCCCAATTTTTTAGAAGCCCTGCTTAAGTTCTACTTTCAGGCTATCCCTCCGCCTCATTGCAAAATAAGTGTAAATAAGCCTAGAAAATTGCACCAAAGAGAGAGCACACCATGTTCGTGCGCACTCAGTTGAAAAATATTTTGCAAGATAATTGTTTCTTACTAGACATTACCAACACATCTGTTTTATCTCTGTTTTATTCATTTTAATCGTAATTGAAATATTATAATTTACTGATAAAATATAAGTTCAGTTATCTAAAAATAAGATATTTTTTTTACGCAAGTGTAAAACGCCTGTGATAAATAACGTATTCGGGATACTGTCGGTTACATCATACATGGGGTGATTTTTCAAAAGTTTTATTCAAAAAGTGTGGAACCGCGAATAGACTATATTCAATGTTTTATTGAAAGAATCGAATCAATGAGCCGACATGAGACATCTGATTGTACGTTCAGTGTTACGAGCATAGTGTGAGCATAACTTTCAAATGTAAATTTTGCAACATTAGCAGGATCCTGCGAACTGAATGTAAAGAAGTGGAAGTGATGAATGTCAATGCAGCTGCACTATCAGTTGTGATATCAATTGGAGAGGACTACTCACAACTCTGGGGTGCACCAACCACGCCCTGTATTAAAAAAAAACCTGGAATGTGAACCATAATCTTATTTCTTAAACTATTCAAAAATCAGCCTAGGGCTAATTGCCGAAGCCGGGTAAAGAGAAACGGAGCTGGCTGTACTAGCAGGCGATGCAGATGAGGAAGGTCACCCGCTGATAAAAGTTTTTGGAGATGGAGCTTGGTCTAAACGGTCGTACAGAACCAAGTATAGTTAATTTTGACTTGTGGCGAGTTATCACCAAGTTATTTATTTGTAGCATGTAGCAATATTAACTTCCATGATATGTCTGTACCTGTACTACTAATATCTCAGTACGAATGTAAAAGTGATTGTACAATGCGAGTTCTGTATCTCTTCTTCTTCTTTTGGAGGAGGGGGAGTGTAAACTGTACAGTGTGAATTCTTTCTCATATAGAGTTGTAAAAATCTGCTTCAAAATTAAGAAGGTATTATTTATCCGTTTAAGAAATAAATAGGCATAGCTCTGTATATGCACGTTTTTCCACCACAGGTAAGAAAAGTGCTATTCCAGTACTTGTATGCGCCAAGAATTGGTCAGGGACGTCCACCTTCCACCTCTGTGGAGAAAGATGTAGGAAGTATGTAAACAGAGTACGAGATGCCTGTAACAATACGAGGCTGGGAAGCCACGACCTGCATACAACTCTTCAAGCCAAATTATGCAACTAAGAACAACTTTAATCTGTGCCATCAAGTTAAAAAAAAATAACAGAGTAAAAATAATTTGTAAAAAATTTAGTAACGATATATTAAACTGTCCATACAAAGACCCCGGTAATAATTCTAAATGCTCTGAAAGGAAAAACAACTCTTGATGGACTTCCAAAACCTGGCAAAGTAAATATAGTTATCAAGATGTTAAGGATAGTATTAATGGAAGAATTAATGGTGCACATACAAAGAGTAGCAAATAAAGCCACTAGACTCATTTTCAACAACAATTTAGCAGAGAACTAGAATTATGTTGTAGCAAAATTTGTTGATAGGAAACATATAATTTTGGCCCTGGATAATTCTTAAGTGTGAAGCAGCAGTTGTATCTGTGAACTCGGGTGGTGAATGGGCAACATGCAAATTTCGCAAATATTGTTGAAAACGATACAAACACATTTTATATGCGTATGAAAATAAAAATTTGCCTGTTTTTTTTTTTGCATAAAAATCGGTTTTCACAATGTTATTTTAGTATTAAAATGGTTACTTTCGCGGCTGCTCACGTTGCAAACACTCAGCACTAAAATGGAAGGCAACTTTGTGAAAGCGCAGTCGGACAATCTGCCACGAGTAGATACCAATATGCTACTTGAATACTTAAATTCCCATTGTTTTGTGTAACCTGAAATAAGAGGTGTAAAATTACAAAGGTAAGAACGTGTCTAATATCGCGCAGTCGTGATCTTCAAAGCGACTGTAGGCCTACATCACATGTTAAAACTTATTTGTTTGTATGTTTTATTGATTGACGTATTATTATTATCTGTGTTTATGTTTGCAATTGCTAATGTTCAAAGTTGGAAATTAAAATATGGAATAGTTATTGCAGTGAGCGTACTGTGTTGTCGCCTGCCGTGCTTGATGTCTGTGATCTATTAACTACATTATTTTTAAATGAAACTTAACGTAGTGTTGAGAAAGGAGGTTACAAATATTTCCTAATTCTAAACCACGTTTCAGTATTCATAAAACACTTTTGCTGTAGAAATGTCAGATAATGAGCAGTACGGTCACAGCAGGCCTAAAGCTACCACGCTAGTCACTACCAGACACCGCACGACTTCTCGAGCAGCTGCGCGCTGCCGGCTGGCAAACCTTTTTTTCCGCGTTCCACTTCGTTTATAAACACTATGTTGAGGCCTCAAATATAGTGTACAGAAACTAAAAAATAACTTGTTTATCTTATTGTTTCTTACGTTTTGCGTACCTAACATACTTTTATTATTCTGACGTCACGATAGCTGTGTCTGCACTTAATTTTTAAACTGTAAGAACTGTACACATAAACTAAAAATATAAATATGGTATTTTGAGAAACACTTAATGCTTGGGATAAGATTAAATACAGCAAAGAAAATCCGTGATAAAAGCTTAAGAATTTGTTTTATTCTCAAAAGCTGTTTTCTTTCCGTTTATTTAAGGGAGAGGGTTATAAAAGTAGCACAGCTTACTTATATAAATCGCGTAGGCTAATTAGTGTACATTTTGTGGGCCTAGTCTCTTGTAACGTCCATCTCAGTAACTTAGAAAAAAGGAGAAGGGCAAATATGAAAGTACGATCATCCTTGATAAACATTTCTAAAAACATGCATTTTAGTTTTGGAAAGTAAAAATTTAGTTGCTATTTAACTTAAATTGTTAGATTTATGAGAGCTAACTAAAAAAAAATCAAAACAACTTAAATTTATTAGAAATGGCTAAGTTTGAAAAATACTGTATAATATAAACCCAACTTTTTGCAAGGACTCTGAGCCCCACCCAAATAACTTAATGTTTAATTTTCATGGCTTAACATCGTGACATGTAATTACTTAGGCATACAATGTGAATATAGCCTAAATATGTTAGCTGTGCTCTTGAAACGAATGTTAGAAGTAATATTAAAGTAATAAAAAATATCTATACCTAATTTTGTATATTAGGCCTAACTTAAATGTATAAACTTACAAAATGTAAAATTTGCATTGTGTGGCTAAATTTTTTGTAAACATATTTATATGCCTTTACTATTATGAAATACGTTAACATATTTTTTTGTGCTCATGTCTACATCACATACGAATTGTTAAACGCATTGTGGTGCGTGAAAGAACTGATTTTGGCGAAACATCTTCAATGTCTCGCCTAACTGCGTTAAACCACGTCTTCCTGTTTGTTTCGTTTTTTGTAACTAACAAATATTTTATCAGGTGTTTTGCGAGATGTACTAGTAAACTGCGGTACAATAAACCATTTCAATGATTTTGGTATACTTGACTGTTTATTTTCTTTTTTCATTACTTCAAACAATTTCTATTTAACCAAATACACATCACCGCTGAAGTAAACAAACGCGGCGGCCGAGGTTGTATCGAACTTGTGACGTCGCTGAGTGAGCAGGCGCGACAGATGCGTTTTGGCCGGCGTTTCAAACGTAAAACTTTCATTCAATCATAACTTTTTCAAAACATATTTTTAAATCGTGATATTTTGTAAATACATTTCTAACACATAAATACAAATTTAATGTACCTAATCAAAATGAGCACCACACAGCTGCGAAGTGTAGGAGATGATAGCTCTTCGTAGTCATGTGGCTGCCTGGAAGTCGCTGGTAATGCGCAGACCAATGCGTGACGTCAGTTGGAGTGGTATAGACAGGGAAACGGTCCTGATTTGGCTCTAGGATGGATGTGTACGGACCTGGCAGATGCCAGGATTTACCGGAGTGAGTTGTGTTGACGGTCAAATTTGGTGGTAGTGGTGTATTGGCCTGGTGCTTTTTCTCTTGGTTTGGGCTTGGGTCATTAGTTAAATTGATGGTTCAATAAACTGTGGCATGTACCAAAACATTTTGAACAATAACATGCTTCCTACACTGTGTTATCAGTTTGCAGTAGATTATTTTTTGTAACAGCAAAATAATCCTCTTGTCCATAAGGTAAGGTCAATTGTTTTGTGGTTTGAAGAAAAGTCTTAGTGAGACTGTTTAACTGGCCTGCTCCAAAGTGCAGACTGGAACCCAACAGAATACCTTACGGATGAGCTGAAGCATTGTTTGTGTGCTATAGCATTCAACCAAGGAGTGTAAATTATTCCTCTCCTTGCTATGGGAAGACTGGAAACAAATTACACCAGCTGTGTACTACAACTTTGGAGAGCGTATCCCAAAAGGTTAACACTGTAATAACAGCAAAAGAAAGTCTGACATCCATTATAAGCTATTCATTGTTAATTTAGCACTTTTGAATTTAACCTGTAAGAAATGTCACAGTCTCTTTCTGGATGTATTTTAACAGACACAGCAACTAGCATGCGCCCAGTAAAGTTAGTGATAGCGGAAGGAAAGTAGTTCCATGTCTTAATGTTGCATTAAAATAGTTTGGTAAACATTTGACTGAAGTGATTTCTTCTGCTTTCTGTTGGTTTTTTTTTTTTATGCACATAAATGCAAGAATGAGCAAATTCGTAAAATGTTCACTTTTATAATAGTTTTAGTTCCACTTGACCAAAGTGAGTAGGGCCTTGGTAATGCTAGTTTTACAATATGTTGGAAAAATATGCAATGAGAATAAAGTAGATCTTACGCAGGGCTTTCGAAATTGCTCAGTTTACTGTGTATAGACTATAGGTACACAGCTTGTGTCTGTGGATCCAGCAGCTATAAGTGTCTTGTGACTTTTGGATTCACAGTGTAGATAACCTGTTTCTTAATGTACTAATTTTACTCTGTTGATGTATTTAAAAGAAGTTTATTAATATTTCCTGAGCAGTTATTGCCCTGTAATTCTTGTAATTTTTTATAATTAATACTGTTAAAAAAAATTTTGCTAAGAGTTTAATCGAGGACGGTGTTCTCTTATGTACATATGCTGTGTATGGTCCATCTGCCGTTTGTAGCAAATGTACACAGGTAATAACAATAACCACGAAATAAAAAAATTAGGGTATTGTGGATTTCCCATAATATTTTTGTAACAAAAATTGGTTGAGTCAGTTTTCCACTTTATATAGGTTAAGTTTTCTTTGAGAAAAGGTTCATCTTTAAAGGTATATAGATTAAGTTGTCTTTGAGAAATGGTTTATCTTTAAAGCTACTTTCAGAATGGTGAATTTCAAGAAACAGCTATGCTATGTCATATCAGTTTGTCGGTATACTTCACTTGGAAAAATAAACAAAGAAGTTAGTGCATTTTAAGTTGAGTTATGTGGAGAATGAGTGAATTGCTCGACAGGAAGTGGTGTTGTCCCCTTCTTCCCTTTGCTGTTTATGTACATGTGATGTCGTGGTGATGGAACACGGTGTAATGTGTTGGGTGTTGTTACTTACAGACGCACACATAGCTGGCAATGTGGTCAGCATACCTGCCAGGTTTAACACCAATCGATGGAGTGAGTCGTATACTAGCTACATGTCGTGTTGCACTTTCTATAGTCATGCCACGCATGTTTCATTTTTCTTTTTTTTGTCCACTGTTTTTTTGTAAATGTGCTTTGCTCCACCATTATTTGTGTAATTTTTCCCTTGTACGGGGATCATTTGAAACTGAAAATGTCACGTCTTATTTTTGTTTTACTTTTGCAATGAGTTTTATTTTTTCTGATTGAGTTGTTAGAGTTTTCTTCTGTGTATTTAGTTTTAATGGGCTTGGTTATTTGTAGCGATGCTTTCTGTCAGTTAAATTGTATTGTACCATGTCGTAGCTTTACAGAAGCTTCCGTAGAGAACTGTGATGTTGCGCTGTACCAACTAAGATTGTGGCTTTGTGTATGTCATTTGCTTATGTTTTTCCTTTCATTGTAATTCAGTTTGTGCTGTCACGAAACCCTTCGCATACATTTTTTTCTTTAGCACCATGTGTGATTTAAATGTTTTACGGTTATTGGGAAGCGTATAAGTCATGTAAGTATAAGTTAGTTTTCTGCTTTGTATGTTTAAAATACAACGCTGCTACAGTTTAGTTAAAGTACTTCTTATTTAGATACATAATAGTGAATTTGGATATATTTAAAAGTGTCAGTAAAACTATACTTAGAAATTGACAGTGCTTGAAAGTAGGTAGTTTTATTCAATGAAATATTTGGCATCGATAATACTTTTCTGTTGAGGTTTGTATTTAGATAATAATCTGCTTTTGGATAGCAAATCAGTAGGTATGTGATCATGTTATCTTCCATCTAGTTTAATGTTTTCACACTGAAGAATATTTTTGTGACAGTATTGGCAAATAAAGTATTTACATTTTGCTTGCACAAGAAAATTCTTGAGTTACAAAGTTTTTGTTCACTCATCATCATCACCACCGTAATCCTTGAGGCTTGTCTACAATAGCATTGACGCTAGAATAACGCGTTACAGTAAGTTGTGAATCTCTATAAGTCGGTTCACGACTGGAAGAGACTTTCTTGAAGCCCTGCTAAATATCTACTTTTAAGCCCATTTTGTATCCTTTCGCCAAAGGTAAACAAACATTGCCATGTGACTGACATGTGGCAGTCACATGGCAATGTTTACATTCCACTGTGTACGTAGATGTGTTCGTACATGCAAGTACCCATTATAAAAGTCATGTATATATTATTAATGGATATTCCACAAGCGTAAAGTTTTTAATATTGATAATTTCACACAAAAGAATATGCGATGCCAGCGAAAAACATTTCATTCTATAAACCCAAAATGCGAGTATTTTGATGAATTGATAGTTGTTGGCTATTTACAATCAATTGTTAGTGACTTTCGATAAATTCCCGTACGTCGAAGGCAAGATTATCAGTATTGATCGAAATTGCTACAGGCGTTAAAATGGCGTGGTGGTTGAGTCGGATGTTTCTCGCAATTGTAAAACGTTATTTAAAAATGGTTGTGACGGTTTTCGACAGGACGGCAGAGTTTGCGAGTGAAGGATTCTATGTCTTCGACAATGTGAAAACAATTCTTATGTGCAAATACTGCAACGTTAGAATAGAGTGGCAAAGGAAAGACGCGTGCACGAAACACGTAAAAACAAAAGAAATTAGAACTGAAAGTGAGCACAAATTAAAATCATACGTTATTAAAAACCAAATAATAAAGAGTGGATATTAGTAAAACAAGACAAATAAATGAATTATTATAGGTTAAACGAGATAATAGCACAAATTCTCTGGCACGTGTGTCAACAACTCGAGGACTACGAAGGTTAGTAAACAAATGGCCGTGTTACTTTCACCTTGAGCGTGATCATATGAGTATGCAAGAAACGTTGAAATCTAAATACGTTAGCATCACGTCATTAATAATTTTCATAATAAGATACAATTCTTTTCAACGCCCATTTGTAAGCGATAAATTAACAATTACGTTAAAACTTTGGCACTATTTCCTCTCTTTGTGCTGGCAACCTAACGGCATAACTGTATTCGCGCTCGCCGCTGTGTGTAATGTTATATGCATGTCGCTAACGGCTAGGGTGTTTTTTCAAAGGTTGATTTTCAAAAGTTTCTTCCAGTCGTGAACCGACTGTATTTACAATTGACGTTAAACATTGCCATGGTGCTATATGTCAAATGCAGCATGTTAAAAGTTGGCCAACCTTGAAGTCTTTACATTTAATTTTTGCAATAGATGTCACCACCTTAGCCATACATTTTTACTCTATTCTCTTAAATGAAATCAATTAACAAATAACACAAAACACATTTTAAAATAATTCAGTGTAATAACTGTGAAGTCTGCAGGATCCATTTTTTTTTTTTTTTACAAAAGGAATTTTTAAAATTACAAACACATTTTACAATATTTATGTACATGTACACCTACCTTATTTTTATTTTTATATTTGTTGTCAGTTGTAGACCTGCCAGTTTTCTTATGCAGGGTGTCTACGACTGGGAAAACCGGTAATTTGACTAGACTGGAAATAAACTGGGAAAAAGCCAGGGATGGCTCAATAATTCCAGGAATTTTGTGCCATTTTAGTGAATTGCGGGTTTGCAGTTCTCCATCCCTAAACACCTTTTGTTCTTCTTCTAAACCTTATTCTCCATCAATCAACCTAAATCTGTCTTCCGTACCAACCTCTTACCGTGTAACTGCTGACTATACATGTCCAGGGAGGTTAGATGGCTCACTCAGAAATACTGGCATACATCATAAATGGTACTTAAAGGACAAAACTGGTAGGCCTACGTCATTCCAGGTTCACGCGACAAAAAGAACTTAGCGTTTTTTTCTCTGTGTCTTAACTGAGGATGGTAAGGATCTGACTTGCACTGTTTATCGGTCAATCGCAGATTTTAAAATCTTGGTATTTTCCCATATAAGAACAATCAATTATGTTGGTACGTACATAATTGAGACCCCTGATAACTGGTATGTGTACCAATAAATTGGTACGTCTAACATAGCTGGATGTGTTCACTTGTTTCTGCCCTTTCTCCAGGACAAGCCATACCATCAAGGTCTTTGTGAGTGAACACAAGGTTCCCACGATTCTTCAAAATCCTTGAAATTTATTAAAGAAATCAAGTGCCCTTAAAAGTTCATGAAAAAATTGTCAGGTTCTTGAAAGTACTTAATTTTGATAAGTGTTAACGTATTTACATGGTATTTATTCATGGCATATGAAAGTGTTGTACTACAATTATGTTTACATGGAAATGTAAGGTATGTAAAGATGGTTGTTATTGGAGCTTCGAGCATTTTTTTTAGAGCATGCAATAGTTCACGTTTTTCCCATGTACAATTATTATCAGCAGTTGTGGCGCCATACGCAATATACTTTGTTATTGGCTGTCCCATCTGGGCATTTGTTTTGAGCTGCAGCAGTGTTGGAGTTGAATGTATATTGAATTTAATTTCCGTGGGTCTTCTAGTACATCCCATGAAAATACGGGGAGGAAAGTATATTTTCAGTGATTTGTGGCACTCTTACAATATTGATCAATTATGGTTACTCAAAGTGCTTGAGAAATCAAAAGCAAGGTGTTCACTTTGTTGTAAAAATTAAATTCACTACTTAGTTTTGGTTCTATTCACATAAGTACTAAAATTGGCTTAATAGCAACACATTTGTATTTCTAACAAATTCATCTCATCACTCAGCTGATACGTCATTCAAGTTATTGGGTCTATTGTTTTGCCGCNCATATTAGTATTCTCTGAACCATGTGGTCTACATTTATATGGCAGTTCATAACCCCACATATGAAATATTTATCCACATAATATGTAAAACATTTATATTTCATTTGTTAGTGATGTGGTACATTATATTTTATTAATTGCTTTTTTGCTATATTTTGATGTTATTCCTGGTTGCTGGGTGTTAAAATTTCATGCAGTGTACCGACCTGGAAAATATGTCTACATGCAATTGAAGTTTGTTATATTAATTCAAAACCTGGATAAACTTGAAGAAAATTAGGTTGCATGCATTTAATTATATCTGCAATATTGTTAAGCAGTTCTGAGAGCTTCAGTGGATGTGTTACGTCCTTGACCATCAAGAACAGTTTACTCGTAATGTCCCTGTTTATGGTAAAGATGCTAAGGTCTGGACAACCCATTGCCTGCAGTGTGAAATGAGGGGTAGGTGATTTTATGGACGTGAATTAAGTTGAAGTTAGTGGTTATAATTAATTAACTTAATTTATCCAACAAATGCTGATGTAAAGCAATTTTCTTAGTTGACGGCATACCCTAAATAACCGAAGCCTAAAGACTACTGAAAATGCATGGCAGTAGTGAGGAAATATTTTGTTTCGTGGAATGCGCAATTTTCTCTCATGCAGTTTTACAATATTTACAGCATGCTGTTTTTGTATTTTATATGTTTTTAATCTAATATAAAATGATGCTGGCTCTCTGACTTCGGGCCCCACATGTTGGGTGCAGCTGAAGCTTGCCGTCTGGCACCGGCTGTACCTGCACCTAGGGCAGGTGGCCTAGGTGTAACTGACACTGGAGAGCCTGTCTGTGGAATTATTATAACTGTTCCCTGCGTATGAGGGTGTTAAGAAGACCGAGGAATAGCCACGGTTAACTGATAAGTGCCCGGGGGGAGGGGGGGGGGTATCTGCCCGCAAGAGTTTTTACGCCCACTATTCTGAAGTCAACTTCTGGCTTACCACCTCCGGAAGCTGAAGTGAAGAGTGCTAAGCTAGAGCTAGAATAGCTCCTGGATCAATTGCCTCGCACATCGGGGTACAGGGCGGGGGCGGTGGTCCTTCTCCAGGGTTATAATGGGTGATATATGGGGAGGTAGCTGCCGCTTGTAGTACCTCCGCTTGTAGTACCTCCGTATCTTCCCTAGTTTGGTGTCGTTTTCGGATTTCCTGGAAGCGGGATGCGAGCTGACCTCTTTACTGGCTTCGGCCTTGGTGAATTCCTCTAGAGTGGTGGTAGGGGTGGGACACGGTCCTGGATAATTAAATAATTTAGGAGGATCACTCGTAGGCGGTGAGGTGGCACACGACTCTCTGCACTGGCTCTTTCCTTTAGTCATTTTCTTAGAGCAATAACATTGGAAGATGGATGAGCCAACATAAGGAAAACACACTTGTTCTCCACTGGATTTTATTTATTGCACTGCCTTGAGTTCAATTTACACACACAATAGCTTAAGAACACTTGCTTACATTACACTGGAAAAATACTGAAATATGCCCCATTTACGCTAATACTGTGACCGCGTGGCACTGAATGGGGTTTACACAACCGGTAATAGGCGGCGGCACGCACGACGAGTACTTGTTCTGGCGAGGCGTGGGGTGCATTTCCAACGTCCACGTATGTATGCACCCTGGCGGTTGGAGTACGAATTAGAGGGATGGCAGTTGGGCGTGTTTCAGCCCCTGTGCCTAGGTAGAGGTTGACAGTGGTTGAGTGTGTTTCGGCCCCAGCCCCACTGACGGGAGGTTTTGAGGTGTGTCCTACTACCGCTAAGCGTCTTTTTGCCCCTGGGTTACAGAACAAGGTGTAAAGGAAGGTAGGAATCCTCTGTCGCCACTGAGCATATTTCGGCCCCCGAGCTAGAAGGAAGGGTTACAGGTAGCGACACTGAGCGTATTTTGGCCCCTGGTCTGTGGAAGAGTGAGTGGATGCGGAGAGCTTGTGGACGCTGGTTTCCACCTCAGGGAAGGTTTTCCGATGCAAACTCTGCTCTGTTCTGCCTGCGACCGGCTTATATACCCGCCCGGCTGGGGAGATGGCTGACATCACAAAACGGCAGCTGCCTGATTGGAGGGGTGGTGAGTGACCCCTCTTACAGCTGAAACGAAAGGCTAACGGACACTGCTTTCAACATTAGCAAATAAAATTTCAGTGCACACAAATATTTTATGTAAAAATTACAAGCACCTTAAGAATGATCTAATTACATATTTCCACATGTTCATTTTACTTTTACTTTATTTATAAACACAATTTTATTACGTGGAATGTTCCCTTTTTAAAACAGGCAGCGACTTATTTCTCTTACTGAGTGTTTGTCTCTGGCAGCTGTTATTACATGGCATTTCTTGAAGGCATAATCGTGGAAGCCATGCATACTACCTTAATTGCGTTAAGGGTAAATATTATTATTGCTGCTCAAAGTTTTAGCTTCATTTTAACCAAGACGTTAACGTAAATAAGTGCTGCTCGTCTGCTCTACAAGATGTCAATACAAACGCTGTTTGTCGGCTTTACACGCACGCAACCCCTACGGTACAGCAACGTGATATTTAGGTCTAAGGTAAGAACATCAGCTCGTGTCAAAAGTAAAATATTGGAAAATATTTACGAGTGTCTTACATAAGAAATAGGAACTGCTGCTATCTCGTCTGAGAAAATGTGGCTCTGCCCCCTGCTGGATATTCTGACCAATCACAGCAGACCCCGCTGAATTCTTACATTAAACCATCTTCTGGACTGCAAAATCATTTGAATCCTTTAATATGTGTTTTATTTGCAGGGAATTACTCAACAGCATATGTAAAATAATAACTGGGACAATAAATATAATATTTATTTAATGGCAGCAACTTTCAAGTAAATAACTTATTGCCTTATCTCACTTTGGCAGAAAGCCAATTAATTTGCAGGTTTATTTTATTATGAATTTTGTAAGTGGGGTATTTTAGGTTTTTTAATTAGTTTATTTACATCTTGTGTACAAACGTGTGCAGCAAGAGAATAGAATTTTGTAATATTGAACTGAAATAAAATGACATGACTTTTAAAAGTGTTCAAGTACACAATTTTTCTCAGTAAAAGTTATTTAAAGTAATTTTCATGTAATTTTATCATTTATCACAGGTTATTGAAATGTGTTCTATGACTGCCTGAGAAGGCAAAGGTATTGTATTTGTCTGTGACGAGTGCTTCGACTCAGTGATGACAAATCATCAGCTGCACTGATGGTGTTTCCAAAAGGGTCCATTGCTACTCGGATCCAAACTACTTGGTTAAATTTGTTACACATACCTGAACTTTCGGTTTTCATGTAATGGCAGGGCAGACATTTGCCTCTATATATAGGCCTACCACTAAGTGTCGAACTCCTTACAATAACTCCGGAAAATTATAAAAAAATCTCTGGGGAAACCGAGAATTTTTGGATTGTAGTTTGGTAGGCTTTCTGTGCTAACTTTTAGCAGCAAGTTGGTTGTAGACGAGGCTTTAGCTGTTTCCAGCCTATGGCCAGGCAAACTTGGTAAAATTTCTCCTTCTTTCTCTGTCTCCCCCACCACTTTCCTTCAGCCACTTGCGCCACCCATCTCTTCTTTGGTCTTCCTTGCTTGCTGCCATTTTCCATTTCCAACATCCTTCTTGTCAACCTTTTACTTCCCATCTTCTTGATGTGCCACTGAGCGTTTTTGCATTTCATATACAACAAATCAGTTCAAAGAGAACACATTTTTAATTTTAAAATTTACAAAATAATTAATGCCTCTCACAAGTTGATGGTACGTAATTGCTAGATGCATAAAGCCTCTTTAAATTCATCAGTGGTCTCAGACCCCAGAAAATTTCACCAGCTAATAATATAAAAACATAACAGATTTGATTTGCAACCATTGTAAAAATTGTCCAAATATTATTATGATCCGTTGCTTCTGCTATTTTAAAAGATGAAAAAGAGCCAGATTAACACCCTGTGTTGCATCAAGCTTCATTTGCATACCCTTGCGTTGTTAGAAATCCATAAGAAGAGGATGGAAGTTAACTACAGGAAAAATATTGGAAGGCCACTAGCCAAAAAAATTATAATTTAGGTAACATTTCTGTGTTAATTTGAGAGAGAAGGTAGTTAAACATGGTGCCAGGCGTACTGCAGGAAGTCAAGAGTAAAGGTAGCTGTTGGACCCACTGGAATTATTATTGTTGTGCGGATATTTCCTGAGTCATCGTGTGACCACCCAACGAGTGCTCAGTTCACACTTTATGGAAAGGTAGATGACGAATTTCCTGGTTTGACCCTCTCTGTAATTTGGTGTTTACTGCAGTGAGCTTGACATTTTGTGTTGCATTTTTTAAAGACCCTAGCAGGCACAACTGTATAATGGCTGAGAGTATCAACTTAAGGTTTCTTCCATTATGTCACTGCGGGTGAACAGATGAATGGAGGAAGATTGAGTGTGTATGTGCATGCATATGTCATGGATGTGTGCGTTTGTGTTCAAGAACCATCAAATTGTTATCCAGAGTCTTGTATACTCAATAAATCTCTGATTTAGAAACCTATTTTTTGCATTGGTAACATTTTCTTGAACATTGTGCTATAACAAAAATAACCCAAGGCATGCCTTTTTTTAATGCTCTGCTTTAGTATGGGGCTATCTGTAGTGAAAATTGATGACAGAATGCATGGTTTGTGACGAATGTGATGGTGTGCAGGCATGCCAACTGCAGCAGCCCTTGCCAACATGTCACCCTTTGCCAGCCCAGCGCGTAAGGCTGCCAGTTCGATGGGTGTGAGTGGGCTGCAGCCAGTGGCATTCAACAAGACTGGATCAGGCCAGCCGACCGCAGAGGACCGTTACGCTGCACTTAAGGACCTCGACAGCCAAATGAAGTTCCAGCAGAGTGAGACGCAGCTTAACGATTGGTCCACAGGTGCGTGTCTCAATGTCTTGCAGTTGTGGGTACTTGTCCATGAAAATTAACATTCCCCTTTCTTTTCTCAGTATTAAATAGGTTCTTACAGATTTTTCTTTAAGTATGTTGCTTATATTGTTAAGAACAACGTATCAGATGTTGTCCAGCTCTCCATTCCTTATTGTCTACATGCCTGTTCCACCATCTTCCCGTGAACTGTGCTCAATTCGTCCCACAGTCAGAATAGAGATTGGTACACGAATCTCTGTGAGAGACGAAACGAGTGAGGGCAGTATTTATGTGTTTATCTGAAGAATTTTCTGGTTAATGCCCTAGTTTCTCTTTGACTTTATGTGCGCCACTAGGGGCCATCAGTGTGTTGGATTAATTAAGGCATGATTGTGGTGCAGTGTTTAAACAGTTGTTTGTTTGTTTATTTAATTATTTAATATTAGTGAAAATATGTGTTTTCGCACTGGCTTAAGATGCACACACTAACAAAAAATATATCCATAGTGATGCGGGCCACTGAATGCGCACAAATGCGGTTTGCATTGTCCCTTTAGTGTAGCTTAATTTTATAGACTCGGTTATTCTTTGTTTGCATGAGGTGGAGTAATATCCTGAAAATATAACTTTAGCAGGCCTTCAGAAAAGTTGGAAGTAACCATGAATAGACTAGTAACTTCCTCCCCCTCTTATAGTCGTGGTTCAGGGCTGTCACCAGCCCTGAAGCTGAAATCCTGGTTCTTGTATATAAAATTCCTGCAAAATCTCCTGGAATCATTTGTTCAAATCCTGTAAAATCCTTGGAATTAATAAAACAGGCAAATTACAGAAAAAAAGTGGATATGAACGACATTTACATATTTTATTTTATTGTTTTTGTTTGGAACGTACAAACCATGTTAATTACTTTCTCTACTCACACTTATACTTTTGTTTGTACAACAACCGTATCGGCAATAATTTTAATTTCCGATACTTTTGTTTGTACAACAACCGTATCGGCAATAATTTTAATTTCCTCTTCATTGTGATATCAATGTCAAATACAAAACACAGTCACCAAATTCGGATTGTATGCGCAAAAACCGCAATGCGCTGCAAAGGTTCTTTTCATTAATGACCTTGGCCTTTGCATGTGATCATACAGCCAGGAACAGAAATGTGTAGATAACTGTATACCTGCACCAGTGAATAATTAAGAAAAATATTTTGGACATTCGCTATTGTAGCAATGGCATATGTCCAGAATATTTCGCTTAATTATTCACCTCCGTTGCAAGAATTTTTCAAATAAATGTGTCGGTGAAACTGACACACATACCTGCAGGCGCTAGTGTCGCAAGCACGCAGCAGCCATTTTTAAGTGCTGTGTGCACGCACAATATCTTTGGCATGAGAAAAAAAATTTTTTTTTACTTTTTACGTTTATTAACGTATTGCTATTTTGAAGTGAAATATGATCAAACCTTTTGTAGAACACACTTGCGTGATTTATGTATTAATAACAGCCATGGATATTTGTTGTGGAGATAAAAATTTCACAGTTCTAAATGTAATATATTTGGGTTAATGGAGATAAACATACAGTGGTCTTGCTGCTCTTTAAGAGCTTTGAGCGAGACTTGTTTACATTTCTTTGTAAAGTATAGTTTTGTTACACGTAATAATTGTTTAGAGAGATTTGACACGCTATTTAAACATTAGTTATGGTGCCTAAAGTATACAAAATAGGCAAGATATAAATGATCGCAAGAAATTAATTTTGTACACCTCAGTGGGATATATTAGAATTATTTCACAAGAGATTTTCCTAGAGTTATAATTTGTTAAAACTGCAGGCCTGGACTAGTTTCTACCAATAAGAATAATTTTCTTGGTTAAAATATTTACGGCACTGCCCTTTACCTTCCGCCGACGAGTGAATGACTACAGTATTTAGAGAAGGTAGAAAAGGAACAGTAATGCCAACCACTTGATGATAGAAAAATAAAAATAAAATAACAGTTACAATAGTGGAGCGGGAGGGTAGCTTTTAGGCTGGTAAATACTGTACTGGTGCTGTGTGTGTCTGTAGTAGGTAAGTATTACATTTTGAAAATAATTGGAAATATTATTTAAAGAGTTATTTTTGCAGCTGCAACAACATCTGGGAATGTGTGGACGTCCACCAACACCTTGTCAACCCAGAGTTCCGATCAAGGAGGGTTCGCAGACACCAGCATATCCAACCCTTTTGCAGGTATGCACATGAATGTTTAATATTTGTATTTTATGAGAGCCAAAATATTGTTAATTATGTCTGTTCTGTGTACAGAAGCACTGTTTTCACTGTCAGTAACATGATTGTGAGGAACGGACTTGGATAGTATTAACAATGCCCATATTGTATCAGCCGATTTCATGTGGAATATTTTCTTGTTGTGAGATACTTCACTGCGAAGTTTTGTTGGTGCACAACTCATTGTATATACTTAATACACTGGACAACCAAAAAAACTGGTATAGGCGTGCATATGCAAATAACAGAGGTGTGGAACCAATCAGAGTAACGCAATGCGGTCGGCGGCGTCTATATAAGACAACAAACGTCTGGCAAAGTTGCTAGATCGGTTACTACTGCTACAATGGCAGGTTATCAAGATGTAAGTAAGTTTGAACGTGGTGTTATAGTCGGCGCACGAGAGATGGGACATAGCATCTCCGAGGTAGCGATAATATTTGGATGTTCGCGTACAACTATTTCATGAGTGTACCGTGAATATCAGGAGTCCGGCAAAACATCAAATCTTAGACATCGCTGCGGCCGGAAAAAGATTGTGAACGAACGGGACAAACGACGACTGACGAGAATCATTAAACGTGACAGACTTGCAACCCTTTCTCAAATTGGCGCAGATTTCAATGCTGGGACATCAACAAGTGTCAGCGTGCGAACTATTCTACGAACCATCATTGATATGGGCTTTCGGAGGCGAAGGCCCATTCGTGTACCATTGTTGATTGCACGACACAAAGCTTTACGCCTCGCCTGGGCCCGCCAACACCGCCATTGGACTGTTGATAACTGGAAACACGTTTCCTGGTCTGACAAGTCTCATTTCCAATTGTATCGAGTGGATGGACGTGTACGTATATGGAGACATCCTCATGAATCCATGGACCCTACATGTCAACAGGGGACTGTTCAAGCTGGTGGAGGTTCTGTCATGGTATGGGGCATGTGCAGTTGGCGTGAAATGGGACCCCTGATACGTCTAGATACGACTCTGACAGGTGACAGATACGTAAGCATCCTGTCCGATCACCTGCACCCATTCATTTCCATTGTGCATTTCGACGGACGTGGACAATTCCAGCAGGACAATGCGACACCCCACACGTCGAGAGTTGCTACAGAGTGGCTCCAGGAACACTCTTCTGACTTTAGACACTTCTATTGGCTACCTAAATCACCAGACATGAACATTATTGAGAATATCTGGGAAGCCTTGCAATGTGCTGTTCAGAACAGATCTCCATTGGCTCGCACTCCTATGTATTTGTGGATGGCCCTGCAGGATTCATGGTGTGAATTGCCTCCTGCATACCTTCTGACATTAGTCGAGTCCATGCCACGTCATCTTGCGGCACTTCTGCGTGCTCGCGGGGGCCCTACNATCTTGCGCCACTTCTGCGTGCTCGCGGGGACCCTATACGATATTAGTTAGGTGTACCAGTTTTTTTGGCTTTTCAGTCCACATATGTGTTGCGTACATTCTTTTGTTTAAATATTTGCCTGTATATGATGTAAAGGATTTACTCTTTTGTTTCACATTTACTACCGCCTCCGATGTGAGTGAGTGGGGATTACACTCTGTTAAGTTAAATATAATTTATAAATAAAATATTAATAAAATTTAAGTTTAACAAAAAATTAGGTATTTTAATAGTACCACAAATATAAAACTCTTGTGATACATAATGTAATTAGGAAACAGCCAAATACGTCACACATTGTAATTTTTAGAAGGTTTGATTCAAAACGTGTAAAGAAACCGAAATAGAGTGTAAATAATACACCCAAAAGAAGTGATGTCTGGACAGAGCTGTAGATGACCAAGGCAGTAATTTGGATGTAAATTTTTTCCAGCAGTGGCAGCCAGCAATAGAAATCCCTGGGCTCCAGTGGTGTCGGCCGCTCCCGCACCCAGTAACGTACAGGCCGTGTCAGATGGGTTCGGAGCTAACCCTTTCAGAGTGATGAGGACAGTAGAAGTTCCTTTTGGTATGACATCAGGTCAGATATTGCATACGTACATGCATGCAAATGTATGTACATCATCCTCTAATTGATGTTCATAATGATATTTTCCGTATCTACTCGATTCAAAGCCACACATTTTTTCCGATAATATTTTTTAAACAAGTGTGATTATTTGTGCAGAATATAATATATATGCACGGCTGGTTCATTTTTCAGTGGACCAACAAAAAAATTTAAGCATGCGGGAAAACAATAGATGCAGACTTGGATTTAGACCTAAGAAATATTGTATGTAACCTCAAAATGCATGTTTTTTTAAACTAAACTGCCTAAATATGTCATTAAATAACTTATTTACTTCATTTAATGATTAAATATTTACTGTAAATTAAAACTTAAGTTCTTGCTACTAAGCAAAATTTAAGTTTTATTTATTTTAATGTTTTCTTCGAGTGTTCCTTCGTCGGCTGAGCAATGCTCAATCGCTCTGTATAAATTTCCATAGCTAATTTATTAATTTTTTACCAATCGTTGCTTGCCGAGCGGTTTTCAAACCTTTATGATTCTAACCAAACCAGTGACAGATAATTTTAAATAATAATCATGCCCGTCAAAATACCACCACGGCTATCACCGTATTTCAAATTCTGTGTACAATAACAAGATCATAGATCATTGAATACAGTGTCGGAGAATGTGTGATTAGTTCTAACTGTCGCCAACCTACGAATGTAGTAAACACATAAGAAGAACAAGAGAATTTAATAAAACATGAAATACTGTTGCGGGATTAAAACAATATCAGTAGCGCCAGTGGGTGATTATTTTTGTTGTTTTTGCATTCCAGTAATGTTCAGAAATGATTGATCTGCGCAATCTTTGGCAAATGTAACGTTGGTTTTGGACGGACGTCATGGGGGAAAAACAATCTGCTATTGTTAATGCAATCAGCAATTGATTGGCATCTTTTATGTAGGAATTTTGACAGGTTCAAAATAAATAACGTGGAAATATAGTAAAATGTAAACAACGGGAATGAATAATTGAAAATCCACGGTTTCATCATTTTACAGACTGAAATATTTTTGTTTTGATGGAAAACCATTTCTATCTAAAGCAAAATTAAACTCCAAACTTACTTCAGAAATTAAATTTCCTTCTGAGGTGGGTGTTTAACCTGTGGCCTCATATGTATGCCAATAATTTTTTTCCAGGATTTTCCCTAAAAACTAGATGCCGCGTAGAATTGATGGCGGTTTAGATTCAAGTAAATACTAATTTTTCAATTAGGGATTTTGTAATTTTTCAGTATTGTCCATTCAATATACCATATTCACCCGAAAATAAGACAACTCTGAATGTAAGACAACCCCCATATTATGAGATCAAGTTTCTAGAAAAATAATTTACTCACTATTCTAATTTTTCTAGCTTAGAAAGTCATTGCATACAATCATAAAAATAAAAGCAAAATCACTTTTAATTGTTTTTGCTTAAATCACTTTTAAGGTTTCTGCTAAAATCACTGCACAAAATTAAAATACTTATTGACAAATCGCTGCTATAAATATACACTATAGTAAATGCTAGTATTTAATGTTTTAAAACATTAAAGAAATATGTGGCATATTATTTCAACTCTTTTTCTTTCAGCAAACAATTCCCTACAGGACATGGTTTGCTGAAAGAAAACAATTCCCTTAGGACAGTAATCCCACATGTTGGCAAATCATTTATACAAATTCCACGGCATAGTGAAAACAAACACAGCTAATATGCAATATTTGTAACATCGCAGTAACATAAGTAAACAACTGGCCAAAGATATACATACATTGTAGCACAACAGGAAATGTGGAAATCGATACTAGCGGTAAAGTTACTTCTACTGCCACGAGGTGCGCTGATGTCACCAAGATGTAAATTATAACATTGCGGTAAATTGGAGAATTCCGTTTATAAGTTTAAAATTGCATTTATAAAATTTGTTTTATTTCAAATACATAAAATTCTGCACACACACGGAACTAACACTATCCTGGTGGCGAAAATCTTTATGTGCCAAACTAGTAACATTGAAATTCGTAACCTGCAAGTTGCTGCCATCTTATGAACACCAAGTGCAACGGAAAGATTCCAAGACTGACGCATTTATTTCCTGATGTGCTGTGCACTACAGGATAATTTTTTTTATACACATGCAAAAAGATATTGGTATTTTTTTTTTTATCATAGAGTGGCGCACTTTCTATATTTTAGCGCATTACAATATAAATGTTTGGTTTCTCTGGCTGTACGGAATATGCCCAGGCCACTGCTGCAAAAAAAAAAATAATTGATCAAGAATGGTTTTCTTTGGCAACATATGCGAAGTTGTTTTAAAGTTGCTGTTTTAATGTATTTGATCGTGCAAGTTGGTTTTTGAAGGTTTAGTGATGTCTGCTAAACGTAGACGTAATGAACTTACATTACTAACGAAGCTTAAAATAATCAGTGAAGTGGACAAAGGCAGTAAAAATAAAACAGAAATTGCACTAGAATTTGGTATTCCACAATCGTCTTTATCTACAATTTAAAAAAATTGTGGCAAAGTTGAACTTGCTCGTGACAATGCCTTTGCACTCTCAGCAAGAAAACGACTGCGTGGACCTAAACATGAGGAAATGGAAACCAGTCTGCTTCAGTGGTATCACGAAATGCGTTCAGCGAACATACCTATTTCTGGTCCTTTAATCCAGCAAGAGGCAGATTACCTGGCTTTGAGGTTAGGGATTCCTGATTTCAAATTTAGCAATGGTTGGCTGCAGCGGTTTAAAGAACGTAACAACCTTATTGCAAAAGTTGTGTGTGGCGAGTCGGCAGCCGTCTACTTGTATAAGACTCAGGATTGGCCAAAGTCTGTGCAGCCGACACTTAAATCAGTTCATTCTAGATAATATTTTCAACATGGACAAAACTTGAGTTTTTTACAACTTGCTGCCAAATAAAACATTGGCTGTGAAAGGCGAGAAGTGCCATGGAGGTTAACTCAGCAAGGAACGTGTTACTGCATTACTGTGCTGTAACCAAAGTGGTAGTGAGAAATTATGTCCCCTTGTTGTAGGCAAGTTTCAGAAACCCAGATGTTTCAAGAATATTGTTAACCCACCATGTGATTATGAAGCAAATTCCTGTGCTGGGGTGACAGTGAAAATATTTCAGAAATAATTTATGAAATTGGAACGACACATGACATGCAAAAACAGAAACATTTGACTTATTTTGAACAGATGTGCATCACATTCTGCTGTTGGCCTTGAGTTGTTACAAGTGACATTGCTTTATCTGCCAGNCACCATGTGATTATGAAGCAAATTCCTGTGCTGGGGTGACAGTGAAAATATTTCAGAAATAATTTATGAAATTGGAACGACACATGACATGCAAAAACAGAAACATTTTACTTATTTTGAACAGATGTGCATCACATTCTGCTGTTGGCCTTGAGTTGTTACAAGTGACATTGCTTTATCTGCCAGCCTACACCACAAGTTTTCTACAACCTCTTGATCAAGGTATCATCCAATGTGTGAAGAAGTACTACAGAACTCGTCTCTCACATTACCTAATTTGTCACCTGGAACTGAAGAAAGAGACCAACTTGCGATGGGACGTTTTGCATGCCATGCGGAATGTGTGTATGGCTTGGGATGAAGTCGCATCATCTACAATAGCCAACTGCTTCAGAAAAACTGGTATTGGTGCCAAAGATGAAGAACAGGCTGGTGAGGAAGACACTAATGGCAATATGGAAGGATGGGATTATCTACAGGAACGTCTGCAAGTCCAGGAGCAGTTTCGCCACTTTGTGCAAGTGGATGATGTTGCAACATCTGCAGCACCTGTTGTGGAAGAACTGATGTGTGTTGACGTTCAGTCAGTGCTAGGACTGTTGAAGAAACTGAAGTTGACAATAGATAAGATAATGATTGTACATTACTGCCAATGAAGAAGGATGCTATCCAGGCTTTAACCACCCTGGAAAATGTGCTTTCAAACATTGATGTTGAATTTGATAAACTCTGTACGGTTGTTAGTAATTCCTATAAAGAAAGAACAATGCAAACCAAAATTGACTCTTTTTTTAAGGCACAGGTTTTAACTTAAAACAGTATACTATTTGCCACAAAGTCCATGCTGGAAACAATGCAAATACTATGTACAAAATATGTATGTATTCTTAAAGATTTGTATTGACATAATATACATTTTTCTAATAGTAGTGAAGATAAGATGTGTACTGTTCTCCGAGAAGTGTTATACAAGTAAAAATTCTTCTGCAAAATTGTTACTTTTATCAGCTAATTCTTGAGGTATGATGTTGAAATATATTTAGTTTGAATAATTTTTTTTTTAAATTTCTAAAGTACAAACTGTATTATTACGAAACCTTATTATTACAAAGGGCCAAAATTATGGTCCCTTCAGGTTTTTATTTATGGGGCTCGACTGTACACATTATGTGTTATTGTAGGTTGAAACTGTTTCCTGTCAATTGTAAGACGATCCCCTAACTTTGAAATACTGTTTAAAGTATAAACTATGGTCTTATTTTGAGGTGAATATGGTAAGTGGGGTAAATTTTGACATACAATGTGACCAATTTACACAATATGCAAACAGTAAATGCTGTCATTTGCCAAGTATTATATCAGTTTATGAAATGCTGCTGCATTGTTATGTTGGAGACATTAATGACGACTATGAAAGAAAATATGACTCAAAATTAAAAGTTGTAAGTTAAAACTTTAATTATACATACAAAATATATATTTTAAATTATGTTTATAAAGTAATATTGAATTTTTTTGTTTTTAAAAGAATGTTTAACAATTTTGATGGAGCATGCACAGACACTTACAATCAGTGAAACGTTTCCAGCCCAGTGAAAGCCATTGGGCACATGCTTATACATGTTTATACGAGTTGCGTGTTGGTGTTGTCACAATATATTATTGATAATTAATTATTTTTGTACTTGCTTTCATTAAGCATAGTTTGTTGTAGCTGCTGTTTAAGTGCATTTTCTTGAGTGAAATATTATCTTATCAACGTGTCTTTACAGTTTTGTACAATAGTTTTTACAGCTCCGAAATTTTCCAATCGGCATGCACCGTGAAGAGGTGCAAATGTGTATGTTCCACAGTTAGTTTGTTGGTTTCAGGAAATTTGTAAAGTGTTCATTTTACTGAATGATTCTGCAAGTAAATGATTTCCTTTCAGTGAGACAAATGTGATTTTAGTGAAGTAATTGTGCAAGGGTTTCCACAGTAAAACACATGTTCAAGAGGTTGCAAATTACAAACAGAAAGTTTGTAGATAATATATTTCTAAAAAGTTACGGGAATGTTTGAAATGCACGTAGTCTAAAAAAAAAACTACACTTTTCAACTTGTTTGTAGCTTAAAAATTATAATAATTTATTTGGTCTATATTGTACATGAAATGAATGTAATGTTAACTTCAGTAAAAGTGTGTGTGTGTGTTTATTGCTGCATCTGTATGAACAGCGACATATGTTTTGTTCTTTCATTGAAGTTAAAACTTTCAGTTATAATAATATGACTGTTTCATAAGAAAAAAAATCGCAAAAATCCTACATTGATTACTGGGCAGAAGTTAGCAAATGTCAGTCTTTCAGTTCTTGCTACGACGAGAAACACGAGGAAAGTACAAGTGTGCATTGGACACATAACCTCTGTTTACAAAAAGTTTTCTTCATTGACAGAATATCTGTGGTGGAATGATACATTGTGGATACGCTACTTGTCTAGAACTCTCAAAATTTACCCCACTTACATGAAATGGACAGTACTTTGTGGATACATAGTTAAATTACCTATTATGACTTCTAAACCTAATAAATTAGTGTATGTTTTGAAAATGTAGAGTTGTTATGTACTTAGTATTCATAACTGCAGCATGTACCTTTTTTATTCTTACAGTATTGATTGATGTAGCTTCTTACTGCAGCATGTCAGGTACTGTTAATAGTGTCCATTCTCTCCTCTGTGTTTTCCAGATGGCTTCCAGGCTTGGGGCACTGTTGGTCTGAATGGCATACCCAACGGCCAGGTCAGCAATGGTGTCGTGCCAACAGCATACCATCCCTCACTAGGTGCCAATGTTTTCCCTACTAGTCAGTCTATGACCTTCGCTGCCAAGCCGTGGCAAGCACATCCTCCAAGGAACCCATTTGCAGTAAGACCCCTTTGTTTCTCTTCAGTATTTCATGCGAGATGATTACAGCTTAGTGAATTTGATAAAAGCACTATTCCACGATAACTAGGTAAATTGGGGCCGCGGTGGCTGAGCGGTTAGCCTGCTCGCCTCCAACTAAGGTGAACTGGGTTCAATCCCCGGCCGGGTCACTCCCAGATTTTTGCATGTGGAAATCGTGCCCAGCGATTCCGCTGGTCGGCGGGTTTTCTCGGGATCTCCCGTTTCCCCCATCCTTTCATTCTGGTGCTGCTCCATACTCACCTCAATCACCCTCATCGACCCTCAAGACCTCGCTGTTGAGAACCGCCAAAATCTCTTCACTCACTCACTAGTAAAATAATATTAGTGACTTGTGACTTGTAGAATTGTGTTCCACAATACTTTACCAAGTTTTTATAATCTGCAACTTGTAGAACTAAAATTACAGTGAAATCCCATACCTATGAGAGTTCATAAAAGTGTGAAAAACTGACTGAATTACGAGTACTTTAAGCATCAGATTCATCACAAAAAAATAAATAAAGTTTTAGTTTTACGATAGATGTACAGTGACTCGGCTGATGTAAACATGTAAACCAATATAGCTAGGGTTTGTGTGCTAGCATGTTATTACTGCAGCAAAAAGTATTTGCAACAGATTACTATATGTTTAAACATGAACTAATTACAATTTGCAGCAAATTATTATTATTAACAGGCTAGCACTGCGAGTATAAGTAGTGCCTAGAAATTTTCGCGAACTGCGAAATGATGCAAAACAAGCAAAATACAGAGAAATTATGTTTATTTGCAAAATTCTGTCCCGTATTCTGGAACATTGATGAAATTGCTTGTTTAAGTGTAGGTAAAATCACAGTGCAGGCTTCTTTTACCATGAAAACTCTTACAAACACTAAGTTTTACAATTTTCCTTTTGTAATACAGTATTATATTATCTGTAATTTACTTCACATATGTGCGGATAATAAAACTATTTGTGTGATCACGTTGTTTGACTATAAAAAATTTAAACAAACAAAATTTTACGTCACGAGAATGATTCATAAATCAATTTGTAGCAAGGTCGAAAGATTCAATATATATCAGGTCCAATCGTTATGGTGCTCGTTCATGGGCAGAATCATGCTTACGTGTATTTTATTTATAAATGCAACATCTCTAACCAAAAATGTTGGTGATATGACTAAAGCAAATAGTACGTATATATAACAGGTGAATATGTATTGTCAAATATAATAATTACACACTAAACATTTTCAAGGTATTTGTAAACACTCCCGACTTTACTTATCTTCGGTTTTTTGTGGTTAGGTTCTTGACAACTAGCAAATACAGAATTTTCAAATATTGAGTGAGGGTGATGATTGTACTCTGCTGCTAACGTCGCAAAACAGGTTAAAAAAAAGCCAAAAGTAGTTTCTGTTTTAGATTGTGCCTGGGAGTTTGAAAGTGAAGGTTTTTTTTAAATAAACTGACTAATGTACAAAACTGCAAAGTTAACACATTGAATAGGTGGGCAAAGACACATGCTTAAACACTGCCATGCCATATGCACAGTGAATTAGTGTTATTGGAGGACATAAAAAACAAAAAGACAACTTCATTGGAAGCAAATTTGTGTAATTTTCATATTGCCAAGAAAACAAAAACAAATATGTTTCTGCAATTTCTTTGAAGAAACATTTTTCTTATGTAAGGAGTATTTTTATTTTATTAATAATAAAATATTTACTAGTATTTTGTAGTTAGGTTTGTGAGAACTGTTGGGCATAGATATAATTGTGTGATTATTTATTGGGAGAGAGAGAATTTTACACATTTTGTATGAGAAGGGGAAAAGAGATGTAGGAGCTGGGCTTATCCTACAGGGCGTTGGTAGTTGGGGGCAGGGGTTCATAGGCGACCCCTGCCTCAAGTATGGTTGCAAGTGCGGACTTATCTGTCCGGGGTTCGGATTTCGCCTGCTACTCCATGTTGCCATCTGGCACAGCAACACAGCTGGGCTTTTCTTTCGGGGCGTTGGGAGTCGGGGAAGGGTTTCGTATTCCGCCTGCTACTTCACGTTGCCATCCGGCATGGCGACACAGCTGGACTCATCCTTCTGGGTTGATTCTCGAGGAGGCAACAAGGGAAGTTGGTCCTCGCCTTCTTCGGCCAGCCTCCATCGTTGGACATGGTCTTGGGGGCGTATCGAAGTGTTCCTGGACCTTCAGGGACTGCCAGGATATCTCGGAGACGCTGTCCCAGGAGTATTTCATCGCTCTGTGTACCCAGAAGAGGAAGAGGGGATTGATAGATACGACCCATACTGCGTCCTTGAAGGTGCTGCACTCCCTTGTGTTCGCTACTCCACCTCCTTCTCTTCCTCTGGCATTGGGTATTAAGTTCGGGGTTTGGTACTTGTTCTGGTTTTCGGTTGTCTGGGTTCAGGCTCCCGGAAGAGGTTCGGTTCAAGCTCGTCTTGGGGCGTTGCATTCAGAATGCACCGCTGCTGTTGCAGCCAGAGTTGTCCCAAGATCATCTTTTCCCTAATATGTGGGGCTACCAGGAACTCTACCTGGATGTTTGATGTTTTTGTGGTGGACCCCGATCCTCAGCCGTATTTCCCCCTCTACTTGGAGTAGGTATTCAGGTTGCGCAATCTGAACCCTTTTGTCGGTGGGTGTCAGACGGGCCTGTTGGTGGGGTGTAAGCAGGTTGCTCCAGATAAAGTTGCCAGTGGCTGCAGTGTCTAGCATTGCCGCTGCAATTTGCCAGTTTACTTTGACGTCAATACGGGGTGTGTCAGGGGGATAGGTCTCTTTAATAAACATCTGGAGTGCGACATTTGGTGCTCCCTGTCTCTCGGCATGGAGCGTTCCCTCTCTCTTCTTAGGGCTGTTTGTTGGTTCGCTCCTATCGCGTGGCTGATCGGGCGTTTTCCCTGGGCGGTGGAGGCTCTGTCTCTCTCTTAGTCGGGCAGTCTTTATTGAAGTGCCTGCCCGAACAAAACCAGCACTTAGGAAGCGCTGTGGTTGGTGGAGGGGGAATCACAGCAGGGGGTGGCACTCGACCTTTGCTCTGCCTCACTTCCTCCTTCTCCTTGTCTAGGGCCACCTGCACTTTAAAATTTGTCCCAGTTTCCCTCGCTTTTTCCACGAGCTCCTTCAATGGTTNAAAATTACGAAGGTTCAGTAGGAGCATGGGTGCTATAGCGCTCACGCAGCTCTCTTCATTTCTTTGGGGTATTATACGCTTGTACATCTGTACTTTTCTGCGTATAAAAATTTGGCTTCATCATCTATCCCCTGTGTACGGTTGTGGAACTCAGTGGTTAGACGGACTAGGACCTCTTCACCGAAGAACTGGGTTGCTAACCGGTCGCGAAGTTGTGCCCATTCATTAATTAATTTGCTATACCTGGCTCACCATTCTTGAGCTTTTCCACCCATCTGCTTGTGGGCTTGGGTTCTACCGTATTGCAGTAACAAAAACTTAAACATTAAGTTTAAGGTAACACATTTTCCGATAACCTAATAAATGTTATGTCTCATTCTATACTATTGAATGTCATTCAGAATAGGGATAGATTTAACTCACACTTTTATAATTGATCACTAGAACCCACTACGTTTTTATTACACGTTTTTGCTACTTTCTATGTGAATCTTACACAATTATTAGTTTTTTCACAAAGTGTTTATGTATTTCGTGATTTCAAATAACTAAAGTAAAATTCATGAAAATTTTGTACCACACAAAAAACAAGTGTGCCTATTAATAATCTTGTTTTTCTCACAAACTATCTTGTCAGCTTCTGCATCTTTAACCAATTCGCGAACCCGTTTTCATGCAAAATCTTGATGGGAATTTGTGTTCATATATGCAGTTGATGAAAATGTCTAGGTATGTGGGTAAATGACTGATGCTGAGTTGATTGAGCTTGCAAAGAAAGAAGGGAAAAAATTTCAGTTCAAAGGATGAATTGCTACTCTGCAAAAGTTGTTAGTTGTGTGAATACAGGATAGTGCAATAGTAAGCATATACATTTTAAATTTTTAAGTTTGTAAACTGGCAATAATACATCTTTCCCAATTGACACATTGTATATACATAAAAAATAAAGTATTTGTGTGTTGTTAATGGGCAATCGTGTGAAGTCTGTAGCGTGTATCACAAGAAATATTGATTGGTTGAATTAAATGTTGCCCTGTTTGCTTCATCTGTTGCAGTGTAATTTAATTTAACATCACTGATAGCATATTTGTTCTGTCTACCCCCCTCCCCTTGGTCACTGCTAACCTCTACCCCCCT
>NQII01002180.1:317783-328246 GCA_002778355.1 Clitarchus hookeri
CCCCCTCGGTCGCCGCCAACCTCTTCCCCCCTCTATGTTAACCTCTCCCCCCTCTTTTGTGGCATTAAGTACACTTGTGTGTGCGTGCGCACACAGTTCCCCAACTGTGGTTTTCTTAGGTTTATTCATTTGAAATGTAATATTATATTAAGAAACAGAAACTAAAATACCATATATAATTGTGTAATTGTCACCACAGCATAACATCTGCCACTTATTTCATATTCCATAAAAAGGGGAGAGGACGAAGTGAAGTGCTTCAGGCCACGTCAAGTGGACGAGCGGTAGTCGAAGACTGCCAAAGAGTTTGTCCTCCTTCTTGAAGGTTGTGCCCAACTATGTTAAGCAACGGCCGAATGAGCGGAGAGAAGAGCACGATGATTGCATTTCTTGTTGGTGTGCTGTTACCCCCCTCCCCCCACACACATGTGCGCACGCCTTTTCTTCCATTTTCTCTTTGTCTTTTTTGTTACTGAACATTTGCTTAAACATTTAAACAATCTGTGCCATTTACAAGGATTGAATGTGCATTGCTTGACCTTGACTATAATTAAATTTACGTTTACAATAGGAGTTTTTAATGGTTTTTTAATATCTCGCCAATTATTCACGGCCCTAATTTTCAAAGAAAATGTTATGTGCAAGAGGTGTGATGATTATGCAAGCAATAATATAAGATGTAATTTTACATAAGTGTGTGCCTTGCTGAGCTTGTTTTGCCAGCTCAAANATAAGTGTGTGCCTTGCTGAGCTTGTTTTGCCAGCTCAAATGTTCCTTTTCTGGTGGAGATAATCTTGCATGTCAACATAATTTGTGTGCAAAAATATATTAGTTGAACAATGTAAGCTGTTTTCCCAATCCTACCTGCATTTATCATCATCCACTGCTGTTTCCAGCCTTCGGCCGGGTTCGCATAGCAAAGTGTCTCATCTCCTCCTGTCTCCCTGCCACTCTTCCTCTTTGTTATTGCTCCAATCTTCTCCCTTCTCCTGCCATTATCTGTTCCTGTCACCTCATTTTTATTATNCCTAATTTTCAAAGAAAATGTTATGTGCAAGAGGTGTGATGATTATGCAAGCAATAATATAAGATGTAATTTTACGTAAGTGTGTGCCTTGCTGAGCTTGTTTTGCCAGCTCAAATGTTCCTTTTCTGGTGGAAATAATCTTGCATGTCAACATAATTTGTGTGCAAAAATATATTAGTTGAACAATGTAAGCTGTTTTCCCAATCCTACCTGCATTTATCATTATCCACTGCTGTTTCCAGCCTTCGGCTGGGTTCGCATAGCAAAGTGTCTCATCTCCTCCTGTCTCCCTGCCTCTCTTCCTCTTTGTTATTGCTCCAATCTTCTCCCTTCTCCTGCCATTATCTGTTCCTGTCACCTCATTTTTATTATNCTCTTCCTCTTTGTTATTGCTCCAATCTTCTCCCTTCTCCTGCCATTATCTGTTCCTGTCACCTCATTTTTATTATTCCTACATTTATGATTTCTTGAACTTCGGAGCTACAGAAACTGAAAGCTTCAAGTAGCAGCAGCCAGTAACGGCTTGTATAAGCAGGAAACTGTAAGCTATGTATGTTTTTGTTGCGTATGTCTGAAACTGCAACGGACTTTTATTATTTTTTGTCCCTACAGCTTGGTGCATTGCCATCTCCAGCTGCCCGATCCAGCAACCCATTTTTATGAAAAGTTCTGTGGTGAAGGATGACTGCGTAATAATGGTAGGGCATCTCTCATGCTTCGTGCGTCTAGTTTAGACCAGACAAGAATGCTGTGGCAGTGCAGAATGACAAACCTCACATATGCTTTTTCATTGGATTTTTTTGGATATTTTACAAAATTGTATGTTTACATTGTTTTTTGGAGGTTAGTTGTACCTTCCAGTACATTTATGGAAGTAATGCCCGCTGATAGGGCCCGCCCGCTTATACCATGACAATTATCTTGTAAGGAACGTAGTTAGCATAGCTGATTTTGTGCACGGCACAGGAGAATAATCTCATGCACATTTTATATTTGTAGTGAACGTTATGTGGCATGTACACATTTCTTCGAAATGTATACTGCAGCCTGCTAATTAGTGTAATTTTAATTTTTTTTAATTGTGTATTACAACTTTTAACCAGCAACTTGGTTTAACTATTCTTTATTGTTGCCAACTGTATGTACTTGAAAATTGCTCTCAGGTAAGTTTTGAGTGTGTGCGTCAGTAACATAACTGAACATATAATGTTAAATTTGTTATATAATATAAATGTTTTTATTCTGTGGCATAATGGTTTACTTTTTTTTTTGTCCAGAAAAAACGTAAATTGTTTGGATGTATTGCTCTCTATTTTGTATGTTGTGTGTCTTGTTTTCCCATTTTTAAAGAAGGCAGTAAGATAGCACCATCAGTTGTGCACGTGTATAAACAATCTCATTAGGTGGAATTTGAAAAGTTAGTTTTGATTAATTAATAAAAGTGAAAGGAATTGCTAACGTAGTGTTTAAAAATTTTTNGGTGGAATTTGAAAAGTTAGTTTTGATTAATTAATAAAAGTGAAAGGAATTGCTAACGTAGTGTTTAAAAATTTTATTAAGAAAATCCTACACGAATGTTAAGCTCTGTTGTTCCTACTACTGGTGACAACTTGGACTGTGGCCATGAATCGTCCTCACCCTAGCAATACATCTGGCTACTGGGTTGGCACTAGGGCCTGCCATCCCTCACAGNGGTGGAATTTGAAAAGTTAGTTTTGATTAATTAATAAAAGTGAAAGGAATTGCTAACGTAGTGTTTAAAAATTTTTATTAAGAAAATCCTACACGAATGTTAAGCTCTGTTGTTCCTACTACTGGTGACAACTTGGATTGTGGCCATGAATCGTCCTCACCCTAGCAATACATCTGGCTACTGGGTTGGCACTAGGGCCTGCCATCCCTCACAGCCGTGTGGATCACCTGCCTGCTTGGTTTTCATGGGGAAGTTGAGTCGAGACCCACAGAAGGCATTCCCACGACATGCCGTTGTAGATTCTCTCTCTGGACAGACTGACTTGGTGGCTCCCGCGAAAGCAGTGGCCAGGCGTGTGTCTGATGCAGGTCGCATGTCATTGGGAAGGACAACATAGGGTGTTGGTATGAGTGTACTAAGATGCCGGCCCATAGTGACTCTACTTGACACTTATCCCAGCTCCCATGCTCCTGTAGTGTGACTGGCCTTTACAACCAGCTGGTGTGGTCCTGTCGTCGTCACGTGTATTATCGTACAGGGCCCGGAACCAGCCTGTCATTTTCTGCGAGCAGTACCAAGACTGGGTTGAGTGGAATCTTGTTAAGCTCCGATTATAGTCGAGGTTGTGTTGAGGGATGAAGGCTGCACCCCCTCCCTTCCTTAAGGAGGACTGTGTAGTGTAACCGCAGGGCCGTGACATCAAGGCAAGGAGACGGTTTCCAGTTACAAGCTGTTCCCACACCTCCAGTGAGGTGGACTCTGTGCGGCTCCAGCACCAGCTCATTGCATCCAACTGGACTCTAGTCTGTTACTGCAGTTCACGTGGCGCGACGACAGCTGCCTCTCTTCCGAAGCCGTGTTCTTTTGTTATTTTGCAGACACTTATCAGGGTGCAGGAAAGAAATCTCTACTATAATTTTCTTCATGATCTATCACAAAACTTAAATTACAGTGGATCAACTGAGCATCATTTTAAGGAACCTCACAGAACATACCTCCTTGCAACACACACACAATATTTCAGTCCCTTCTGTTTTGTTATATAGAGGTTTTGCTGATGTTGTGAACTTTGTCGGCTACACCTCTCTGAGAACTTGCACGACACTCAGGATATTCGGCTTGGCTGCTTATTCAGCTCCACAATCATAGTTAGCTTGCAGAGTACACTGGGAGCTTCTGGATCTCAGGAGTGATAACCTGATGCTGTGCAATGCCTTATATACTCTGGTGGAGAGTGGGAAGGGCTGTTAGAGTTGGGCACCCGAGTTTATTTAGGGTGACTTCCCAGCCAGGAACTTAAACCAGTTGACTGTAGCACAGGGCTAAAGCTGCTCGTGAGGTTTCCCCGGGGGACAGCTATTCCCAAGTACATCATGATTGGCCCTAGAACTTTGAAAAAGGGAGGTGGGGGGTGCTACTAATCATGTTGCAACAGGAACTTCAAATTTATTTTCACTACAGTGCAGTTCTTAACATAATCATTTTTGTATTGAATGTAAAATCTAATGCTTTGACATCTGTGTTCAGCTTCAATCGTAAAAATATTCTTTACTCATTGATACTGTAGTGGGAAAGCATTGCACCAAATAGAAATGTGATTGTAAGTGGCAGAAGCTCCTGAAAACTGTGCGTTTTTGAAACACCATCCGAATTGGTGCCGTTGACTTGAAGTGGCATCATTGTATAAAGGCATTTTGTGCTGTTAGAATTGCAAATGTTTGCAGAAAGTTAATGTTTACTGTTTTAATTTATTATTCTAGATATTTTCAGTGTGACTTTGTTACGGAGTACATAAAATTGTTGAAGCTACTCGGCAGGCGCATGGTAGTGAACATACATAGTACAGGAAGTGTTACTGTCTTCAGTCGTAGAGTTGATGTTCCAAATGTTTTAGTATTACTGTTACTCTGAATCATTTTTAGGCATTTGTACAGTAGCTCTTGATCAGATGTGTACAGAGATCTTAGTACCCAAGTTTTTCATATGGTGATNCATCATTGTATAAAGGCATTTTGTGCTGTTAGAATTGCAAATGTTTGCAGAAAGTTAATGTTTACTGTTTTAATTTTATTATTCTAGATATTTTCAGTGTGACTTTGTTATGGAGTACATAAAATTGTTGAAGCTACTCAGCAGGCGCATGGTAGTGAACGTACATAGTACAGGAAGTGTTACTGTCTTCAGTCGTAGAGTTGATGTTCCAAATGTTTTAGTATTACTGTTACTCTGAATCATTTTTAGGCATTTGTACAGTAGCTCTTGATCAGATGTGTACAGAGATCTTAGTACCCCAAGTTTTTCATATGGTGATTTTTTGTAGGTGTATGTAATATACATGTAAATGTCTGTATTTACTATTTATTTTAGAGTTTAATTGTTTAATTAGTTTTCATCCAAAGTTGTAAACTTAATTCTAATTTATAAGCAATGCATTTAATTTGTAGGAACAGTTTTTTTGCTTGTATGTATGTGTATATCATCACAGCAAGTTCTTAAATAACTAATGGTTCCTTTAAATTCTAAATTTGTACAAGAGTGTGTTAATAAAGTTTTTGCCACTCAAGGTAATGCATACAATTGAAATAATTTGTCTTTGACTAATGAATAGTTTAAAAGGCAAAATTGTATATTTTGTAGTGTCCCTCAGACAGCCACAAGATTTAGCAATTGAGCATAATGTACGAGTAAATACTTTTGAGTGAAATACGTAGAGTTAACAATGAATAGTAGGGGGGAAATGTGTAGGATTGGTTTACAGGTTCTCAAGGGAATTTATTATTATTGAAAGTNTTAACAATGAATAGTAGGGGGGAAATGTGTAGGATTGGTTTACAGGTTCTCAAGGGAATTTATTATTATTGAAAGTATTTTTGTACCAATCAGTAAGAAATAACAATAATGGTTACATATAATATAATGTGATACAGACCAGGAAGGCAAAAAACTGTGTGATTAGTTGTGTTTGTGACAAAATATTGCATGTCTAAATGTCCTTAAGGTAGCCACTATGCAGTTGTAAGTTGGCAGTTACTAGGACATTGATTTATCTTGTAAGATGCAGTGAATTTGATGAAGCAGCAGAAGTGTGAGAAATAGTTTCTATAGATACCTTACATTTACTGTATTTTTCCTTGTACCACAGATGTTTGTGTGAAGCACGGTAGAAATATTCTGGCATGAATTTTAACAGTTTTCATAATGTGATCTAAGCAAGGAAAAACATTTAAAGTAAAGCTGAACACTATGGTAAGAAAAAATATAAATAAAACATTTTAACTTTAAAATGATGTATAAATATGTATAAGTTGACAGGAACCTTTGCATAGTGCTAGTGGTCTCATCTACAGTAGGGATGGGTCGGTTCCAGTTAACCGGATTTTGGTTCCACCAGTTCTTGGCATTGAGGACTGGGGCTGAGCATTTGTTTCCAAACCTCAGTTCTGCTTCGACCGTAACAGTAAACATACTCACTTTGTTCCTATTAATTACAAATAAGAAAGGGCACAGGTTTTTCGCAAAAACATTTCAGGACAAGCTGTGTTCCGAAGCACTTTAGTTCAGAACCACTTTCGTGATCGGATCATTTGAATTGTTATGCGTCTTATCTGTCGGTCCGCGAGTCACGGATGGCCGTTATCGGAGAAACTTATTCTGATTGGCTCACTCTTGTCTTCACACGACGACAAGCGCCCAATAGTCAAATGGAGGCTGTAAGTGTGCACGCAACATATTGAAGTCTAGCCTCCGTGTAAATCTTTTCGCGAAAAACAAGTCCCCCCTACAAACAGGTAATATTTTCACATTCGGTGCTGTTATTTCAACATGTCAGGATTTTACAAGACTATGGCATATGGCGGACCATGGAAAATGAAGCACTCATGGCAGTGAATTGGAGGAATGCAATTTAATAACAAGATATTCATAGAAATCTGTCAATCTATAATCAAACCTGAGCTACCTTGGGTAGTCGGCAAGATGTGTACCTAATGTGCATGGTATTTCAATGAATGAAATGTCTTCTTGTGAACTATACCATAAAGCTCAGTGATAATGGCACTCTTTTCCGACTATCAAACAGTTAATAAAGGTAATGCGTTTGCATTAGCATGATTTTAAAAAAATTTATAGATGTAATCAATTTTATAAACCACGGTGCAATTTGAAGAAGAAAATGTTGGAATGTGATGCACCTGGGGCTGTTCAGTATTCATTGTGTGTGGTATTTCAAGATTTTTCTCGAGGATAGGAAAGCTTAGTATACAAGAGTAAATATTGTGCTATTAAATGTTTTACTGTAAAGCCCAAAAATTAAACTGAAGATATATTTTGGATACTTCTTTATTTCCCCCTCCTCCATATGTAGAATAGGAGGAAATTTTATGTACCATTTTGCTAGTTTTCAGTTGCTGCTAATGTTATTGAGGATGAGTTACAAGAAGTGTTGCCTAAAAATGTTCATTCAAGTCCATGCATTACTGTAGTTTTATTGTACAAAGTTTAAAATAGGATACTGTCAATATCTTCCGATAAATTTCAAGCTGTCTCTCGCACAGCACATTGTTATTGGTAACTAAAATAAATTAAATAAGCCGTACCAATTCATGAATTTTCATAGCAAGCATTATAATGTTCTTGTCTCATTGCCATTTTCTTTTTGACTCAGACCTCTGTGTAATTAATGAACTAAGTGAGCATTGCTGACATAGCCAAGAGTGTTACCTAACAACCATTAAATAACAAAAATAATAGGGGTGGGTTGATTCTCGAAAAATCGAGTCAAGTCAACAAAGATAGACTCATCACCCAAGTCTAGTTTTTTACAGCAGACATCGAGCTACTGAAAGTTAAGTCGAGTCAGGGTGCTTTTAGGTTATAAACACAAATATTTGCACCTAGCAATTGCTTTTCGTGTCTCGTGAATCAGTAATTTTAGGTTACTAAACTACTAAAATTGCGCCGGAATGAAAACGATAAATTGGCTACATGCCTTGACACTGTTGACGTTTGTGATGTAAACATATACATGTATGCTGCAAACTCGATTTTAACTAAAAAAAAAAAATTTATACTGGAACCGATTTTCATACACCTTGAAACTCTACTTGACTACTCGAGTTTCGTACAACTTGACTGGACTCGAAGCTGTAAATATCAAACTCACCCATCGCTAAAAAATAACAATAATAATAATGAACTTAAGAAGACTCCGTAACACAACAGATTTGTACAAAACATCCTATTCTCACTGTGGTGTTCTGTGACAAAGTACAAGTAACCATGCTGTACACAGACATGGAAGTAGAGCAACGTTACTATTTCTTTTGCTCCAGGGCACGATGATGTTATATTGTAAACTGAGTCTAGTTCAATTTTTTCCATGGAAACTAAATTTACTGAGACGCTATTAATTTACATGTAATTGTACTCTTCTTAACTTTTTTTTTTAACTTGCATTGCAGCAATTGTAAACCTCTTTGTGATATTTAACAGACCTGTGTTTTGTAGAGTTGGTGAATGAGAAGTGTCGANTAACTTACATTGCAGCAATTGTAAACCTCTTTGTGATATTTAACAGACCTGTGTTTTGTAGAGTTGGTGAATGAGAAGTGTCGAAAGTTGTGTGACCGGTAAGGCTGTAATAGAGTTGAAATGGTGTGTTGGTGTTGTCATTTTATCTACCAAATGACAGAAAAAAATTACGCTTTTTAATTTTTTTTTGCTAAAAGCTGAAGAAGAATAACTTGGAATTGACATGGAACTTTCCGCATTGTAACGTAACGGATGATAAAAGTTTGTTTGTTCGTATGTCTTCAGGTGTGATTTTCCATCATTTTCACGTGCGGAAATGTTTATAAAAAGGTTGAGCGCGTGGGAATTGAAGTAAAACAGGTGCTCGTGACAGAACACGAAGTAGTTCTGAAACACAGTGGAAACCTGTTTATTTGGGCCCCGACAATCTGGACCACACATTTATTCAGACTGATTGAAGGGAATTTACTGTACATATAGTGTGTACTTTATATGTTTATATTTTAGTGCATAGTGATAATATTTCATGAACATAGTGGAGTTAAACCATATTGTTATTGAAAAAATTGTATGTTGCATCTGTTGCTAGTGATCTTGTAACATTGAAACTTGTACAAGACTGTGCGGTTAAAACATGCCTGATAAAAAATAACAAAAATAACTTTTACTAGTATATATGTTTTTTTTTATTTGGCTTTTGATTTTAATTTTATATATATATAAAATAGTTTTAACATTTGTGTAAATATGTACATAGCTGCCTGTTTGGTTTTTATTTACATTTTTGACAGGCATAATCTTGTTTCAAAACAGTTTCTTTATAAAAAATTGTATGATAGTGTATATGTTGTAACATGTTTTTTTTTTAATTTACGTATATATGTATATGCTGTATCTATTTTTACATTGGCCTTGAAATGTAAGATTATGATTTCCAGGATCAGCCAAGCCCATGTACAGTCCCATCAGGTCCAGATAAACAAGTTTCTGCTTTGTGGTACACTCTACCCTACTGCACAATAAATAATGCTCCAAGTTAAGAATGTTGTAATGTGGTGGCATATTCCTCTCTGCCGTACAGATTTCCATTTCTTACAAGATGTACAGGCCGTGATTTGGTATGATTGCAGGCATTTAAAAATATTGGCGCAGTTGTAGTCCAGCTCAGATTAAAGTGTAAAATTTATGTATTAATTGAAATTGTGTGTATTCACATGGCGCTGTTGGTTTGTGGCCTTCTAGCAGCAAGTATTCTTCTGTGATACCAAATATTTAGCTGTGTCCAAAAATAGCGGGGTTGTGACAGTCCGTGTATGATACATTAGCACATTAGACTTAACATAGTATCAGGAACACATTCATTTTGAAGTGGAGAAGACGAAAACTGGACAGAGTAAAAAAAAATTTTGTTTTATATTATTGTGATGCTAAAGTTGGGTAAACAAGTATCATTGTTCATAATATATGTAAGATGGGTGTCTAAATGTGTTGGAAATATTTCGGCAGTTATAAACCTTTCCTTGAACATCGCAAACTGAAAGGAAGGTATTGTTTCTCACGTTGCAAATTAACACAAATTGCCAAGAGATACCGGTTATGGTTAGCTAAGAAGGATGTGAGAATGTCTTTCAAACAGAAAACTGGTATACAGGTATCAAAATAAATTTTTATTAATTAGTATTTATGTATGTGCAACTTGAAATATTTTGACTTATTGCTGTCTATAGAGGACTAGTAACACCTTACAACCTATATTCGTACTGTGAAACTGCGGTTCGTTGTTGCTATTACAGTCGGACATAGTTTTGTACAGGAAAGTGTGGTGTGGTAGTAATTTTGGTTAGTGATCTGTTTGAAATGTACTATATTTGCACATTCAGTCCCGATGCTGATGCAACTTTGATTGCTTTACGCGTTGCAATACATGAAAGTCCAAGTCTGACCCAGGGTTGTCTGATCATTTCGCAGTTCCATAGCTTTCAGCTGTCACGTTAGCCAGCACGACAACTGTCCCAGCTTACAGCTTACAGAACTGACGTGTAATATTGAACAGGCATGAGCAGATGAGTACAGCCACCTGACTCGTACAAGAAACTTTTATTGAGTTTAGTGTTGGTTTTCCTGAAGTAACGTGCCTGAGCATTGGTTTTTTGCTTCTCAGTCCCACTCTGATGAATCCGTTTTTTATACATAAAATTAAATTTATTCATTCT
>NQII01002180.1:328254-382727 GCA_002778355.1 Clitarchus hookeri
ACTTAACACACACACACACACACACCATCATAAACTTGTAAATATGAAAATCCTTGTTAGTTAAAAGCACATTTTTTTCATTCCTGCTCTTGACAATAGCAGTAACATCCCTGTGCGATGAACCTTTTTTTATTATTATTGTTGTTATTAATTTCTTGTGTCAACCTAAGAACCTGTACAGTTAAGTGGACAGTTCTTGATAACATTCAGGTTGGCTGCTATTTTCGTCAAAACGTTCAAGTCGACGTCACTTGTCAGTTAACTGTTCTTCGTGTGCATGTACTGTCTTGGAACCCGGGGGGAGGGGGGGTATGTAGTTTTTCTGTAGTAATGACATTGTATTATGCTGCCCTGGAATAGTTCTATAGCCACATGAGAGGACTTGCAGGGTAACTTAGTCAGCTTCAAAATTTGTGCTGTATCGAGGAAACTTAACCCACATCGGAAACTTAACCCACATCGGAAACTCTTTTGAGTTAATTTACAAGGCCCCAGGAGAAACTGTATCTGGCATAAATAGCTGTGTGACACGTACGCAAGGAAAATAAGACTTTTTTTTTTATTATTAATTGTTATCCTGGATGAGATTTAATTCCTGCTTTAAAAAAAATATATATATATATATAATATTTAAATTGTTAGTAAATTCACTGGTAAACCATTTAGAGTCCCACTTAACTACCAGGTATGTTATCGTGACCAACAAAGCATACAGGAAATTATTCAGTGGTAGTTTAAGAGAGAAAATTCTTTATGGGTAGTGCATTCGTCCATTTTATTTGAATATCCATGGCCTTACTGCTGGGTAAACTGAACACAAGTGCTCTTAGACCATGAACACAGTTTTAGTTGATCGTATTTTATTAGCCAAATAAAAAATAAGCAAATTTATAGTTGTGCAAGTGTAATTTCAAGCTGTTATACATGAACAGCGTAGGCATTTTTTAAAATATTCGTACTCCTTTTTGCATGTTAATGTGAGCTTTTCATCTCCTTTAATGATTGTTAGTATGTTTATTTACCCCATTTTAATGAATTGTATATTTGTTCGTTGTAAGGTGGAACTGTCGTGCAGTTTACACCAGCAGCGTATTCGGAAATTCATAGATGGATCTGCAAGCTGTTGATATGTACAATGGTGAATGCCGGTTGAGGCATTTTTCGAACAGCAGGTTGACTTTTCAGTGGTATTTGCTGCTTCCAGAGGCAAATTAATGCAATTACACACAACTTCTACAGTTTCAGTTACCTATTTATAAAACTGAACGTTTGAATTACCTTTTATATATTTCTAAATGCTTGAAAATTACAGGAAGGGGGGGTTTTTTTCGAAAATTGATCTGATTTGGTGCATATCCGCCAAATTTCCAGGTTGCTGAACTGGTGAATTTTTAAATACATGGTAGATGAGTTATCATTTGTGTTACAGCAAGTTCAAGAAACGGACTGGTAAATAAATTCCTTAGTCTTTATTTTGTACAAATCAAACTTGGTAATGCAGAGCCCAAAACATCAACACAAACTAAAAATAAGTTACAGTATAACTCCTGTAATGAAATAATTCACTGGCACCCAGTTTAATTTTATGAGTTCAAACAACTAGAGAAGCTGCACAAAGCTATTCAAGTGCATCCTTTTGTAAATAACACGCTTCTGTTAACAATTCCGCCTTTTATTCGCGTTTCTCCTGATGTACGATCAGTTCCGTGTTCCTGTGTTTTTATAAAGTGTTATCTGATGTTTTAGTCGCTGCTGGATGTGCTTGTTCAGTTTATTGCAGAGTTAAACATTTCCATAGCGGAATGCTTGGCCAGCTTTATCCGTCCATAAAAGTAACTGCTAATTCAAATTTTGTCCAGCCTGTGTGTGCAAAAATAGTATAAAAGAGTTGTTTGTATTCTGCAGCAGTGTGCATAGACATGTAATATTTTGTATAGGTAATTGTAAGTTTGCCTTTTCATGCGATAAACTGTTACATATTTTAAAAAAAAATTTCAGTATTTTTAATTAATTATTGTTGCTCACAAATGTAGCATAGGAGTAATGCGTGATGCTAATCTTTGCCTGAAATCAAATCTTATTTGTAGGCATTGTTATAGCCATGTCAACATTTCTGTGATATTAATTTTACCTGCAAGAACTACTATGTATAATAAATAAAGCTTGTTCTTTACCTGTGTTTATAATTGTATTGCCATTTATCTTATTGTACCTTATGTGACCGTAAAAACTTCAGAAACTGTCAAATTACAACTAGGTACATTTTTGTATAAATATGTTTATAATTTTTGTAAAACTTCATTAACTTTGCAAATAAATGAAAGTTACATTAGTTTGGAGTGTTAAAAAAAATACTGCAAAGTCTAATAAGGCAGTTATGTTTGCTTGCATTTATAATAAAAATTAAAGTACAAAATATACTTCATAAAATTAAATGAATTTAATTTATGGACTTTATGCAGACAACTATGAATAGAAACTGTTTTATGTGAAGAACGTTTGAGACACGCATATTTACAATATATCCTTACTTTCTTTTTACTTATGGAAATGGCTATAGCCATTCCAAATTGGTTACTAAAAAAATGTACAAGATAGTGAATATTGAATAAATAAAGTTTTGTTCATGGCTTGCAGTTTCTCTTACCTTGTCATGCAGTAATGTGCACTCAGGAGTTGTACTATCATATTAGCTCCAATTTCTTTAACCCTGTAAATGCAAATTTCAGAGTAGGGGTGATATTTTGCAAGACTTCGTTGATTTGCTTTGATGATTGTAGATATTGTGCCAACCAGTAGCAATGTGCTATTTGTGGACTTGCATCATACAGTAAAATTCTGTTATAAAGTACTTCACGTTAATGTAAGATTTTCAACTACCCTCTGTAAACTATGTAATAATATTTCACTTTAAAAAACAAAATTTAGGTTAACTTTCAGTACAACAAAAATTATTGGACTTAAAAGTTTACAATAAATTTGTATTTTATCTGGTGTTTCCTCTGTGACCCCCCCCCCCCCNATGCGTACGAACACACAGAGATAGATAGAGAGAGCAAGAGAGTTCTCTCTTGATCAGCAGTCGGGACCAGCTATATGTAGTATGACCAGCTCCCCGAGTTCGTTATGCTTGGCATTTCGGAAACTCCCAGGTGGTTAGAGTTGATGTCTTACCTGTGAAAATTAAAATCCAGGACGTGTAGTGGGAGCGTCGTGCCGTTGGCAGGCAACTTTAACCATGTGCCGAGGAGGTGATTTAGGGGGGGAGGGGGAATTCCTGCTCGCAGTCAGCCGTCCAGTTTACCAGGTGACTGCTGCGAGGTAGTCCGGCCTGCGTCTGCCATCCCTCACCTGCGAGAAATTGTGGAACCAAGGGGGGGAGGAGGGGCATTGACAGGTATGTTAGATCGCATCATTGCTAACGCCCTAGTAGGATGTATGTCAAACCCAGCAACGTAGTAGGCAAAATAAATTTTGTTTGGTGTTTCAGGTGCNTTCCTTAAAGAGCTTAACCAGACTACTTCTACAAGGGTCCCAAACTATTGTCAAAAAAAATAACTGTGCAACACAAACTTTGGGCATGAAAACTTTTGCCCTATAAGTTTTCTAATAAAAAAAACTTTGTAAAATAGCACCATGTTAAATCTCATTTTATAACTCTTGAATAGGTCTCAAGAAATTATCATTTTTTGATTTATACATCTAACATTATCAATAAAATTGCAGGATAACAAGCTTTATCCACATAATAGAGAACTAGTATAGGGCACACTTTGTAAAACCTTTTGACATGGCTTACATTTATAGTGAACTCTCAATATCACATACTAATTTTGGAGGGGGGGGGGGATATGATATTTACGATTTGTCCGAGATAACGAGGGGGATATGGGTACAGACAGCACTTGGCCACCTGTCGTAAACAGACGGCTACTCTTTGTATGTGTGGAATATGTAGCAACGAGGCAAGTTAATTGCGTTAGAACAAGTTCACAGTTGGCTACAATATTACGTTGCAGCTGTTCGAAATGGATACACACTAACAACCAGCTGTTTAGGATTACAGGAAGTTAAAAGTATTTCTTGGGCACCACAAAAATCAGAAACACATTTTTATGCTGCAGACTTTTTCTTAGTAAATTTGATAGTGAAACAAGTTACTACCAAATAAACACTTCATTAGAAATCAAGATTAGTGGTGCACTTAGCACTGATATGACAGACAGACTAACAATTCTACGAAACCAATATTGGGGCAAATACAGCTTTAGTTACCAGTTATTACACTTAAATAATTAATAAGAGAACTGAAACTCGTTAACAGAGATGGGACGGACACTGACGTGTTAAACAAAGCATCCATTGTACCCTGTGAAGGGAAGTTACAGAATTGTTGATGGGGTGTTCCATATGCCTCGTATTATGTATGCCAAGTTTACCATTAAAAACTAGAATGACTAAAAATCGCAAAAATATTAAAACGCTACCCTTGACACTATAGAGTACTCTTGGGCATCTGACAAAAATTAGCAAACTAAGTTACGCATACAAAACTTACTATTACCAGACTGAACAGATAAACCATAGGTAATCACTATGGGACATAAAATGTGAACATATAGAATATAGAGATAAATGCTCATCTGCCTGAAATTATGGTCATATATGCTTATGCCATAATAAACAAAACCCAAAAAATCCTGTTTAGCGTGCAGCATTTTCTGTTGCGCAACACTGTTTTAGTCAGAGTCTGATTGAAACACACTTTCTTGAATAGGGCTGTAGGAACATGATAAAGAAGACAACATAAGTGGCCAGGTTATTTCGGCAGATCGTAACGTTGCCGATTGTGAAGTTTTAGAAAAGTTGCTGGAAGCAGGGTCGAGGTCATTCGACTAACAGCCTGGTGAGTTCTACACAAGTGTGCTGCATGTGTATTGACACACACCTAATCAAGTCTTCATAGTTCTCTAAGTGTAACCCAAATTATAGGTACTTGTTTAACATAAATTGTGCATAATTTGTATTCCTCCCCATAAATCCAAAAACTGTCATTCACAAATATCGTGCCACTGTTGTGGCTCCCGACACCATTCAATGCTACATCTTGAGCTGAGGCTGATAAACAACAGCAGTCAATCTCTGAATTCTGATGAAAATATCTAGTCTGAGTCAGTCGAATAACCCACCACAGTCTTGACATATGTTACGCCTTTAATACAAAAGTCGACTGGTACCATTCTCGTCAACTGCTCAAGTGCATGTCCTTAATTGTTCAGAAATGCCCTTTGTCGTTCGAGCACTAAACGATACAGCTAGTTCATCTAGTTGCAGAGGTTGAGGCTGATTCGAAAGAGAACCCATCTCCACATTTATGGAGTGTGACGGTCATACACATCAATAGTCATTACACTTGGGTGTTCTGAGATTAAGTTTGCTCTTAGTGTATTTGTACTAGCATGGATAACCCATAGTCTGCCAGATTGTCTACTGAAGTAGGTATGTTCGCGTCTCATCTTCAGCGTGCAGACAATGACTTTGATATACCTGGACCTATCTATTTGCAGATTGGTGCGGTTTTGTTCCTGCACCTTGTTACAGGAGGCAAGGTTGATGGGTCGCCAGTCGCTCTGATTTCAGTTCTAGGGTGGATTTTAATGGGCCATATCGATACAGACTGCCTTCGCAAGATGTAGCATCCCTGTGTGTTACACTTCTCACTTCAAACCCACCCATGGAGGAGTTCTGGGAAGTAGAGGAATTTCCTTTGACGAAACATATTTCTGCTGAGGAAGATCTCTGTAAACGAATGTTTGCTACCTCACATGTGTGGGGATGAAGGGCATCATAATGTGCTGTTGCCTTTTCATACATCTCAGCCTGAATTGGGTGCCTCAAGCTGTAAATCGGCTGCTTCGTCCCGAAAAATCCCCCAAAAGAGATTCTATAGTGAAAGGGGTGTGCTCTGATTTTATTAGAGACTCTCTGGCCATGGGAGATATAGATAAGTTCCCAGGGGCTCAACTAAATTCTGCACAGTCATGTTATGTTCTCCTCCACTATGATGTCAAACCAGAGATCTCCATTACATCACTATAGTGGTGTTCGATGCTTCGGCAAAGTGGTCTCCAGGCATCTCGCTTCATGATATTTGTATGACAGGCCCAAAGCTTCAAAGATGTATCGGTGATATATTATTGCACTTTCGGCTTCATGAGGTTGTTTTCACTGCTAATGCCAAACAGATGGACAGACAAAGAGGTGTCTCTCCATCCAATCAGGACTATCCGCACATTGTTTGGTGTTCCTGAGACACAAACTCAGAGCAGGATTATAGGTTAAACTGTGACATATGGTGTCTCGGCAGCACCATTTATAGCACTTCATACTCTTCAGCAGTTAGCAGTGGACGAGAGTACATTTTCCTATTGCTTCTAGTATTGTGCTCTCGGATGTCTATGTTGATGATCTTGTTACCGACTCACATTCGGTTGACTCAGCCATGGTAACCGAAAAAGAACTTATTTCTCGTCTTGCCGAAGGGTTATTTAGACTAAGAAAATTAATGAATAATCGTTAAGAGCACTTGAGTTGTCTTCCACCAAATGATGTTGAAATTCCGCAGCCATTTGCGTTGGATAGGGACAGTTAGTGTTGTCGCAGTGTCAGGATTACATTGGAATTCAGTCTCTGACACATACTCTTACAAAATATAGACCAGTACAAGTGCTGTAACAAAGCGAACCATATTATCACATGTTTCCAGAATTTTCGATTCTCGTGGGTGGCTTAATACTGTGCTTTTGCTTGTCAAACACTTGATTCAGATCCTGTGGCTGGAAGGTTTAGATTGGGATGCTGAGACACTACAAGACTTTATGGGCTGTTGGAATCAGTTCACCAGTCACATTCCTCTACTGTCCTAAGAGGCCATTCCTAGGTTGGTTGAAGGAACACCTGGCTACTGCTATGAGTTGCACAGGTCTGCAGACAGCTCTCATTGCCCCATCATGTTATTGAAGCATAAGGCTATTCCATTTTATTTCAGTTGTGGCTGGAACTGACTAACAGATAGTTCTTGCATTGATAAATTCGTCTCCACGTCAATTTCATACACTTATTGCAAACAGTCAGCAAGTTTCAAGATATCACTTCACCATCCTGGAGGAAACATGTGCGATCTGAACACAATCCAGTGGACTGTGGCTGTCGTGGTCACCTGCCTGCCAAGATCCTTGATCATTACTTATGGTGAACAGGTCCCTCATGGCTGAAGAAGCCAACTGATCACTGATCAGCACGTATTTTGTGTTGCGACATCTCTGATCAAGTCTTGCTGTAGAATAGGACTAGAGTCCTGTGAACTTTTACATTATCTAATGCCTTACATGCATTAATACTGAGATTTAGAAGCATGTTTAAGTTTCTAAAATTGACCTCCTATATATTTCACTTTGTTCACAATTGTCGCACTTACTACACAAATTGCACAACAGAGAATATTGAGTTTAGCGAGTTATATAATTATATATATTTCTGGTTGCTACATTATCCAGTAGCTACCTTTCAAGATGATTTGGCTGTTTTAAAGAAAGGTCAGCTTCCCTCTCAGGAAATCCTAAACTTGGTACCATTTGTTGACTCATGTGGACGGATGGCTTCCTCATTCTAACTTGCCTTTTGAGCACTATGACTCGGCTTTGCTTCCTAAACCGCACCCATTCCCTGAACTGGTGATACATCACTATCGTGTACTCAACCAACAACCTGGCATCATCACACTTCAAAGCATTTGTACTGAAAAGTTCTATATCCTTGCCGATAAAAGTTCAATTACCACTTGTGTCCATCACTGTATAAAATATTTTAAAGGAAGACCAGCTCCAGAGTGGCAGCACCTGCAGGAAACCCCACCACTCCATGGCAGTGACCTTTAACTACCCTCCCTTCCATTCAACTTATTTAAGCAAAATGAGTCTTACCAAAAAGCCTCAAACAGCAGAGTTTAAATAGCAGAGCAAAAACTAATAACACAGTCACAATAAATTGCAACAATTCAACCATCCCCTTATATGAATTGGAATACAAGATAATTAACCCCCAAAATTGTGACAACTTATTCAACAAACTCTTAGTTTTTTTTCCTTTATCTCTGAGATTATTTTGTTGTTTCTTTTTTTTTTCTCATAAACTGCCCATATCAAAAATACAATCAGGCAAACAGGCTTTAAAATGCATTACAATTATAATGTTTGTTATTAAAATTACTTGAAGTTACATTTAATAATGGGCTCCCATAGCAAAACATACTTAGCCCAAATATTGTAACATTGCAAAATTACAGAGTATATAAAAAAATAATTTTAAAATTTTTTCTATAAATTTCCTATAAAATGCCTTCGTCAAACATGGCTGGATATGCTTTCAGCCAAGTTATAATGTTCTCATCGTGAGGTCCCTGTCCATTCTTCCCCAAAAGAAGAAAGAACCCTCCTTTTATAGTAGGGGAATCTATGACCAGGGTATTGAGGAACATCGCAGAAAGTTTCGTTGTGATTCGTATATAGTAAGAATAAAATCTTGATTACATCGAAGGTAGTATCAGATGGTTGCTAGACACCATCCATACACTTTGGAAGGAGGAAGGCATCGGTTTGGTGAGGGGGTGGGAGCAGCCTCAAGCCTCCACGCCGACGGTCTTTGCTCGCCTGCCAAGCCTCGCAACCACATGGGTACTAACTTCCCCGACGACTTACATCGAACGTGTCACCAACAAGGTAAGTCTTAGCTCCCTCGAAGATCTATCCTCGTGTTAGGATGTACAATTTTCTGCTATGATATTAATGCTGGATGTACGGTGTTCCAGCACCGTCACATCTTCCAGCCACGAGGTTCCATCGGGTGAAGCCATTTGCAAAGGCGGAATGGTTTATGCTGTTCCCTTCATAATAAAGATAACTCAGGTTCGTAAAGCAGCTGTGTTGGACTTATGAGTTCAAACATTCCACTTTCTCATCCGCTGAATGGTCGATCAATTCCATGTCCATTTGTCTTAGTGTCAGATGATGCTTTTCCCTTAACTTGTGATATTATTAAACACTTTGCAGGGAATTTAGACCCTTAACCAGAAAGAATATTACAACTACCAGATTTCACTGGCAAGAAGGGTAGTTGAGAGTGCATTTGGTTTGCTGACATAGGTCTTTCGAATATTCAGAAAGCCTTTACTCTTAAATGTAACAAATGCCGAAGTGGTCAAAACATCAGCCATTTACCTGCATAATTTCCTCAGACACAACAAAGCATCAAGATCTTTGTATTCACCTCCAGGATGCTTCAATATAGAAAACACCGAACATGGTACCATTATTGATGGTTCTTGGAGGGAGATTATATCGGCTGACACAGGAATGACTAATATAGGAAGGATTTCTAGGTAGTCTCCTTCTAATGCAAAAGGCGATACGAGAAGATTTAAGGGATTTTTCATGTCATGTGATGGAAGAGTTGAATTGCAAGGTAGACTGTGTTAGATTCCTCATCATTTGATCTGTAATCTAAACACTAGTATTTTGGTGGGAGTACCTTGTATTGTATATATTTACTTGTACAATAAGTCAATTTTTTTACATTTAAAATAAAATACAAGTCGCACAAATGTATATAAGTAAATCAATCAATAAGTTAACTAACCTGAATATCTTCAGATGAAAACATTCCCTTGGTTGACTGAATGAATTTCATGACATCATATCACTTGATGATTATGAATAGGCAGAGAAATGGACTCCAATGTAATTAATATTATTATTTTTTAAACACACGGTTACACAACATTGAACATCTCCCTAGATACATGCGAGAGACTCTAATGGCGGCTACCAAATGTAGGCCATATTGGTAACTAATTCTTCATAGAGGTAGGAATCTAACTCCCCTCCTCGATTTAAAATATATAATTAAATTGTTAAAACTACATAAATACATTTCACAATACCTAATTTATATAACATTCAAGTTACTTCTACATTTTTCAAATTTTTCAAATGTTAAAGCTTTAGTAAAAATGTTTGCTATGTTATATTCTGTAGATACATAATTTATATCAATTAACTTCTTGGCAACACAGTCTTTTAAATAATGTTCTTTAATGTCTATGTGTTTTCCTCTTTTCGAATTGACAAAATTTTTGGACATGGATATAGCACTCATATTATCTACATTAAAATTGGTTTCTGTTTTACCTTCAAACAGGAGAGAATACCTTGAATGTTAATGACCTCCTGTGCTTCTGCAGAACTGGCCACATACTCCGCTTCACAAGTGGAGGTAGCCACACAAGTTTGCTTTCTTGATATCCTGTCTACCGGGTTTCCACCATAGAAGAAAACTGCACCTGAAACACGTTTCCGGTCTCTTGTGTCCCATGCCCAATCAGCAACTGCGAAAGCTACTAACTCTTTTGGGCATTTTGTAAACGTTAACACTTTGTCTATTGTTCCTCTCACATATTGCAGGATTATTTTACTGGTAGTCCATATCTGGTTGGTTGGTCTGTCCAGAAACTTGCTGAGATAGGAAACAGCAAACATGATATCGGGTCTACTGTTGTTAGCTAGGTACAACAAGGATCCTATTAATTTTCTGTAAGGAACATCTATAATGGGCTGGTTTTCTATATACTGAAATCCACTTTCCATAGGGATTTTTACGCTTTTTCCTCCAAGCATGTTAAAAGCCTTAAAACATTTATTAATATAAGCCTTTTGAGAAAATTTTAATGTTATACCATACCTCTCTATTACCAAACCTAGAGAGTTTTTGACTGTACCCATATCCCTTGCTTCAAATTTTTCCTTCAGAGAATGCACTATTTCTTTGATTTCATCATTTTTGCCAATCATAAGGATGTCATCGACATGAATAATTAACTTGATATTATTCTTATAATATAAACGAAAGTCGTAATTTGGTCTTTTAAAATTTAGGGACAACAGAGATTCGTTTAACTTGGTATTCCAATTTTTCAGGATTTTTCTTAAACTGTAGTCAACTTCAAAACTTTTCCTCCAGGCAAATTCATACCTTCTGGCACTTTCACATAGATGTCTGTGTCAACTTCACCATGGAGAGAAGCGGAAGGAATGGCAAGTTGACGAATAGAGTAATTTAGTGAATGGGATAATAACACCTTAGTTGTAGAAGATCGGGTGACAGGAGCATATATATCATTATAGAATGTATCATTATTTTGCTGGAAAGCTCTTGCTAAGAGACGAGTCTTCTTGGTCCCATCTGTTTTAGTTCGGAAAACCCACTTTACATAAATAGCTCTCTCTTTACCAGGAAAATCAGCAATAGTTCATGTTTCTAATTTTTCTAAAGATTTCAGCTCCTTTTGAATTGCCAACTCCCATTCAGGGTTCTTTATTGCTTCTGCATACGTTTGTGGATCATCTTCATTTGACTCTAAGTAATGGGCGGAATAAACGTTATAATAGTCTAAATATTTTGGGGTTTTTACCTCCCTTCCTGATTTTGTTCTACTTTTGTCTTCATTTTCTCCTTCCCCATTTTTGTTTTCCCTGTTTATATCTTCTTCACTGTTCTCCTCCTGGGCTTTAACTTCATTTTGACATTCGACTTGTAAATTCTTGACATCATTCACTCGTTCATTCTTTGTTTGGTTATTTTCTACATACTGTTTTTGAATTTTTGGTGCCATTAAATTTTCTAGAAATGTAATGTTTCTGATAAAAGTTACCTTTTTAGTAACTCGATTCATGCATTTATAGCCCTTAGAGTTGGTACCATAGCCCATTAAAATAAGTTTTTTTGATTTTGGATCCCACTTCTTCCTTAATTGTTTTAGGATTTGGACCATTACTGGGCAACCAAAAATTCTTAAATGAGATAACCCAGGTGTTTTACCAGACCACATCTAAAATGGTGTCTTATTACAAAGTGATGAAGTTGGAGACCTATTTATAAGATAAACTGCATTATTGATAGCTTCTGCCCAATACTCCTTAGGAAGTCCTGCATCAAACAATAAGCACCTTGTTTTTTCAACTATGCTTCTATTGGCTCGTTCACAAACTCCGTTCTGTTCAGGTGTATACGGAATAGTTGTCTGATGTCTTATCCCACAGTTAGTTAAGAAATTTTTAAATTCTAAATTGATGTATTCCCTGCCATTGTCTAACCTTAAGATTTTAATTTTTCTATATGTTTGATTTTATACCATTTTCTTGAATTGTCTGCGATGCCATAAAAAAATCTTCCTGTACTGAACACACAATTTCTTTTTGAACTTCGTGTTTATTGTAGGTGTCGACTCGGTATATACCATTGCTAGGTATTGCTGTGGCCACAGCATTGTTAGTATCATCAAAATTTTTGGCCCAATTCTGATTGAACCTGATTTTAAAACCATTCTGAATAATATTATTGACAGACAGTAAATTGATAGATGCATCCCTTGCACTCATGCCATCTCTAACTTTAATTTTTACACATTTTCCAAAAACATTAAGATGGAGTAAAGTATCTCCCATTGACACAACTTTTAAGTTAGTGTTATTGGCAACTGTAATTGAACTCTTATTCCCTATTAAATTAGTGGTAAATATATTTTTGTTATTTGTGATGTACGTAGAGGCACATGAGTCTAAATACCATGATGAATTATGATCATTATCTCCCGACAAACAAACCCAAAATGTCTTGTCATTTTTATTGCCTTTACCATCCCTGTTATATTGTTTATAATTGTTACTAGGCTTTCTACTACTACAATTAGCTTTTTGAGGTCCCAGTTTATTACACATATAACACCGTAGTGGTTCCTTTCTATTTACCTTAGATGATGAATAAAGAATGGTATCATTACTTTTAACTTCATTAGACTTAATGTCTTGCAAAAGTTTCACTTTAATTTAATCCCCCGTTATTTTTATTCCTGAACTTTCTAATCCCATCAACATAGGTTTATATTCCTCGGGTAATCCCGCCAACAACAGTGTACCGATCGACTCATCATCCACACTAAATCCCATACCATTAAGTTTATGACTGGTTGTAATTATTGAATCACAATAAGATTCCATGGACTTACCGTTTTCCAGGCGAGTTGTAACTAAAGTTCTTAGAAGTCCGACTTTTCTTGTCAGTCCTGAGTCTTCGAATGCATGCTCCAGTCAATCCCGTGCTTCCTTGGCATTATTCGCATTTTAAATGTGTGAATAATTTATTTTATCCACAGAGAGAATAATTTTCGAGAGTGCCTTCCTATTTTTTGTGCTGTCCTTTTCTTTTCCTTCGACTGCATCCCACAGGTCGTCTAGTTGAAAATATGCCTTCATGGCAAATCTCCAGTCGCCGTAATTATCCCGACCTACAAGTTTTTCTACTTGCAGATGGTTACTACTTGAGGCCATCTTAACCTGTATTATGACACTCGATGCACGCTTGTTGAAAAACTGTTAACTGTCGCTGTTTCTGTATATTTCGCACCACTCTAATTACTGGACCCATAACCACTTGGTGATTATGAATAGGCAGAGAAGTGGACTCCAATGTAATTAACATTGTTATTTATTAAACACACGGTTATACAACATTAAACATCGCCCTAGATACATGCTAGTGACTCCAATGGCGGCTACCAAGTGTAGGCCATATTGATAACTGATTCTCCATAGAGATAGGAATCTAACAATATTGCATACCACTTGTTTGTTCGTACAAATGCTGACCCACTTTTAGCTGCGAATTTTCCTGTGCTCACGATGGAAAACTGTGAGAGAATTTTTTATTCACTTTTTCACTTGTTCAATTTCTATGTTGTACTTTTGCTTTAGTTCTACCAAACATCTCTTTTTATTTTGTTGTTTTTATATTCGCTATGTCTGCTGTCACACAAAACCCCTCTTTCCCAATAATCTTCAATAAAATGTAGAGTTACTTCTTTACTAAATTCTATATTTAACCTTCAATTCCTCCCTATAAAAACACTACACTTGTTGCTAGTGGCTTGCGATGTGCCAAAAATTCCCATTTGACTTGGGATACTGTGAACTATTTTCGACTAGTCGCATGCAACGATATAATCGCTTGGGATAAGGAGCAACTATGAGAGGCATATCACACGACCTAGACCACATTCCACTTGGTACAGATATCACTGACCAGGAGGATACCACAAGGAACGCCATCAAAATATCAGCATTCAGTAGCGCACATTAGTAGAACCACGTGGGACACTCGTCAGCAGAGTTTTCAGCAAGAATAATGCTGTCTGCTATGCATGGTGCAGTAATGATAGGCCTAAACATGTTAACAGGGATGGATATTTTTAAATATTCATTTTTGTCTTATTCTGACTTATCAATTGATGATGAGATCGAAGAATGTTAAAATATATACTCATCTGCTTCTTCTGCGATAACAACAACGTAACTTGCTCATTATCCATCGCAGCCATGTTGCATGGTTTACTTTTACTGAGATTGCCTGATGTCTTGCATGTCAGCAGCTTCAGCCGGAAGTATAGCTTCCACCAAGACGCCGCAATAAAATTCGTCAGTTACTTATCAGCAAAATCAGTATGTAAAGGAACGCTCGTCATTAATTTCAGCTGCTGTCAGTACCAAGTGGAACAGGGCCCTAGTTGCAAGACAACATCGCACGAAGTTGCCTCGGTGGGGCCGCCTTTACTCCATGTATTGTAGTGATGGATCGTTCGTTATCTATTCGTTCGTAATGAACTAATCCTTGAGTGAACGATATCATTCGTTTCGATCTCTACGAAAGTAATCGTTTTTTTTTTTTTTAGTCACTTATTCAGAAGCAGAAGATGAAACGAAATAATGTTAAAGGAGGAGAGGATGTGAGAATCAGATTCGTTCGTAAATGGAATTGGTAGTAAGGAATTATCCACGCTTGTATAAAAGGCATGAAGAGACGTTACTCACCCACTGAATTGGCATACCTCGTAGATGATTAAGCACGACACTTTAATGTGTATACAATTTTTCGAAACTCCATAGACACTCAAATTACCGCAAAAAGATAATATTTTAACAACTACTAAATAATTAAACAGTAGTGGCAAAAACAACGTTAATTCCATAAACTGGCTAACGTCCAGGTTACACCCGCCACATAGATGACTGTCGCTCACAGAAGCACTCATACTTGTACTCTCCATTCTTAAATCACAAGCCTCCACATGGTCCGTTCGGATGTCACAACTCACGGCACACGAACACTTCGCTCGCTACGTACCGCACAGTACTGCAAACACCGGCCAACTAAAATGGTAACGCCTACACATCCACAGCAGACAGGTGACTGCCGATTTGCATTTGTTTACTTTACTACATCATAATAGAGCTATACAACATGGCGCCCCTCATAAACAAAGCAGCCGAACTCCTCGTATTTTATCTATTTTATTTCCGACGTTCTGCTTACTTTTGTGAGTCTATTATGTCTCCTTCAAAAAAGTCACTATTCTTTATAATTACCTGAATTCTTTGAACTATCCATTTCACTGAAGAGATCCAAACGAATAGATTCGTGTATTTTTATCATTCTGCCCATCACTTATGTATTGAAGCTACAGTCGCAGTGACAACGTCGCCGCGACTTGGCTGTGTTCTTCTTTGTCGCTGGTCATTACAATAGACTAAAGATCCGGTAGACAAATTATTAGTGCTCGTGTATCTAACATTGACCTACTCCTAGAGAACACAACTCTCTAAGTCACAGTTAACATTAATGTATGTGTTTGTTATTATCTTAATTTTGAAATGACGAACTCTGTTATATAAATAAAATATTTTTACCGAAATTAATTTAATCAAACTACATTAAAAATTGTTTGGAGTAAGTATACATACATCTGAAAACAATTGTTTACTCATCAGTTTTTAACCTAAAATTCAATCCATGTATTTTTGCTACACATGTTGCCAGAAAAACTGTTCAATGTTGGGACACGGAGATTGATTGTGCGCAGCCAGTGAAATCGGTCTACCTCATCTTTATTCTAAGGATAGTGTTGAGGAGGTTTCGGGTCGACATTTGACAGAATTTTTACTTTTTCTGAACAGTACACAACTTACATGGATCGGGCCTCCACATTTCCGCTCCACTGCTATTGATTTAACTTCAGTTTCTGCCAGCCTTTCTAGCTGCTTAATCTGGTGAGTACACAATGATACATGGGGTAGTGATCATTTTCCAATTATCCTCACTTCTTCACCAACTCCTCAGTCTCCTTCCCCTACATTTCATCGATACTGATTACTATATAATCGGGTCAATTGGTGCAAATTCTCTTCCTTAATGTCGGAAGCAACAAACCATTTCTCCCCGGTAATTTTTTAAAATAAAAACATGGTTTATGGTGCCTTCTATAGGTCTCTTTTAGAAACTGCTAAACGTTCTATGCCTTTTCACCCTTTTCGTATTGGTGATCGGAAACATGGTTCCACTTGGTGGGATGGACAATGTGACGAGGTTAATCGCTATAGTTTGAATGCACTTCACCAATATAAACGCCAGGCTACATTGGACAATTTTATACATCTTAAGAAATGCCAAGAAGAGGCGCACAAGTTGTGGTCTGAACATAAAAAGATTAGCTGGAATAATTTTTGTGCTTCACTTTCTCATACTACTCCCTCTCGTACATCATGGGGTAAATTTAAAGCATTTCGCGATAGTAAAGAGGGACAGCGTTCCCAACATATTCCCCTCTCCCTGGTTCCTGCTTTTGTGGATCGCATTGCCCCTGATACCGTCCCGGAGGCTGCTTGCTACCTTCTGTTTTCCTTCAGTTATTTCTCATGCGGCTTCACGTGATCATCAAGTTTTTTACTGGGCATTTACAATGGAGGGGTTAAGTCATAGTTTGTACACCACAGGTAATACTACCCCTGGTTTTGATTTCATATCGTACGGTCTTCTTAAGCACCTTCCTCGCTCCACTCTCGTTTGGTTAGCTCAATTCTATGATAAAGTGTTATGTTATGGATGTATCCCTTATGTGTGGAGGGATTTTGAATTAGTCCCGATTTTGAAACCAGATAAATCTCCTCTATCAGCTGAGTCGTATCGTCCGATTGCTCTGCGCTCTTGTTTGGCAAAACTTTTTGAGATATTGATAAAACACAGGCTTAATAGGTGGTTAGAATATCATTGTTTACTTCGTCCGGAATAATTTGGTTTTCGTTCTGGTATTAGTACCCTGGATGCTGTTGCTGTATTGTTTTCATGTTTTTGGGATTCTTATGCTCACTGGAATATCTTAGGTACTGTGTTTTTAGACTTGGAATCGGCTTTTGATAATGTTAATCTTAAACTTCTTTATGATAAAATGTTTAAATTAGGTTTACCACATACCCTTATACGATGTATCTATTCTATGTTTAGCATTCGTCGTTATATGCCTAGAGTACCTGATGGAGCGGTTTTTGTTCGTCAGGTTTCCCATGGTTTGGTTCAAGGTTCAAGCCCCTTGCTATTTATCTTATATACTCAAAACATCATATTTCACCTGCGATCCCAAGTTCGCTCAATTCAATATGCTGATGATATTGTTCTTTGGGTTGAATTTATCTCTTATGACAATGCTTGTACTTCTCTGACTATGACCCTTGATTCTTTATCACTTTGGTTGGATGATCATGGTTTCAATCTTTCTGTGGATAAGAGTCGCGCCTTGTATTTCACGTATAAACGGCCCCAGTCACCACTTCCTTCTCCAACCATCAGTGGTTATCCTCTTCTCTGTGTGACAAAATTACGGTTTTTTGGTATCTTTTTAGAGACCCATGGTGGATGGACTACCCATTTTGAATACACTATTGCCAACTGTCGCAAACGAATTAATATTTTAAAGGCTCTCGCCCACTATCGTTGGGGTTCTAGCTTTTTTGCTATACGTCATTTTTATATGTCTACCATACGGTCTGTTTTGGATTACGGTATTCCAATTGCTGGTCAACTGCCACTCCTTTTGGCGAACAAATTAGAAACTATAAACTATACAGAACGTTTGCCTCAGACTTTTTCTTGGCGCTTTCTCTTCTACACCCATTATGGTCCTGCGTATGGAATCTTTCCTTGTGGCCTTAACCGACTGTTATAGACTATTGCAAGGTAAACATTGGATTCGTACTCGTGATTCTCGTGTAAGGAGTATTGTACAGGCAGTTGACAACTTTGGTTATGTCCTACCGAAAATATTACTAACGGCGGCACGTTTCGTTAACCCTCCACCTAGTTTGTTACACCATTTGCAGTACGATGTTTCGTGTCGTTTTCCTTGTTCCATCTTTCTTTCTCCTACTAAAGCTGTTTCTTCAACAACAATTTAAGGCTAAAGTTTCTCAATATCCCGACTGTACTTTGATGTACACTGATGCCTCAAAAACTGCCGAAGGTGTTGGGTCTGCTTATTTTGATGCTTCACATAAATGTTCTGGGCTTTTTAAACTCCCTTCTACCGCCACAATTTATTATGCCAAAGCTTTTGCAGTGTATATGGCTTTACGTTATGTATACGATCACAAAGTATCAAATACTCTGATTATTTCTGATTCACGTAGTGTCCTTACAGCCTTGTCTTCTCCTACTCTCCATAAGGACATCCTTATATGGTTCATACGGGAACAGTGAGTTCTTTTGGATAAACTCAGTGTGTTTGTCCTTTTTATGTGGGTACCAGGGCATGTCGGGATTGAAGGGAATTAGATGGTGGATAAACTTGCGAAATTGATTGTTTTACAGGGTATCTCGAAGCCACTGCTTTCCTTTTCGGTTTTACATCCCTTATTAACCAGGGAAGTTTTTTGGCATTGGAAACAGACATGGGAAACTTATACCTCGTTTTCTAATACCTCGTATGCACAATTATTTCCTACATATTCTCAACCAACATATCAACATTGTAGTTCCCGTGGTTTAGCAGTTACTTCTTTTCGTCTCCTTTCAGGTAATAATGCAACCCAATCTCATTTGTATAAGCTTCATATTGTCTTGAATATGTGGGGCCCCTAGTGCATATTTGACCCATCTTCTGTTTCAGTGTTCCACTGGAGGCGATAGAAGTTCATTGTATGCTGCTCTTCGCAGGCTTCGTGTGATTTTTCCTGTCTCATAACCTTCGGTACTTTTTCATGACCCTCGGGTAGTTTGTGTCGTTCTTGCACAGTTTTTACTTGCGCACTGTCTTGTTATTTGATCTTAAGAATTTGGTGTCCCGTTAGATGTTCTTGGCGATCGGCCCACTCTTTCCTTGTTATGTCTTGTTCCATGGCCTTTCTTACCCTCAAAGGTTGATGGGTCTCTTCCGAGAATAGTAGGATTTGGGATCTCGTCTAGTATTTCTCCTTCATTATCCTCTATTTGTCGGGCTACTCTTTTTGGGTTTTTGGCCGTGTGTTCACTGTAGGCCACATTACCAAAAAAAAAATGTATATATGGGTAGTGTGAAGTCTAATGAACTTTGAACTTGCAAACAACGAATTTAAATAGATGATAAAACTGTTGTATTAAACTTTTTAATTGAAATGTTCGTATAGATACGAGTATTATGGAACGGATCGGATCAGTGATAATGAAATTAGAGCCAGATTGGGACAAAATATCAGTCAAGGTGAGGGTAATTATTCAAAATAGGGGCTTCTGCGAAAATAAAACTACCCGGAAAATTGTATATATCTACATTACTTATCTCACAGAACACAAATTTACTAGGGGCATTACAATATTCTTAGTACATGCTACCAAATGCGATAGTGGTGGTTATGACCATCGGGGAAATTGTGGGATAAAAAACAACAATTATGAATAATTTATGTAAACAAATTTGGTTTGCTGTGCTGAGTGCAGGAAGACCTAACCTAACTTAACGTATGGCTACGCTTTAACAGTGTTTCAGTGCAAGGGGGCTACTTTTTTTTTTTTTTTTTTAATTTATTGGTAATTATCTAAAGTAACAACTTGGTAATTTTTAAAAATTGTTTTCCAAAAAATGGACGGGTAAGAAAACCAGATAATGGGTATGTATTGCCTGCAGTAATTATGCAGAATAATGATGTTCACAGCTCATATTAAAACACAATTGTGGGGTAAAACACGTGAAAATTGGGGACGATGAAACTAAAATTGAGATGTTTAGCCACAGTGAATGCAAGAATATCTACCCTCACTTCAAGATAGGGTATGGGCGTACAGATAATGTGGTAGAAAGAAGATAGAGAGAAAGTGATATATACGGTTCTAGGGTAGGCTGGTAACAATTGTAAGATGCATCCAACCCCTGTGTTTTATGTATCATGAAGTTAGTGGAAGGAAGGGTTAGATCTTGCATTTACCTCAGCTATGCACCAACAGAACACTAGAATTCCAATTTTAGTGCTAACACGAAATACTACACAGTACTGTGACGTAACGGTGTATCTAATCAAGCTTCATGCAAAACTACACTGTAAGGTGACATAATTTCAAATTATACTAATGTTTAATGAATAGAGGTGTATCCGTGTTTATACAAGCAAGAATTTTGCAATATAAAAATTTTAATACGGTATGCAACAATTAAACGTATTGACAAATAACAATCAGTATTTGAGTAGGACATGAATTTCAAATCAATGTGGTATGAAAATAAGTAAATTATATAAGAATTTTGCTTTAAAATTCATTATGGGTATTTGAAGTCCCATGTCGAATGCACATGCACAAATTTTATAACTAGAAGACTTTGTACCTCATAGCCTCATAATGGTTAACTCCATCAAAATGGCTCCAATTCACGATGCCCTATAGAAGTTGCAGTAGTTATTACCTGAGAAACTGACCACCTTGGCCAAATTATCCACTCGTGGATCAGTCTGCAACATATCTTTGTCAGTAAGGACAGTTTTGTAATATATCATCAAACTTTAGAAATTTGTCCAATTTCATTTATTACAAAAAGCGAACATAATTCTGTATCTGAAAAATAACTCCAACATTAATTTGTCGCCAGCGAAGTTGCTGAATGTAATGTTACATAGAAAAAAAATATTGATTTTATAATTTCTGCACACTGCTATCAAAAATAACACAGGAGAGGCTGTCAAAACAAATAATTTTGAACGGTGGGCCTAAATTAAAAAATATATATAATAACTGAAAATAATTATGAATAAACTAATTTATTGCTGCAGTACAAGCCATTGAACTGATTAATTGAAAATTCACTTAAAGTACAGTCCATTAAACTTAGTAACTTAATGTCACTGACGTTTGGTACTCTCCTATGTAGACGGCAGAATACGACTCCTTGGTCATATGTATAGGTGATAAAGAACATTTTGGACACGTTCACTTTGGAATGTAACGATTCTATACCCTGGAAACACTTGTAATTCCACATGTTATTTACATGTAACACTTCACATGGTGAAAACAGAAAATAATCATCGATTTAAACACCTTGAATTCCACACAGCAAAATCAACTTCTAAACTAACGGTTGAACGCATTAACATTGCTTCACTATTTGACGATTTTCACTTGGAATTTGTTAACAGCAGTTTGGCTAAAGTGGTAGCAAATGTGCGAGTTTCGATTTGCTTTCGTCAATGGCACTACACCATAATATGACTAACATAACATGGTGCTACATGTAAACATGAATTTCTCAATGCCTTGTAATATATATAGATATATATATATATATATATATNTAACATGGTGCTACATGTAAACATGAATTTCTCAATGCCTTGTAATATATATAGATATATATATATATATATATATTTTTGTACTATTTCAATGGGGCGTCATACAATGTGCAGCTGAATTTCAACAAAGCCAAATATGCAGTTTACATAGTTCTCGGATGTTTCCTTCAAAACACATGTCATTCTTAATAATTACTGTGAGAATAAAGTTCATAGAGTGGTAATTCCTTACAATGTGTTAATTGAGAAAACATTTCTCTCTCTTAATTTTACACTCTGTGTAATCATCACCATCATCAGAAAGACTCAGAGCTATGCAATGTTTGACACTTTTTTTACCAGTAAATTTCATTGTCTCGTGTGTAGTTATTTTGCAAAATATGATTCACAGTAGAGCCCTATTTAGGCATAGTTTTCTGTTAGTTATCACTGTCAGTATAAACTTCTTTATAAGGAATAAGGCATTTCACTTTTCAGCCCGAATTATTATTAAGGAAAATAAGACCTGTCTTCATTTCACAGGCTATATAATCATTTCATTGTATTTCTGATTAGGTTTCCCAAGCTCAAAAAAAATCGGGGAAAAACTGAGAAAAATGTTGTTTTCTCTCATGGGAAAATAAAAAAATGTTATTTCTGACCCTGTTTAAAATGATTTTCAGAGCTGTCAGGAAAAACAAGGAAACACTGGGAAAATCAGGAGATTTCACATTTCTGGAAAAGTTATGGAAATATCAGGAGAATAATGTGTGGCCAAAGAATTAAGTTAAAACTGCTANGATTTCACATTTCTGGAAAAGTTATGGAAATATCAGGAGAATAATGTGTGGCCAAAGAATTAAGTTAAAACTGCTATAATTATTCTTCAGAAGAGACAATATTAGATTCCAGCATGTCTGCAGAAAATTATCTCGTGAATAGTTTTGTGCATTATCGTGATTTTGTTTTCCACCTTTGCAGGAATATTTTAAAAGTTGGGGGCAATTTTGTTGCTTTGTGTGTAACCGTAGCATTAATTGTACTCATTTTTGCGGCTAAATTTTTTTCCCATGCGGTGAGTAGAGGTATTCTGGTGGGGCGATGGCTTGTGTATCCCATAACCAAGAGTTGGTTCTGGATTGCATAGCTGCTCACAGGTGTCAGTGGTCCAGCACTGAATTGGTTAGTGATCTGCACTGCAGCCCGTCCGTAAGCTGTTNATAGCTGCTCACAGGTGTCAGTGGTCCAGCACTGAATTGGTTAGTGATCTGCACTGCAGCCCGTCCGTAAGCTGTTACTGATCAAACTAACAAACTGCTACTCCTGTTGTCAATACATTGTACGCCGTGGCAGTTGTCCCTAGCGGTGGTGGTAATACCCAAATACATGAACTCGTGGGACACTCTTGAAACAGTGGCTGCATGACTTCCGAGATGGAATGCCCTTACGTCTGGCCCCGAAATTGTTGAGATATTACTTGCAAAATAGTTAGGCTCTGACATTTGGGCGCCACGTTTCGTTGTGGTAGGTTTTAATTTGCAGTGTGTGAAAATAAAATATTTCCTTGGAAGCAGTAGNATAGCTGCTCACAGGTGTCAGTGGTCCAGCACTGAATTGGTTAGTGATCTGCACTGCAGCCCGTCCGTAAGCTGTCACTGATCAAACTAACAAACTGCTACTCCTGTTGTCAATACATTGTACGCTGTGGCAGTTGTCCCTAGCGGTGGTGGTGATACCCAAGTACATGAACTCGTGGGACACTCTTGAAACAGTGGCTGCATGACTTCCGAGATGGAATGCCCCTTACGTCTGGCCCCGAAATTGTTGAGATATTACTTGCAAAATAGTTAGGCTCTGACCTTTGGGCGCCACGTTTCGTTGTGGTAGGTTTTAATTTGCAGTGTGTGAAAATAAAATATTTCCTTGGAAGCAGTAGAAAGTGTAGAGTATTTGAAGGATTGTCAGGNGAAAGTGTAGAGTATTTGAAGGATTGTCAGGTGTGCGAGTGATGAACAACCAATTTCATACCGTGCCGCTTACTTTCTCTACGAGCAAGGCGTCTAGCGGAGATGAAATGACGCCACGCTAGTCGGCGCCCCTTTGACTGAACAGCGTGAGAAAAAAAGCTTAAAACTTTTAATTGTGATGCAGAAATGCCTGATTATTAATTGCTATCACAGGTAAGTAGGGACCAGAGTAATTAAGACACATTAACAGAAACCCGTAGTAAAACAGAAATACATGAGACACATTTACCCTCGAAGCAACATATATGCACACAAGACAAAATGTTCATACAATTTGTATGAACAATAGGAAACCAGACAAGAAAATCGCTTGGTAATAAAATACTATCTACTTCAACTTCTACACAAAACAGAACACATTTCATAACAGCAGAAAATTAGAAATTTTATTATAGAAATGTAAGTAAAAATGAGAATTCATAATTAAGAGTAAAAAATAATCAGCTCAGAATGCAGTATTAAAATTAACGAAAATCCAACGAAAATTGCTCTCAATTAAATAGTATTTCAGTTGTGAAAGAATTGGAAACTAAATCACCTCTTTAAATAATAGCAAACAAAAAGATAATTTACGTGAGCAAAACTGAAACTGGCTCATTGGTTTCTCAGGTAAAAATGTTCGTAGATGTCGCACGGCTTTAGAGCAAGAAATTTCCTCTACTGGCGTCTGGATAGCGTTCGTAACAAAATTAACGCCCTTATTAAAATTCTGATAGTAAATTTAAAAAGGTCCAAATGTTACTCTCTTAAAATTTAAAACAATTTATAAATTCCAAATAACGTAGAAAAGTTTGTAGCACACATGTGTAAAATTATGCCAATTCATATTACCAAGCCTCTTGGCCATACTTAATCGTAGGTGGAGACGACCGAGGAGTGCTTGAAGCACTTAAATAACTAATTGCTATGTGGTTTTGGGCCTCTTCTTATCGTGCCTTGCATACTTAAACCTCTCAAACACCATCCCTACCATTACGTTGAGTGTTAATTGCAAATTTACAAGCAAATCTAGCAGACAAAATTTTATGTTGTACCACTTGTCATGGCATCTGAGGAGAAAGTCAATTAACCACAGGCTCACACGGTGACGACGCTAATTAAACAGGAAATTCCAAAAAGATGTCACTTCCTCATACATCACAGTCTAATCAGTTCTGTAATTTAATACATTCCTCTATGACCAAAACTGCTGGATAAAACCAGATAAAATGCAAAGAGAAAAAGATGACAAAATAATTAACATTACCGAAGATATTTGAGCTCAGTTCCCATAACAAATAAAAGAAAGAAGTACAACTATCAAAACCGTGAAATTTAAACAAACCAAAATATATAAAAAAAAATTTAAAGGTAATGTCCTGAATTACAAAACTAGCCATGCCTGAGGGTAGGGGCTTTTAAATAAATAATTACATTTGAAAATAAATAAACATTAAACTCAAAAGAAATGAAAACATAAACAAAAGCTTTAAATGCTGAAATCTTTACAACATCTGGCGAACTAGAGTTGCAGAGATATTGTTTCTTCCCCATTCTGTGCATGGCTGTGCACTGGTCCATTCGACGGAGTGACCACACCGCCATTTTGCCAACAAGGAGGTTTGTGTAATTCAACTGCTCATGAACATATTACAGCTTGCTAGTACATGTTTTTGGATTAAGCAAGACTATAACTTTTATTGTACAATATTCTTTAAAAATTTTATATCCGCGAGATCTTTCACTCCTTTGCTGTCAGTATCTTCTTACAATCCACTGTTCCGGATAGCTAATCTCATTTATTTCCTGTGTATTCCTCAATTTCTTCTCTGCATGTTACCACTGTCTTTCTTTTTTCTTTAATTTTATTAGACTTGTTTATGCTGAATATTTTTGTTTTGCCCAATTACCTTGATCTTCATAACTCGTCATTTTATATTTTCTGCTCGCTCTATTCTTTGAAGAGTGATTTGAAACATGAGGAGCATCTCTGATGTTAATTTAAGATGAAAGTATTTCTTGAGGATGGTGCGCATCCCTGACCAGAAAAATGTGTGCTTGCCCGGTAATTTTCTAGATTAGGGGCTTTTCTGAAAATAAGAAAAAAAACTCCAGAAAGTGGTATATTTCGACTCTACTAATAACGTAGAACACGAATATATTGGGGGCATAGCTTTAAAATAAGTACAACATATTTTAAAAAATTGAACAAGTTTGTGAGGTGACTGTTTCTGACAGTTTGTTTACGTTTTGAACGAAACGTTTTATGTCAACAGAAGTTGTTTTAATGAATTCAGCATAGCTTACCTAGTTGATATTGAAGCGGCCGTACTGTTAAAATAAGTACAACATATTAAAAATACTCGCTACATGTACGAGTAACTGATGTTTACGTTGACTAACGTGTGCCGCCATTATTAATGGCTACGCAGTGCAGATTTCACGCAATCTACCGGCGTTAGATGTCATCGCCGGCCTTACGTTAGTATGCATGCAGGCAGCGGTCGTGGTCAGTTCGATGGTGCTTCGTTCGTGATTTAAGACGGAAAAAAAGCAAGCAAGACTACGTTTCTGCGTTATATTAGCCTATTAACGAGTGCTTCTGTATATATATTCGGCTGTAAATGAGTGTTTCAGTGCGTTATATTCGCGTATGTGGTGCTTCGTGAAAACTGTGATTTCATCGAGTGATCTGACGTTGAATGGGCCATTGACAAGAGTATGTACAACCCGCCTACATTGGTGAGTGCATTTATATTATTTGTGTGGGTTTTACGTTCCTTTAAATCCCTAAAATCCTAAATTCGTAGTTTAGTGTGAAACCCACAAATCCTATCCGGTAGCTTAACGTGCAAATGTAGTTATATTACGTAAGTCAAACAAGGCTTTTTCCGGACGTTTATACAGCACAATTTCACATTCTTTCTATACTAACCTTGGATTATTCGTAGGTAACGCAGAACACGACTATAGTAGCGTAGTTAACGTATGACTAATTGTATAATATGTGCCCACCTAACCGAACAGAACCTAACCCCACGATGGGTGAATCACTATTTTACATTTTTAAACTAACCTAGGATTGTAGCGATTTTAACTAACCTAGGATTGTAGTTATTTAAAATAACGTAGGATTATAGGGTTCCCATGTAGTCTGTGATTGTAGGGTGTTGATCGGAGATTTTTTTAATATTGTATAATCTTATATTACTGTACAACCTTACAATCCTAGGTTAGTTTAGAGCCGTACAATCCTAGGTTAGTTTAAAAACGTAAAATAGTGATTCACCCATCGTGGAGTTAGGTTCTGTTAGGTTAGGTGGGTACATGTTAGGAAATTCGTCGTACGTTAATGCCCCTAGTATATTCGTGTTCTACGTTATTAGTAGAGTCGAAATATACCACTTTCTGGAGTTTTTTTTCTTATTTTCAGAAAAGCCCCTAAACTAGAAAATTACCGCTTGCCCCTTCCTCTCCCAACAGCCGCCAAAGCATTTCCTTTCTCCTGCCTCTCTGTACATTCTCCTGTCTTAACTCGCAGGAAGTATGCGGGGTAGGCGGCGTCTCACCGCACGCGGAGAATGTCAACAATGCAGCCACCTGCTTGGAGTAGTGTAGTGTGGGCCATTCTTCCTCTGGTGCGACCTTCCTTTATCCTAGTTAGTGTGTACTGCAAGATGTGTAGTAAATACCACTGCGTTAACTTTGGTGATATACCTGTGTAAAATGGCAGTATGCAATTGTAAGAACTATTCCCTGCTTAATTTAACACACAGAAGGAAATATTTTTATTTGTGCGCTTTCTAGAATAACAGGCCATCACACACATTGGAATTTTAGTGTTAAAAACATATTACCTTTAAATGATAAAAAAACATACGAAACATGAACATAAAAACAGAGTTTTACTTTAACTGCAGCAAGGGATCGGCACATAGGCTACAGTTCTCAATGATGCAAAAAGGATGTCAAATAAATACAGTTTCATTTTTGAAATATTTTGGGGTCTTAAAATTTTGTTAAAACAAGAAGTACATTTCTGCCTCTGGTATAGGTGTTAAATAGGCACTTGTATAACTCTTCTTCCTTTTTGTTACAGGATGAGGATGAGAGAGAGTCACTGGAGGACCTGTTTCCTGTTGTAAAGATGGAGAACTTCAAGGTACAGTAGTCACTGCATGCAATAGCTCTTTTGCGTGGGTGATTGGAACTCACCAGTGACGTAGGCCAGTAAGTAAGCACTGTGCTACTGGGAACCTGATCATGGAGACAGATCTGCTTTCATCTAGGAATTGCTAAAGATTCACCGAACATATGACCAGCCTGTAACACTGCCTCCATAAGTTTGTTCATCCCAGACAGGCGTAATACTTTCAGAACCTTTGTAGAGTGATAGGCCTTCAAAGTGAGTTGTAAGGGAGCTCCGATGAGGAACAGTTTAATAAGAACCCTGGTACAGAGACCCACAGCCTATGTGACATTGCGAGTCGTACATAATCACCAGTTGTCCTCCGAATGTCCCACCAGCAACCCTCTGGTTTTGTTGAACATTCCTTTTAACTCGAGCATGTTCCTTTGCTGCTTCTTCCTCGCTGGTTTCCTTCCAGTATAGATGTATGCGTGCAATAATGTTCCTCATCTTATACTCTCTTTTGTTTATTTTAACTGCAGGAGAACTACACAGGCTTGCAGATAATGTTGTGATTGTCCTCACAACTAGGTCGTAATCTTTTTTACCCTACCTGAAACTCACTGTTGCCACTTGTTTCGTTGGAGCTTCTTGTTGAATTATTGTTACTGCCCGTAGGCAGCTTTTATACTGGCGGCCATCTGCTTCTGTGTTTTCATAGTCATCGCAGCTCCAACATCCTTTTCCCATGTCTCTTTTCTCTCTCTGTTTTTCATTTTGTGTTCGGTGTTTATATGTTTACCATGTGATCTGGCAACCAAAGACTTTGACCACTGGAAAAGAAAATGTAAAGTATCTGATTTTGAAATAACTATGTATATAGTCGCTATATATTAATAACACAACTAAATATTTATAGCTGCAAAAGAAAACGCTTACCGTGAATAGTGAACACAAACCGACTCATGGGTGGCCATTGCCTTCTTGTAAAAAGTAAACAAGCAACAGGATGGTTGTTGGTCAAAAATTATTTCATCTGGAAAGAGAGTATTAATGAACAATTTATATGGTCGCATCTTCAAAGCTTAATTTAAATTTGGTGTTAACAGTGCTGAAGCATCTTATTGAAAGTGATTACCGACTTGGAACTTGCAACACAAATTCTGATGGAACATTTTCAAGCTTCGGCTAAAGTTGTGATGTTTGAACATTCACCTGCACCTAAATTGTTTCTTCTCAGGGTTCATGTAAAGTGCTTGGATGCCTATCTATGAAATGATACATTAATAATGGGAAATTGTAACCTTGGGATCNCAGGGTTCATGTAAAGTGCTTGGATGCCTATCTATGAAATGATACATTAATAATGGGAAATTGTAACCTTGGGATCTGACTTGTTAGTGAAGAATGTACAGTGTTTTATGTTCAATACCATCCTGGCCAATGAGACACAGCGAGACTGAAGTGTTTTGCAAATGTTGCGCTTATGCAATAGATTTTGAGAACAAAGGCTTTCAGGCTTTTTTTTTTCAGGAATATGACTCTTATAAACATAAAAAAAATTAACTTAGGGTGTTTTAGGGGCTAAACAGAGGGTGTTAATTACAGAAGATCCTTGTGATTCCTGCAAAACAACACAAAGTGAAGAGCCTGGATCAAATAGCAGTTTTTTGGCACATGTTAGCAAAATTCTGTAATCTCAAAGAGCATGAAAATTCTTAAATAAGTCGACATGCAGCTTCACAAAAGAGAATTTACACGAACTCAGGTGAGTTTGTTTGCTGGTTTTTGCGGTGAAATATTGTCTACAGTTTCTGTATTCTTTATTCTGGGCCAGACTGTATAAGATAACCACAGTGCTGCACAAGCAGAACCCTAGGCGAGATATCTTGTCCCAGGAACTGCTTATCTGCCTAGGAGTTAACTCCTCTCAAGGCAGAGCCACAGGTGAACATGGCTCCAATGCTGGAAGCCCACCGCAGAGGTGGGCAACGTCCTGCCCTCTTCAAACTACCGCCACCAGCCCTGGTGGAAGTGTAGAAAACGGGTGAAAGACGCGTAGCTAGACACAGAGAGAAAAGGGTCTGGCGATCGCAGGGTAAGCATGCATCCCATCGAGCTGCGGTATTGACACAGTTGTGGAGGGCGGCCCCAAATGAGATTTCCAGCACTTCGGATACCCTGCCGACATCAGATGACAGCTCTCCTTCCACGTTGCCGTATCACCCTCTGAAGCAGGGGGGGTGGGGGCTGGTGAGAAGAGGAGGCAACCGAGGGTTGAGCAACAGCAAAGTTGGCTGTCACGTCACCTTACTCACCTTTGTAATGAACAGTATTGCAGTGCTTGTTGGATGTTGCTTTTGTTTCAGGTGGAGATTAAGGATGAGATTGACATAGTTGAAGAAGGAATAGAGCACAAGACATGCTCTCAGCCATCTACTGTGTTGGATGCACAAAGTAGCAATAACCAGGTGGGTGTGGAGACTTCCTTCTGCACAGTTTTCCTATTACATTCTTCAAGTGGTAATGTTTCCTGTCAGAAACGCATCAGCTTGGAAATTTTGTAGCTTCTGTTGCGTTTCCTTAGCGTAAGGCATGTGGGAGCGTCAGAAGAACAAAAACATGTATTGTGACCTAGTCTTGTTGTCAGACTGAATAAGCCTAAAAACATCCATGTATGTGCCCTCTCATGGAGGTTCAACCTCTGATCCTTTCTTGGCATTTGTATGCGAGAGGGGAGAGTTGTCAGGAATTTTTATAATTTTCTTCCAGCTAAATGAGACCAGGGTTCACATCACACCAACGTCAACCTTGGTCACATCTCTTATCCTCACATGGGGAATTAGGTTTTGGCGGCACTTGCTATCACACAAAATTGTCTAACGTTTGTATTTGTATGAGTTCATTTCAACTCCAAGTAAATTCCCCAAAGTTGAAGAGGTATATTTTTGTTTCTCTGGGGTGAACTCACTTGGTAATATGTGACGTAGTTATTTATCACATATTCTGCTGATGTCATTACTATAATAGAAACTATTACTATTTGTATGTTTTCATAATGTAATATAATTCCACTTTTCTTTAGTCAACATTCATTAGCAGACCCTGTATCGCCTTTATAAAGCTCTTGTATTCAGTGTACTTTAACTTATCTCTGGTCTTGGCAATGCTCCTGTTTTATGTCATGAGTTCATTAGTCTTTAAACTTTGTATTTCTCATCAAAATGTGTTGGCATCAACAATCTCATAAGGCTAAAAAAGTACTGCTAGTATATATATCTTTGAATACCATTTCATTTGCATAAATTGTTTGCTCCTGTCACTAAAAATTATATTCAATGATCGTTTGACCATTCATGAATTGAGTAAATATTAATAAATTCAAAATCAAGAGACATTAAATTATTGATTAGACTATAAGCGAGGTGTAAACAAAAATTTAATTTAATTTAATTTAATTTAATCACTATAGACCTGGTAGAAATGAAGAAAAACTTACAACTCCCGTGGATGCATTGTACGCATGTCCATATGGACGCATATTCCAATCCCAATCTTGATACACAGAAATGAACGGCACTTCGTCTTCATCGACATTTCCTTTAGATATGGTGATTTCATGTTCAGTAGTGCCATTTTTTTATTATGTATTCTTCCAGTTTGTCTTCCCAGACCTAAAACAAGGATACATTTATGCATAAATACTGAAAGCTAAATTAATCTGTTTGGTTATGTCATTGCAATATTAATACCTGCCCAATACGTTACTCATGCAGATTCCATTTCCATTTGCTCATAATAGGAACCTCTGTCAACGCCATCATTTCTTGAGCTTGTTGATGATTTATTCCAATAGACAGAGCACCTCAAACAAATGCATCACTAAGCTCGTCATCTTTGTTTTTTCCTTAGTGCTGACTATTTGTGTTTCCTGCACATTAGGCACTTGTATTTTTAAAAAAACTGCATAAGTCTTTTCTCTTTTCTAGTCAAAATCGAATCTTCCTGTTGTACATTTTCTTCCATGTGCTGCCAGAGCTGTGAGTTGTTGAGCAGGTGTGAAATGTTTACAAATCGGCGACCAGACAGTTTTTCATGTCGCTCCTCTTGCTGGTATTCTGACACGATCAGCAAGACAATCTTCATCATAATCATTTTCTGATAGGGGCAGAGGTTCGACGCCAGAAATATTAAATCTGCAACAGAAAAATGATAAAATCATTTCTACATTAAGTATATAAAGACCCTAGTAAAGTTTTAAACGCTTACACTTTGAACTTAATCAGCGCAGGGGTAGGACACGAAAATCTGAAGTCCCAGACATATTTGAACTCACGTCTTCCTGGCTACCAAGTTTGCCAATGCGCGTCATTCCCCTCGGTTACTGGGCAGAGAAAATTAATTGTATTTCTAACTTATCACATTCATGAATACATTTTAGCATCACATATTACAAGTATACTGCACTTTTTTTTTTGTTCGTTACGCTGTTTTAGCTCACCATGTAACGCAGTTACTACCTTTCCCCATAAAAACAGTGAAAAGTAAGATGGGCAAAGGAAATTCAATGTAAGTCTTCTGGTCTTATGCCATAGCTCAAAGACGTGCCTCCAAATTTTTTTCTTCTCTAAAAATTAGTTTTAACATCTATTTTATTTATTTTCATTTACTAACATTTTCTATTCTGAACACCCCCAGTATGAAATAATATTTGCCAAAAGCAAGAACTGTGGTAAACCTTGACTTTATGAATAGTATGCAATTATACCCCACAAAACTTTTATAAAATTGCTTATAGCTTGTACAGTAAAAACTAAAACATTGTTTTCTTATAGATTTGGAAATAATATTAACTGAAATTATTACATTTTCATTCATCCTTTTTCAAACCAACATGCTTCTTCGCTTATAATTAAAAAAAAAAGTATCATATTGAGTAAGAAGTGTTCAGACTTCAAAATTGCATTTTCTCAAAATTGCCATAGTTGTACTCCCATATGTTATATTCCTGCACTCTGTGTGTATGTATAAACTGTATACAGTATATACATACTTCATGTTACAGATCTAAAAGTAATAACATGGCATTATTAACTGTTAAAATGTGTTATAGAATATTAAAATTTGAAAGTAACTAATTACACACATCTACACCAATTTATTAAACTACTGGATCTTGTATTTCAGAGGCATCGTGACAACAGGTGATATTTCCTCTGTACAGCAATCGGAGAGCGAGACGTTTTATATTCATAAAACAAGTTCATCAAAATTCCATTTTCATTACAACCACAGTACAATGCTGTGGTATACAGAAGCAAATAAACCAGGAGAATCGAACAATTCATTGTAAAAAGACATTCAGGGACATGCATAAGTACGCTCTCATGTATACGATGCAACACATTTGGACGCAAAAAATAACTATGTGATCGAGAATGTGCGGTTGTGCACTACCATCGCTTTTATTCACATGCCACACGGCCCCATATAATGAACACAGACTTTTTTTTTGGTAATTCTGGGGAAATTATAAGGTTTTATTTTTGCATACAATTTCAGTACTATATTGATGAGAGCATGAGACAGCGGCACGGTGGACACGAACAATACCTACATGACGTTGCATCATAGCTGTGCTGGAACACGAACTAACAGCGCTAGTAGTATCGCAAACTGATTCCAAGAGTTTGCAATGAAACATCTGCATTTACAAAGAGTTTCATCTACGGTAATTTAACTTACGGTAAACAAATTCTGTTACCAAATTATGACAGTGGTAGCAAGAAATTGCAAACAGTTTGCATTACGTTAGCAAATAGCGCTGCAACCACATGCACATAACCTCAGTGTTTGCAGAATCTCCTACCAATTCATCCAAGAAGATACGCCTGTTTAAACTTATAGCTTCATCCACAACGCAAACAGTGATCATCAATGAAAATAAAACAGTAGGATCACTGAAAGTAAAACTGCAACACCAAGGAAATAAATTCCTTTCTTGATAAGGCATATTTTTTGCATTGCAAAGAACTTTGAGATATTTTCTGAAAACCAAAATGTATCTACTGAAATTTTTACTGGTAGCTATTCAACTTCAAAACTATTTGCATGTTATTCAAAAATTTTACCATTCAATTCAAAAATATTCAAACATTAAAATCCACTATTGCACATCCCTAAAAGTAACAAAAACATTTAATACTCCCTTCATGTAGTATAATTTGGTTTGTAAGAGGTAAAGGGCAGTCATTTGAATGCTAAAATAAGTTAGCTGTACTACGTACTTTTAGCTTTTAAATGTGACATCAAACATTCCAAAACAGATCAATGATGTAAAAAATTGCGGCTGACGCAGGCATCTGAAACTGGTTAAATTCCCTTTACTCTATGTAAAAAAATATCCCTTATTTCAAGAACTCAAGCTTAGTACATTTAATGTCTGTTATAAAGTCAGTGTAACAGTCGTGCACTCTTTTATTGCAGGGATTCAGTAGTTCTGCGATGAAGAGTAGCTCTGGAGAAGAACCTCCAAGAACCAAAGTGGAGTGTTACAGTGAGGAGAATGTCAGAGTGAAGAGTGATTGTATCCCTTCAGACAGTGGCATGACATTGAATTACTTGCCTGCAAAAGTCTTGGTTTGCCAGTTGTGCAACATGGTTTCACGATACTGCAAGTGCCGGCAGCGTTGTGAAGCGCTCTACTTGTCCGCTGAACGCCAAGATGATGCTGGAGAACTCCGTGACTCGCCATCTCCCCACTGCAGCGAGGAATATGTGTGTGATCAATGTGGAATATTGTATGTGGTGAAAAGTGATTTAATACAGCATATGTCAATGCATGGACAGAAACAAACACTTTCTGGGGACATGAGTGGACAATCCTTAAGTTATAAAAGTTACCATATTTTGCACAAAACATATTCTGTGGTACATACTTTTAGCTGTGAACTTTGCAGTAAATCATTTAGAAGGAAAAGTGATCTTATTGCACACAGCAGAACTCATTCTGCGGAGCACCACTTTAGCTGTGATTTTTGTAGTAAATCATTCACTTTAAAAAGTAATTTCATTAGACACTGTAGAACTCATTCTGGAAAGCGTCCCTTTAACTGTGATTTGTGTAGTAAATCATTTAGTGAAAAAAGTTATCTTATTGCACACAGCAGAACTCATTCTAGGGAGCGTCTCTTTAGCTGTGATTTGTGTAGTAAATCATTTGGTGAGAAAAGTAATCTTATTGCACACAGCAGAACTCATTCTGTAGTGCGTCCCTTTAGCTGTGGTTTGTGTAGTAGATCATTCAAACATAAACGTAATCTTACCGTTCACAGCAAAACTCATTCTGCTGAGCACCACTTAAGCTGTGATATTTGTAGTAAATCATTTACTGAAAAAAGGGTTCTCATTGCACACAGAAGAATTCATTCTGGCGAGCGTCCCTTTAACTGTGTTTTGTGTAGTAAATCATTCACTTTTAAAAGTAATTTCGTTAGACACTGCAGAACTCATTCTGGGGAGCGTCCCTTTAGCTGTGATTTGTGTAGTAAATCGTTTAGTGATAAAAGTTATCTTATTGCACACAGCAGAACTCATTCTGGGGAGCGTCCCTTTAGCTGTGATTTGTGTAGTAAATCATTTGGTGAGAAAAGTAATCTCACTGTTCACAGCAGAACACATTCTGGGGAGCGCCCCTTTAATTGTGATGTATGTAGTAAAACATTTAGGTGGAAACGTATTCTTATTAGACATCTAACAACTCATTCTGTGGGGCCTCCCTATTAGCTGTGATCTGTGTAAGAAATTGTCTAGGTGTTGGAAGTGATCATATTCGTCATAGCAGAACTTATGATCAGTGCAGTTTTGTCTCTGAACTGTGTAGTATAGCAAAACAGTAGTTGTTGAAATGTGCCTATTATGTAATCCTAAAGCTCATTGTGGGAGAACATCCCCTTAGTTTTGAACTGTGTAGTATGCAATTTGTTACGGTACTTTTGCTATGCTCATTGAGAAATCATACTAGGGAGCATTCTTTCAGTTACAGTTAATAGTTCCTGTGAAAAGTTTAAATTTGTTTTGGACAGGAAAATATTTATGAAAAGTTATTGTCATTGTTTTTTTTTTTCCTGCTTTGTATACTGTGTAATACTCATCTTTCCCCAGTCCGTCATTTAATTTTTGAGAACAAAATGAACCTCAGGGGTTATGTTGTACTCTTAAGGGGAGTGAGAACAACAGATGAATTTGTAGAAGTGAGAAAGTGCATGCGCTGGTGCAATGCCATGATGCTACAACCACAATTTTGTATTCAACATCTTGGGACATTTTCATGACACATGTTCTCTAAGAAACCTTAGTGTCTTAGAGAAGAGGTGGATAACACCTTTAATGTCAAAAACAATTAACATTTTTTAAATGTTTGTTTGGACTTTTTCTATTATGGTAAATTTTAGAGATGGGAGATCTTAAATTTTGAATATTCGAGCAGAGTTGAGTCAACTTCTTGAAAAAATAACATTAAACCAAGTAAAGTTTGAACTGTATGTCAAATTTTTGGTCAATTTGTACTGAAGCCATCCAATTTTCAAGCCAAGCTGATGCTTGGAAGTTCATGCTTGACTTAATACTCAATATATATAGGTATGTACAATACAATTTTTAGTGCTTGAGCCAATAAAAATGGATAAGTATGCAAAATTAACACATTAAAAGATCCTTTTTACTCAAAGAACTGTAAACAATGTTTAGTTAAGGCAGAATGTACCATGGCACAAAGAAATTTAACTTTGTTATTTTGTAAAGAACAATCACAATGTGTAACCGTAGCTGTTATCAATGTTAGCATCTACAGAAAAACAGAAACTGGTATAGGGAAAATTGTTAGTTGGTTCAAAAAAGTTTGTTTCTTCCTCATGGCAAAATAAAAATGACAAGCAACAGATGTCCTCTGTCGTAAACCGACAACATTTGAAAAAATTGAAAATATGCAATATAGTTTGTCATGTAAAATGCAGTTTTTTTTCAACAAATTTCTCTTTATTTTCTTTCCTAATAGTGACAACTTGCGCTGCCTTTGAAAACAGTGTTGTATTTGTCACTGATGTAGCGTTGATGCGTAGGTAGCATTGTGCATGATGTGCAAGGTTGATGTAACGTACCTTGTTGGGGTTGCCACCAGATCAGTGGNTAAAAAATTGAAAATATGCAATATAGTTTGTCATGTAAAATGCAGTTTTTTTACCACAGGTTTCTCTTTATTTTCTCTCCTAATAGTGACAACTTGCGCTGCCTTTGAAAACAGTGTTGTATTTGTCACTGATGTAGCATTGATACGTAGGTAGCATTGTGCATGATGTGCAAGGTTGATGTAACGTACCTTGTTGGGGTTGCCACCAGATCAGTGGGTCTTGATGGTGACCAGTCAGTTGCCTGTTGAGAAATTCATCAACCTGGGACCAATTAAATATTGCTTTCTAAAGGTGCATCGCAAATTTTTTCAACTTCGTTGCTCTATTATGGGATCACATACATACTAAACTCCACATGAGATAATGGATGCAAAGAAGAATGCAGTTTTTCTTTTATATGCACTGAATTGGTGCAAATGTTAGGTAGTCACAGAGGTGCCAAGTACCATGGATTTTTTGAAGTTTGTATGATTTACACGGGGCCCAATTTTTGAAACTATCAGAATTATTCCTCTAGATGGAATTACGTCATTCTGCTACCGGAATGCCTAAAGTAAATTTTTGAATGCTCGATAGCGGAATATTATACTGGAATTGAGCAATGAAGTGTCAAAATTAATCGGACAGCAAGGTAGCCAACCTGAATCGTCATTCCCCTAAATATTTGTCTTTTAATGCCATTGTGTGATGTAGGAAACTTGAAAATATACACTCCCTTGTGGTTTAATATAAATTAAATTTATAAAGGCGAGTAGAAACTGTTACCAAACATAAAATTATAACAGCGTAGTTCATATCTGTGAAAAAAATTGTGTAAACATAGTTAGGTTTATGTGTGAAAACTGATAGAATTGCTGTGACATGTAAAAAACAAGAAGTTACTGATGACTAATGAACCTACTTTCCTCTACATGTGTGCAAATAAATTTTAGTAAAACTTCTTTGCCAAATTTGAAAGAAATCAGTTAATTTTTTCCCCCAATATACAGCATAAAAATTTTATTAGATAAAAATTTTTGAGCTAAAATGTTTGTATGGCTGCCATTTTAAAAATATGTGCGCCTGACCCTCTCAAAGAAAAGTTTATGTGGCCTGCCATAGTGCTACTTAATTGCCAAAATTGGAAGAAATCTGTTTTTTTTTTTTTTAATTAATTAGATGGTTTCAACAATAAAACATACAAAACTAAAATAGCTATATGGTCGCCATTTTGAAAATAAGTGTCTGACATATCTGTTAACATCACCTACTGCAGTACTACTTGTTTGCCATATTTGGTGGGAATCAGTCAATTGTTTCCCGAGACATGACATAAAAATGTTATTTTTTTTGTGTGGCACTATCTTAAAAAATGGAGGTCAAAAAATGCTCTGTGTAGCTATCTGCGTAGATGTCCGTCTTTTTGAAAATAAGTGTTTGACACACTTGAAGCACATTTGTACATATCAACTGCCACAGTACTACTTGTTTGCCAAATTTGGTAGGAATCTGTAAATTGTTTGACACAATATTACACAAAAATGTATTAATTAATTTAGTGTTATCTTACAAAACGGCGGACAAAAGTGTTATGATGCTTGTAATAGATACTGTCGGCATACAAAATTTGTTTGAAATTGGTCAAATTGTATGGTAGTTATACCGAATAAACCTAATACTTTTATATGGCTGCCATTTTGTTAATATTCCTGAAACACTATCCTTCTTAACTATGCTCTATGCAAAATGTATACTCAATTTTCCGCAGTGCAAGAAAGTTGTCGAAAAGTTTCATGTTATTTAGTGGTACATGACGATTCTTGGCACCTTTTGTATAGTAAGAAATGAATGAAATAATTTTTAGGGAAAATACGACTTATTGGTGACAAACATTAGGTAAGTGTATGTATACTAAGAAATGAATGTAAGTATACAAAGTTTTTCAAATGGCGGCGGAACGTCTTATGTGGTTTTAATCCACTTTATATCCTTATGGCTGGCTTTCTTTTGAAGCAAAAATATTTTGCTGCTGTTTGCTGCCAGAGTCCAGTACATTATGCCATAGGACATTAATGCATGGAATTGAGCTAAATAAATTTGTTCAAGTATAGCAGGTGATAATATTGAGGCCAAGTGGCGCAGTGCTTAGCTTTGTTGAAAGATTATTTATATGCTCTTTCCAATTGAGGGAACTGTCTAGTCCAGTCATGGGCAAAGTATGGCCTGCGGGCCAAGTGCGGCCCTTCGGGCTAGTCAATCCGGCCTGCGACATGGTTTTGAACAACCCCTACAGTTACACATAGTACAAAATGTATTTTCTGCGTAGCTAGAATAGAATAAAGGTTTCCTTCTCATTGCGTTTTAAGTACGGTATTATCGCATCTAATATTAACTAAGTTTGCGTAGTGCCGTAGTAGATGTCTGTAGATCGGTAGCATGGCGATGTGGAGTACAATATGTGTGTTGCTCGGCTAAGTTCGGAACGAATCGGGCGCTACCATTTTCGTTTTGTCTGTTCTTGAGAACCTCGAGGTCAGTGTAGTTCGGACAGTCGCGTAGTCAGTGTCAAGTCACCTCTGCGGCTGTGTGTCTGGCTTGGCTATAGTTTTGCTTTGTTGGTAGTGTTTGTTGACATTTTTTATTGTTACAATGGCAAGTAAAAAAGTAAAGTTGATTCAGAATGTCGTGTTTTTAAAGATGAGTGGACTTGGAAATACTTTTTCACGCCTATTAAGGATAAACCTGTGTGCCTCATTTGCAATGAGGCTGTAGCCGTATTCAAAGAATTCAACCTCTCACAACACTTCATGACAAAACATAACAACGCCACTTATGAAACTATGACCGAAGAAGAACGGAAGCAAAAAGCAGGAGCTCTACGTAAAAAACTGTCAGGTCAGCAAAATATTTTTAAAAAACAAAGCTTTTCTCAAAAGCTAGCTACACATGCCAGTTACGTTGTAGCATACAATATTGCAAAAAGTAACAAAGCATTTTCTGATGGTGAATTTGTAAAAACTTGTATGCTCGAAGTATGTGACATTTGGTGTCCTGACAAAACAAAGGATTTTGAGACAGTAAGTTTGCCTCGAAGAACAATTACTTCTAGAATTGAAGTAATTGATAAGCAGTTTGTCTCACAACTAGAGTCAAAGATAAGCGAGTTTGAATTCTGTTGTTTTGCATTGGATGAAAGTACGGACATAACTGACACATCTCGGTTACTGATNGAATTCTGTTGTTTTGCATTGGATGAAAGTACGGACATAACTGACACATCTCGGTTACTGATATTTATAAGAGGGATTGATGACAACTTTTGTGTTACTGAAGAATTAGCTTGCATGCGTTCATTAAAGGGAACGACAAAAGGATCTGACATTTTTCAAGAATTTCAAGAAACCGGCACGTCTTTGAAAGTACCTTTGACCAATATTTGTAACATTACTACTGATGGAGCACCGAATATGACGGGGATGAAATCTGGTTTTGTAGCCATGTTTAAGGAATCATTTCCTGGGAACGAAGTTGTGTTTCTTCATTGTGTCATACATCAAGAAGCTCTGTGTAAATCTGCTCTAGACATGAAACATGTGCTTGATGTTGTTATTAAGCTTGTTAATAGCATTCGTTCACGAGCACTCAATCATAGACAATTTCGAGAGTTTCTTGACTCATTGCAGTCTGAATATTCTGATGTACTTTACTACACTAAAGTAAGGTGGCTCAGTGCAGGACGGGTTTTCGAACGAGTTTGGGATCTAAAAGACGAAATAATCTCTTTCATGGAAGAAAAAGGAATGGACGAGTGTGAACATTTGAAAGATATTGTATGGCTTTCGGACTTTGCATTTTTTACAGATCTTCTCAGTCACATCAATAAATTGAACCTTAAACTCCAGGGAAGAAATCAATTAATCCATGATATTTGGAGTCGTATCAAGGGTTTCAAAATGCAATTGAATCTATTTTCCAAACAAATAGTCAAGAAAGACTTTACTCATTTTCCAAGACTAAAAACTATTGCAGTTAGGGAAGACAAACTTAGGAGCTATGAGAAAAGCCTGAAATGTCTTCATGAAGAATTTGAACGAAGATTCCAAGACTTCAAAGTTATCGAACAGGTGCTGGACATTTTTAGCATGCCATTTAATGTGGATTTTGAATCAGTCAAACCAGAATTGCAGCTCGAACTGATTGAGTTGCAATGTAACACTGAATTGAAGCAACTATTTCTCAACGTTTCTAAAATTGAGTTCTACAAGACCCTGTCTAAATCAAGTTTCCCAAACCTGAAATCTCACGCTCAGAAGATAATTGCGATGGTTGCATCTTCCTGCATCTGTGAACAGGTGTTTTCTACTATATGAAGTTTTGCAAAAACAGCGTTAGAAACCGATGGACTGACCACCATTTAGCTTCACTGCTGCGAATCAGCTCATCCCAGTTTCTACCAGATTATGAACAACTTATAGAAGCTCAGTCACAGTTTCATCTGTCACATTCGCCTTCATACTCTTCTAAAGAATAATCAATTTTTGTAACTTTTTTCTAAGTTTTTTTTTTACATATTGTAGCATATAATATAAGTTGTGAGTGATGTAAAAATCAAAAATAAAGTTTATCACTTATAAAAATTTGTTTTGTTAAAGTTTTTTTTTTTTCGGCCCACCTAGATAATTTTTTATTTTATCTGGCCCTCCCCTTAAATAGTTTGCCCATGTCTGGTCTAGATAAACACCAAGGAACTCTGTTATTTTACAATTTTGAATCTCATGTTGATCACTGCCAATTTTGAGCAAGTAATCGTGTTTGTTTGTAGTATGAAATTTTACGAAGGTGTTTTGTTTATATTTAGAGAGAGAGAGTTATGTATTTATACACACAAAACAAACTTACATATTCACTCTTAACCTAAATGTTCTTAGATGTCTCTGATAAAGTTAATTATATGCTTCTTTAATCTTCTTCTGATTCACTACTAAACATTTCTGTTTATCATTCACAAAAACAAAGTATGAGGTATTCAATTTATATTGAATTAAATGCCAAACAAGCCATTATTAATAGCCTGTAGAAATTTCTACCCATCTGTCCATTCTTGTAAAAAAAAAATATATTTTTTTACAAGTATTTAGAACAGGCTTGTAGATTTGTAAAACCAAAATTTTTGTAACTATTCAAAAATTTACTTCTAACTTGTAAAAATTGACATGTATTTACTAGTAAATGCTTGTAGTTTTGTGAAACTGAATTTTTTTACTAACGATGTACAAGTCCATTTATTTGTAACTTAAAAACGTTTAGTTTTGTGAAATGGGCCCCAGCAGTTTTCAATATTAAAAACCTTTGAAATGTATGTTTTGGTTAGGTACAATATTTAATTTATATCAATTTTGGTACAATGCAGTATCATTCTATTGCATATTTTAATTTATCATTTACTTTCTCTCATGTAACTTGGCAAGATTGTGACAGTTCGACGAAAGTAACGCCAATATTTAATTTTCGTTTTTGTATCCTTTCACCATCAGCTAGTGTATCAAGTGGCCGCTGTATATTTTAAAAACGAACTAAGTTATTTATAACCTGACATGTCTAAAAAAAATTGTAGGTTATAAAAGTGAAAAAGAAAACCATGGAAAAAAAATTATATATACGTTAACTTTAAATTTATTAGAGAGCTAATTTGGGTTAACATTTGTGAAAGAGTTGTAGTTCTTATTACACTTCGACGTTACAGCTAATATGTTAAGACTGGAAATAAGTAATTAAGGGAAATAATGTGACAACGGTTTCACTTTCATTCGTCAACAAACAACCCACCAACGTCTTTCGCAAAGCAGTTACTCTGCTAATACTGATAATAACCATACAGTGCAACACAATACTTCGTTTCGTTTAATGAGCCGCAAAAGCGCCTGGCCTTCGAAATGAAGCCTGTACAGCCAGTGAATACCATAAATCTCGAAAGCTCAATCTTCATAAATGCCAAATAACCAAAAATCGAAAGTCCGTTGAATTCGCCAAATAGTTAAAGCCACACACAAAATGACGGCTGCAACATAACTCTTATACAGTGCAAAAATACACGAAATTTGTTAATTTAACCAAGAAAGCTTTTTTTTCTGACTAGTAGTGTCAAGGAACTCTCTGAAAATGGCGGGGCAGGGAGTGTTGTGAGCCGAGCGTTTTCCTCAACAGGTACCAACACATTGGCCGGTCTCTTGTTCCCGAAACGACACGAGTTTGAAATATATTTCGTCAAATTATTCGAAAAATAATTCAACAATAACTTGCGATATTTCTGTAGGCTTTTAAAATAAATATCAAGCATGCATAGATAGCCCAGTGGCTGGGAATACGACATACTCCCAATGTTTTAACGTTACCTGAGCGGTAGGGGATAGTAATGCGGACGTCGTACGGTGACTATGCTAAGAAAAGTAGGAATATTACACAATATGCATATTTCGAATGGAATGGGTGCCAGCTCACTGGGTGAGCACGAGGTCACATTTCTCAGGATCGTGGGCTGAACAACCACATGACTGTCCCCCCTGAGACATTCTGTACAAATGTACAGGAAAACGTAATATATAGCCAGGGTATGCAGGCTCCCCAGCACGCCTTTAATATTACCTTTTAAAACCTTTTATGTGAATGATGCCTCATTGAGGCGTCGATGACTTGCTGGATAGGGTCAGGGCCCGAAATACAACACTAAGTGAGAACTCACAAGTTTCGGTTGACTCAAGTAAATTTGTATTGCGAATAGTGTACACAGTTACAAGTATGCGATGCAAATTAAAGCAGACACGACCCACAAGGTCTGACAGTGGCCGTTACTGTACAAAAAGGCCAAGAATGTCGCGAAAACTTACAAGAGTAATTAAACTTCTGGGATCTCACCTAAGACCTGTGGAATCAGACTGCTGGGGGTAGTGTGGGTGAGCGGCTTCGTTGCTGAGTTCTCACTTGACACAGCGAGGTAATTTAATTAACTGACTGGCCTCATAAACATACAAATTGAAACATTTACACATAAAGCACTGAAACATTCTGAATGAATTTTCTTAATCCTGTAGAGTTACGAGTTCTTGATTAAGCTCTAATTTAAATACAAAACATTTATGTGGTGCCTTGCAGAGCATGTAGGAAACTTAGGTCTGTTAAGTTTTGGGGCACTCTACGACCGGAGTGATCAGGTTGCAAGAAAGATTAATTATTTCCCACGTCACTAATTGGCTTGATTAGACTCACATTTCAACTCGGAAAATAATACGGAACACTTCAAATACCCTAGCCTTGCTACTCTACACCTCATTAAATATACACATGGCGTGCATTTATTCTGCGATAACATCGCAATCCCCTAATGGCGAATCTCACGAACATTTGCCCGTGGGTGATAAATTGGAATGCTATTTAATACACATTCTAATACTTGATTCCTATCCTAATTACTTAGTTCACCCAAGGGACACCACAGGCACTCGGTTAGATCACTCGGTATCGGGTCATGACGCGTTCCCAATTGAACAATGCGGACACTCATCGGGATGCACGACATGCGTGTTCTGCGGGCCGCACTGGTTCAGCGACTGTGGGCTGATGGCGTGATGACAGTGGCCATCCCAGACCACGCAGGAGTGATCCACGTCAGTTTGTATTGGTATTAGGGTGTGTATTTATATCAAATATAGCAAACCTAACCAAATTTAACTTTACTTCACAATTTGTAATGCAGAGATTTTGTTAATATTGCAGCACGGCGAAATACGGCATTTTGTGATGATAGCCAGCACCCTTTATTTACATATCTTGAGGTCAGGTAATTTTCGCTTTGGTCTTTTTGCTTTTATAGTATTTACATACGAAAATATAACTATATTGTACATATATTACCCTATAATTTCCCTTATCTTCATAGCCCTCCCCACTAACTTATTTATTGATTTGTGGCGTGTATTCATATCAAATATAGTAAACCTAACCAAATTTAACCTAACTTAAAAATATTTAAAGTACAGGTTTTGTTAATATTGCAATACGAGGAAATACGGTATTATCTGATAATAACCAGTCCCCTATATTGAAATATCGTGTTGTTAGGTAATGTTCTGTTAAGTCATTTTGCATATAACTTCTTTACATACAAAAATATAACGATTACAGACATATTTAACCCCCCCCCCCAATTTCCCTGATTTTCATAACCCTCTCCACTATCGATTTTGTGGTTTGTAATCATAAATGTCAATGCTCCAAGTAAATTCGCGTTCTTTGTAATTTGTAGAGTCGTAATACATCACTTCTCAGGGTTTTAATTTTATTTTCTGAAAATTTGGTAATTCTTTACAACTACCCATATAGTTTCTTTTTCATTTAGGTGATTACTGTTTGACCTAGCGGGATACTCTTGAACTGCTTGGATGTAGTTTGGGTTGTATTTCACCACGTTTTTGGCAGATGGCTATTATGGGCGAAATAGGAGCAAAGAGGGGTTTTTTTTAATATTATAAATTATAAGATTATAATTATTTTGGTTTTTCTTTTTTATTTTTACTTAATCCTTTTCCTGAGCGGTCATGTCGGATAACGCAAAAGAGGCGATAAGCCGTATGGTGGCTCTTCCTGCTTGCTGTTCTGTTTGTCCAGTGTGCTCTACAACGGTTAAGAAAGTTCAACTTTTTAATGCTATTTTAGACGGTTAATGAATATCATATTTATCTCTTGTTTTTATACATTGGTTCAGTTCATACCAACCTTTGCAATTGTCACACAAACAAAAACTGCCTTAAGAATGTTGGTATTACCTAATACTGTGCGACAGCGAATCAACCGTGTTCCGGGTGATCGGTGGAATGTCAATATATTTGTTGTGTTATTGAAATGGCAGGTTTTTGTAATTACTGTTGCCGCATTATTTTAGTTTTTAAATTGAAATAATCTACCATGGGAGTACTTTGTAATTTAGCAGTTAATTTCAACTGATGTTAGTCACCCTTAATTATAGCTAACATTGAAAAGTTGCTACCGCTTCGTCATTAAAATTACTTTTTAAATATTCGCCGTCTGATTACAAACAAATTCCCGTGTGAAAGCATACTACGTGGTAGTTCACTCAATCTTTGATCTCAGTAATAATACTTATACATAAGTGAACTGTTTGTCGGCGACCGAGTTTGTAAGATGTAGTTAATTAACTAATGAATATATTTGAAAGATAGAGTTTTCTTTCTATCTTCTGCTGAAATGGATGTTGATTCTCCAGCAAGTTTGAAAAGGTCGAGTAGTGCGCCAATGATAAATGAACTCAGTACAACCATGTCATCAGCAACCACAACTTCATCAACAAGGTACATACATAACCCACAACCTACCTTGCAGAGTAATTCTTTCTTCTTAAAATTTTTTGAGTACAGTATGATGCAAATTTTGGCCCCGAATACCTCTGTTTTACTATAAGTTAAGTAACCAGAGGTTATTGCGCTGGGCAATTAATTGCGGAGTAATTATTTTTCACTTTTTGGAATTATTTATATTGGGTCATTTGTGAACTGGAATTTTTGTATTGTAACTGAATCTGCTCTGGGTAATTATATACAATAGAGGCTTTTCTGAAAACGAAATTAATTGTCACGAAAAATTGTATAAATCAACATTACTAATTACTGAGAAAAATTTACTAGGGGCATCGCAATATTTGCATTACTTACTACCAAATGCAGTAGTGAAGAGGGCTATGAAGATCAGAGAAATTCTGAGGTAAAACGCATAAAATGATGTATGTAAATTACATATTATTTGGATTCATTAACCAGGTTAAATGCAGGAAGATCTAACCTAACTTTAGGATACATGATTACTGGGGGAAAGTGTGCCTGCATGAGATAGTATGTTAGAAAAAGTATAAAATGTATGCTCGTGTTGGTTCATCCACCCCATGTGATTCACTTATCATTAAGTTAGGTTTAATTCTGGTCAGCGGCATGATCCCTGACTAGTGGCAAAAGTACGTAAGCTTTGATTATAACAAACACACGCAATACTGCACAGGACAATTCACTACACTATATACACTTTCCATGCTAACACTCCAAATGTATTACATTACTCACCCATGGTGGTGGCAATCATAGCTCCTACGTGATAAATTGTAGTTAAAGCACAACACATTAACGTCTTTTCAATTAATAGAAACTCCACAGACAGTACATTCACATCATACAAGACTTAAACCAAAATCGATGTGCATTTGTTTCCTGTGTCTGTGCATCATTGGCCAACATATGTATGGAATGTATCACGGCGCTACTAGTCTGCTGTTTATAAACACCAGCTGTGAACGTCTTTTTGTACGATGTACCATATGTCAATTTTTCTACTACCAATATGTTATGTAGTACAATCCTCTCGTGAATATAGACAAGGTCAGCCTTGCGAAACTCAACAGAATTAAATTATATTCCGGCACTACTTAATTACAGTGTTTTATACCTGTATAACCTTCTCATGTTGGCATAAATGTACCCTGTGAATCACGTTTTGTGAATTACGGTTTGGTTTCCAAAGGCATTCCTGCATTTAATACGATTTGGCACCCTAATAGAAATATATTGGACATAAAATTGACGTGTTTTACTGCATAAAACACTTTGATCTTCATAGCCCTCCTCACGATCACATTTCATGGTGTATACTGCAAAATACGCGACACCCCAATAAAATTCTAATTAAGTGTTATAATTAATGACCATTTATAACACTTGCAGGTATTATTTTCCTGATTTTCAGAAAATCCCCTGTTTTTTATTAGAGGTTAGTGAGTTACCATGAACATATAATATTTCAATCTGTGCGGAACAGAATGTCTTAAAATTTTCATTTGGTAATCCAATTGCATATTAGATCTCCATGACAGACTGACTGGCTTATGATTATTGCTTCTCACTATTCTTTTATTTCGCATCCGAAAATTATCAATCCTAAAGCAAATAGATTTATTTTTATTATAATTCTAGGGATTTTTATTTAACTTACAGTTGTTGAGCAAAATGATTTAGTCATAATAAAAAAAATGTTCTATGGGGGTTGGTAGGGGGGGTTAATGGCGTAGTAGGATATAGTAGGTATGTAAAGAGTGGTGGCTAAAAACATTCCTACAAGAAGCAGTNAAATATACCACTTTCTGGAGTTTTTTTTCTTATTTTCAGAAAAGCCCCTAAAGTAAAAAATTACCCAAGAACGTAAAAATTGTATTGTCTTCTACCCTCTGCTTTCATTTTATGCTTCCCCAAGCTGGGAACTTAGATGATGTGATAAACCTACGCCCTTAACATCTTCAGTGGGTGTGTTTCTGGCCTGAATTTTTTTTTGAGTTTTCTTGGTAAGCGAGTTTGTTTTACGATATGATAACAAATTTTAAAAGTTTTACAGCAAGCACATTACATATTTAAACAGTCGTTGCTCCTTAGTAACATATTGCAATAAAAAATTTACATAAAACATGTTATCATGATAAAAAAAATTTGATTTAAAAATAAAACCTATAGGCTTAATGCTTGTATAATTGTAACTTTTACCAAAAAAAATTTGAATAAAAACTTAAATTTTTGGGGTTTACAGACTGTGCTGAACCATTCCCACTATATTTTTTTAGGTAATTATATAGAACAGGGGCTTTTCTGAAAATAAAAGAAAAACTCATTAAAGTGGTATATTTTCACTGTACTAATTACACAGAACACAAATTTACAAGGGGCATTAACGTATTTCCAATACAAACCACAAATACAATAGTGAGGAGGGCTATGAAGATCAGGGAAATTGTGGGGTAAAATCAGACCCATAAAAAATACAAGAACACCCCAATTTAACATTTGTCCACCCAATTTCATAATATGTGCCCACCTAACCTAACTTAATCTAATCCCATGATGAGTGAATCACTACTTTACATTTTTAATGTAACCTAGGATTGTAGGGTTTTAATCTAACCTACAATTTTATTCTAATCTAGGATTTCAGTGTTTTAAAGTAACTGTAAAACTTCCTGGAAGTACATGAATTAACTCACCTAGGTAAGTGGCGGGTACAATTCCACTGTCCTCTGCCAATTCAACTACCTTCACGCATGATTGGCATATTACCTCAACGTGACCTACTGAAAACGCGAAAGGTCATGTCCAAAACAACGTTAATTCCATAAACTGGCAAATTCACAGAAGCACACGTACCCTCCATTCTTCAATCACAAGCCTTTATACGGTTGGGTTCGGACGTCACAAACCACGCGCACACAATAACTCCACCGCGAACCACACAGTATGCCTTATACCGGTCAACTAAACACAGTACACGTCTGCGCCGACAGCATTACATGACTATTCAACATGGCGTCCGACGTAAACAAAGCTGCCGAACTGCTCGTATTTTATATAGTAAGTTACTTATTTTACCATTACGCCCTCCTAAATATTAAAAAGGTCAGATTGCAGAAGCCATTTGTTACTTTGGTGGGTCTATTATGTTTCCTTCAGAAAAGCACTATTCTATACAATTACTGTGTTAAAAATAAAGAAAATACTTTGTTCTCCTGGACCCTAAAGGCCTTGTCCACGATAGCTGGTCTGCGGACAAAGGTATGCAGATGTCACAGCTTGCGTCCTAAGGTCCAATGTCCCAAGATCATTGGCGAACTTCAGTTTTTGTTTGCACATGTGGACGTGTTCCAAGTTGTTTTGTTTAAATTGTATCATGTGCAAACTGTATAAGTATTAAATGCTGTATTGATATCAAAGCATGACAATTAAAAAAAATTCTACATGTACTTAGGCATCATCTTAAATCTCGCAGCCGTGAAAACAAAACTTCAAGCAAAAACAACAAAATCCAAGTAAAGTTAGAACAGAGCAAAAAAATCAAAAAGTACTTATTGGTATGACTAAAATCCGAAAAAAAAATTAAAGTAAGCTACAAATATCAATATTTACAAGTATTTGCATGCAATTTATTGGCACACTGATTTGAGTGCACTCTAGAGCAAGTGTGAAAGCCTAGCTTCGGATGGCACTAAATTTGGTGCATCTGGTGCCAGTATTCAAAAGCTTAGCAGTGGAGGTTGTAATTGTAGACATACTTGTTGGGACATGCGTCCGTGGACGAAGTAGGTCAGCGGACGAGCTATTGTGGACAGACCCTAATTGGCTCATTTGATCAATGGCCTCCCAGGACATCTTCAGATGGGGAGTTTTTCTCTTGGAGAATGGCACACACTACTGTGGACCTTTCCTCTAAGCTCTCCCATTTCCTCCCCCATCCTCATTCCAACACATCTCCACCAGGACTGTGGAGTTGGTATGAGTTTGAGCAATTTTTGGGTGGAGTATCAGTCTTGTCAGATAGTGAAAAAACTGAGGCGTTTGAAAGTTTGGTATACAGTACCGACTCCATAGGCCTGGTCTCCACTCCCATCTTGTCTTGCGTCCTTTCTTCGAGCTGGCCGGAGCAACAGATATGTCCCTCAGGTAGGCAGCCAGCTCTAGCGCCAGCCTCCTTTCATCCATATGTGACACTGCCTTAGATGAAAACAACTACGAGTGGAATTTTTTTTACACTTTGTTCTCAATGCAACAGAATTAGAATTTCCAATAAAATTCTAAAATAATAATAATAGGCTAATAAACTTGTAGTTGGGCTGTCACCCTTTGGCAAGCATATCCCTCCCTTCAATTTCTTCTCCAGGTCCTTCCCAAATTGACTGACCCCTATTACACTCATCAACTCTTTCTGTAACACATGCCACTCCTTCACTGAACTCATGAGCATGGAGTGCTTTCCCTTCTTCGTTAACCTACATACCCTCAGAATCTTCCCACTATTGTCATCTCTCCCTCTGTACAGCCCATTTGTTAGCCGTTCCCCCACCCTATATAATCTAACCAACCTTTCTACTCTTCTCCTGTAAGGAGCTCCATCTCATCTCCTTCGCCATCACTGATGGCCTAAAGTTACTTTACGCCACCCCATCCTGCCCCTGCCTTCTCCACTTACCTTTCACCCATCTCACTTCCCTTCTTTGTACTTCCTCCAACTCCCTCACCCCCACTTCCACGTACGAATCCCATTTTGCGGCTGCATATTCCAACATTGGTCTTACCACCATGCAACAAGCTTTTTCCTTCACCTCACTGCCGACTCCCTTCAGAACCCTTTCCAACATTCTTAGTGCTTTCATCCCCTTCGACGCCACACTCTGAGCTGTCTAAGATCTCCCTGGAACACCATCCCCAAGTACTTATATATTCTGATGCCTACCCTATCTAATCTTGCCCCTGTATATAAATGTTCCTGCTCATCACCCTTTTCCTCGTAAACCTCACTACTTTGGTTTTCCTAATGTTGAACTTCATTTTATGCTTTTCTGTCTACCTCCGCACTTGGTCAATATCATCTTGCAGCTTGTTCTTCTCACCTACTTCTGTATACAGCACACAGTCATCTGCAAACAATCTTATTTTACCTCGTATCCTTAAACCCATGTAATTTGCCATAACAGTAAACAGCAACGGACCCAGCTTATCAAATCATATTCCATCACACTCTGTAGACTCTAAAAACTGCTCTAGCATCACCAATCATGTCAGGTGTCCTTTTTAGTAACAGTGGGGGCTTCTTCTTCATCATCAACTTTGCTGTCATCATTACGAGTGTTAGCACTTAAACATTCAAACAAGTAATAACATGGCATCTAGTCACATCGCCCTGGATAGATTACAAAGACGAGTGCCAGAGGTGACACAGCAGCGCTAGTGTGCACAAGGTATTCAAGATGGCGGCATCCATAGCAAAACAAAAAATTAACCAGTCATTATGTACAGGATGAGTATAAAATAATACCCTAACTTTGAATGTCTATGGTTTTTCTTGATGTTTGACACAAATCTCAGTATGTAGACTAGAATCCTTAATACTCTTGACCATGATGAAAACTTGCCAAGTATGTGTAGCAAATACATCTCTACATTCTGCCAACAACGGAACAACGGAACTCGTCTACATTTAGTTTGCTTTAATTGTATCATTTGTAGCTAGCGTCTGTCTAGGCCAATCATTTTCACACAATGTTAACCACTCAGGCTCATGCTGCCAGAGTGAATGAGTCGCAAGCTGAACTGGAGTCAGACCTCGTGATGCACAATCATCTTGATCAAAATGGGTGGGTACATGTTGCCAGTGCATCAACAAATGTCTTGAGCTGGTAAGTTGCAGTTCTGATCCAAGCCAGTGCCACGCTTGAATCACTCCAGGCAAAGACACCTCCAATCTTGATTCGTGTTGACAAAGAAGTGTACGCTGTCTCTCATAGCTTGTGAAGAAGATGAGCACCAAGCAGCTCAAGGCTTGGGAGTGTAACTGTCTTCAAAGGCGATACACGTGACCTAGCAGCTAGCAGATGAACATGAGCCCCATTGCTTCCTGAACACCTTAGGTGGACAACTGCAGCGTATCTCTAGTTTGAAGCATCACAGAGTTTTGGTGATTGGAAGTGGCAACAAAGTGGAGGACCACAAACCTTGCTGGGCTCTGAGAATTCAGTGACAAACTTCTTCCAACTAACCTTAATATTCAGGTGGTGTCTCATCCCAATTGGCACCCAGTAACCACAGCTCCTGCAAAAACACCTTGGCACAAAAAAAAAACTGGTGTAATCCATCCCAGAGGGTTGTAGATCTTTGCAATGTTCGAGAGTATCACTCTCTTTGTAATTACAAACTCCAGAATGATTGATGCAATATGAAAATGCATCTTCCTTTGCCTCCCACTGAATTCTTAACACCTTTATCATTTCCGTATCACCCTGGAAGATTAATGGACATTCTCTGTGTCCTTCAGGTATACCTTCCAAAAGTGAGTTGCTGTTACTGGACCATTTTTGTAACTCAAAGCCACCTAGTTTTAGCAATTCCACCAGTTCTCGCTGCAATGATAACACTCATCGACAGATGCTGCTCCTGTTACAATGTCATCAACAAAAATATCCTCCATTAAAACTTTAGATGTTTGAGGATATCTTTCTTGTTCACTGAGGGCCAGTTGTTTTAGAGCTCTCATGGCCAGGAATGGAGCACAGGAAATACCATAGGTAACAGTAGCCAACTGGTACTCTTGAATAGGCTGTATTGGGCTCTCATGCCCAAGAATGACCTGGTATGTGTGATCATCTGGATATATGTGCACCAACCTATACATTTTGCATATATCGGTGGTAAAGACCTCAGGGTGGAACTGATAATGCATGTTCACTTCAACTATATCTTTCTGTAACTTGGGCCCTGTCATCAGAATGCCATTGAGTGACTTGCTTGAGGTTGCTGTGGCAGATGCATCAAAGATCACCCTCAACTTTGTGGGGGAGCTTTGGTGTTTGAGGCTACAATGATGGGGAATGTAATAACGTGGGCTAGCATTTGAACCTACAAGATGCATGTGTCCCAGCTTCTCATATTGTTGAAGGAAGTGAACACACTGTTTACGTACCTCTGGTTGGCGGCTCAAGCAATGCTCCAACTTAGCAACCGGTCCACAGAAAAAGAACGTAACTGATCTAGATCTTCTTCAGGCTCCTTCAACGGCATTCTCACAATGAAGCATCCTCCTGCTGTGCACTGGTGAGCGTGTCGAAAGTTATCTTCGCACAAGATGTCTTTGGGGTTGATGGGTTTCGTAACGGGCACCTCTTCTACCTCCCAAAAGCTGCGCAAGTTTTCAACAATATTATGTTGAGAATCACAGGAGGTGGTGCCTGTTTTCTGTGATCACACTTTCCCATGAAAACCCAACCAAAAATGCTATGAACAGCAGTAGGGAAACCTGGGGCTGCTTGATGTCGCCCACCGTCAAACAACTCAGGATATACATCTGCACCAAGCAGAATGTCAATGGGGCCAGGTGTGTCAAAGGTCGGATCTGCCAGCAGAAAGATGTAATTTTGACGTACTTCAGGAGGGAGAGGAACACAAGTAAGTTGAGCTGTAATTGATCTCAGGATGAAGGCAGTAGGGACAACTTGTGGCCCATCTCTAGGTGAGGGCTGAGGGACACATGTAGTCAAACCTTTGTTGGCGGGTAACACAGTGTCTGAAAGTTCCACTACAGGAATCAGAACTCTCAGAAGACACTCCAATCTCTGAACACAGTCCTCAGTGATAAAAGATGACTTGGGATCCTGAATCAAATAGTGTACGTGATTGCTGAAAATTGCCACAGGAATCGCGGATATGCAGGACGGCTGTTCCCAAAACAACAGTTGCGTTATTTCCAGGCGAGGACTCCGTAGGCGGACAGCCTGCCACGGCTGTGGGTGTGTAGTGGTACACCAGACGGGCCCTTATGCAGTACCACAGAGTGGTATCTGCAGTAGACCATACCCTTATAT
>NQII01002181.1:1178-64615 GCA_002778355.1 Clitarchus hookeri
CAATTAATAAAATACGCGCGTAGGTTATCTCAGAGTCTGCCCAACCATACACAATGATAAAGTATTAAAGGCAACGCATACTACTATGAAAACAATGACAGGAACAATCACATCACTACTGCGACATATCATTTACAGAGGCCTAACATGTTTCGAAAGCAAGTAAATAATAATTTACAACTTTGTTAATTATTACTCTTATGTAAAAAAATGCAAATCATATTTTTGAAGTCTCGTTAGCTTAAAAAGACATAGCGCAACATGCAAAGCTCTTCATCCTACACAGGACAGTCAATATTTGCTGAGAATAGAGCAAGTTTTTAATAGGAAGATATCCGCAAAAAAAAAAATTCGAACCATCAACATCATTAATGACAACATACCCTACTAAGAAAACAATGGCTGGAGCAGGCGCATCTCCTAGACATCCGTGCCACTACTGTAACGGCACATTTGCATATGCCTGCAATGCGAAGAGACATATAAATCATAAATGCAAGGTGAATCCATATCGTACAGGATATCGATGTGATATATGTCAAGACATGTTCACTCGTATAGACAGTTTNCGTTACAAAATTGTCACGATCAGATGGCTGCTGTACAAAGTATTGATACGCCTTCATCACCAACTTCTGACCTTCATGTGAACAATGAGCCCAATCCTTCACCAACGCGCAGGAAACATTGCCGTAAATGCGGTAAAATATTTTGTAAAAGTAGCAACGCACGGCAACATGAGAGATGTAAAACAGAGTGTAGCGTTAGAGAGGCTTTAGTTTAATATATGTTTTACAGAACACATAAAAAACTTAAATCCACACGACGAAATATGAAGATTTGAACATACATATGTGAAATTGATGGAATCGCCTTAGCTGTTATTCAAATTTCGAAGAGTATACATCGTCTCGAGCGAAGATGGAAAATACGGCAGAAAGCCATTTGTGCTATTTATGCAAGAAACCATTTACTAAGAGCTGTAATGTTCGGCGACATGAAACTGCTTGCTCTATGAACATGAAACAATCTAGCTTAACATGTGAACAGTGTAAGTCGCAATTTGAAAGACTCGATAACTTAAATAGACATCTCGCAATGTGCGAGGGACTCCCTCCTATTCCAGCTAAGAAGCGCACCATATCGGATACAGCTGAAAAAACATGTGAAGGACAGCCATTAGCCGCATTGAATACCGGAGCGCTGGCACCTCCGCCAACATCAGACATGCGCAGTTCACCCAATACATCAAGATATTCATGTTACTACTGCTCCAAGACCTTCAGTAACAGTAGCAGTGCTTACCAACATGAGAAATCTGGAAAATGTTTGAAGAAGACGCAATGGGCTCACTATACTACTTGTTGCTATAAGTGTGGCCGTGAATTCAAATGTTATGACGTAACAGATGTTCCAGACAGCATGCGACTCAAAATACACGGCCATCAGGTAAAACTATGCCGAGAGTGCCATTACAACCATGCCAAAACGTACACATATAAAGCACCTACACCAGCACCTGTTGTAGACTTGCCAAATAAGAATAGGTTCATACTGAAAGAATCTGCATTCCGAGGTCTTATGAAGACGTATGTTGCATCTTATTCATCAGACATGGTGGGAGGTATTTGTACATATCTTAAGCATATGAAACAGAATATTGTAGATCAACTTACATGCGAGATGAAAAAAGAATGCACGATAAAATATAATATATGGTTGGACTGTAAATATACCAAACCAGAACCACACGATGATGAATATAGCGATAGGGCCTTCAAGACGACGAATGTAACTCTGTATAACACACACGAAAGTGAAGATAGCGCCCTTTTTCCCTAGAAATTCCCCTTTTTCCCTAAAAATTCCCAAATTGCAAAAAAAAAAATATTTTTTTTCACGTTTCTCTCTCGAAATACGAAGACTTTCCCCCAAAATTGTTTTTTCTCCCGAAATACGACGTTTTTCCCCAAAATTGTCCTTTTTCCAAAAAAATTCCACGAATTTCTTCAAAACATGCATACAAATATATACTACTATGTATGCAAATATGTATACGAATTAGGTTTTTTGTAAAATTAATTACAAAATTTTTAAAAGTAAAAAAAAAAAAACATTAATTCGCGGCCGAAGACGAAGTCGAAACTGCCGCGAATTAAATATTTAAGTTTTGAAATGTGAGTTGCTCAACGTATGATTTCAAACAGGCATTTCCAAACTTACTCAATGAAGCAAGCAGCAGCACTTCTGGCAATATTACAGATTACGCTTCGTTCATTTCTTTTCGGAGCGACGGTCGTCTATACAAATATACGTACCCGCCAGACGTAACTCAACCGTCTATGCTGCAACTGAAATTGTTTCCTACTGCCCAGATTCTTTCAACGCCTAGCAGGGACATTTGGAAGCACCAACAACAAGGCGTGCAAGTGTTTGTCAATGCGGACCGTCCGAAGACTGCGATCGATATACATCTATCCCGGCTCCTTCACGAAGTCCTCGAAATGGTGCATTTGAAGAGAAAGGCAGGTGTGGGGCGTGACGAGGTTCGCTAGTGTGTATTCATTCTACGTCTGTTTTTTTTTACTTGAAATGTAACCCGTGACGAGGTTCATTAGACATTAAAGTCATAGCGAAATACAATGTATGTATGTGCGTATTGCGTTTAATAAAAGACGTAAATAAGTCTGTGTCACGCTTTTTATTTTTTATTAAAAAAACAATCCTTTTTTCTTAAATACTGTGTGTGTGTGTGTTGAGTTCAATTGAATTAATTTGGGTCCGTCTGCATGTTTATGTCATGCAGATGACGGGTGGGGTGGTACCTAACATTGCCTGTTCGTTTCACGTATTTTTTATGTGCCAAGTTTATTAACCTTCAATTTTTAAACATATTCACCTATGGCAGATATTAACTTGACATGATTACATTCCAAGTTTTTTTACTCATGGCATTAAGTTTGCTTACTGCGAAATACAATGTGTGTACGTATTGCGCTTGGTGTTTTAATTTGGATTCGTCTGCATGTTTATGTCATGTAGATGGCTGGATGGGGTGGTACCTTACATTGTACGTTCGTTTCACGTATTTTTTTATGTGCCAAGTTTATTAACCTTCGATTTTTTTTAAAAATATTCACTTATGGCAGATATTAAATCGGTATGATTAATTTTCCAAGTTTTTTTACTCTTGGCACTAAGTTTGCTTACTGCGAAATACAATGTGTGTACGTATTGCGCTTGGTGTTTTAATTTGAATTCGTCTGCATGTTTATGTCATGTAGATGGCTGGATGTGGTGGTACCTTACATTGTACGTTCGTTTCACGGATTTTTTTTGTGTGTCAATTTTTTAAACATATTCACTTATGGTAGATATTAATCGGCATGATTAATTTTCCAAGTTTTTTAATCTTGGCATTAATTGTTTTAATTTGGGTTTGTCTGTACGGTGGTGTTACCTTTTATGTTGGGATGTTGCAGTGTTCTACGTTAACCTTTATATTAAAATGTACGTTGAAATGTACGGCAGCGTTAAAATGTTCGTTGAAATGTATGACTATGTACTTTATGTATCATACGCTTCGCTGCGGTGTTTTGGCATTCCCCCTTTATGTTAAGACGATGAAGTGTTCAGCGCTACCCTTTATATTAAAATATATGTTGGAATGTACTGCCGCACTCTTAATGTTAAGCTGTACGTGTCATGGTGACTGTAGGGAAGGTTCTGAGATAATCCTACTCACTAGTACGAGCCATTGTTGATATAGAAGAGCTCGCACATATATGAAATTCTGAATGTATACTATTTAAAAAAAATATTTATTTTGGTGTTTCAGAATCCTGTTCGAACGTAATTTAAAAACCCGGTAATTGTGAAACAATAACTACTTCATAAATAGACCGATTATAGATTAACAATACATAAAATATGTCTTGCCTTTTTTTACAAGTATTGCTAACACTTCCAATACATACTTCGACCGCCTTGCCTTCGTGTGACGTAATTTGAGATTCTTAAATTTGACTATGTAGAAGACTGCTGGGGCAATGAAAATTCTGAATGTAATTGTCTTGACTGTTTTTGTGGACCTTGTGCCATTAAAATTTTTAAGTAAAATAGTTTTCAAACAAAAATATCGTTGCATAGAGACGATAGTATTTTTAGATTTCCCGTCCCAAAGAGGGCGGTAGATTGTGGGGGGAATATTCCAGCGAGTGAAAACCTCGCATTTCAGTTTTGTTAAAACTATCGTGTGGGGAATGCGCTGGAGTTACGAGGGTTGAGATTAGGTATTTGTTTAATTATACACTGCATTTTGGGGCCGTAGAGAGCCTTGCGTGACTTTATTTTCAGAGTCTTGCATAGCTAGCGCTTAAATGCCTATTTGGTAATTAACCTTTTCGGCACTGATTTCTAAGATGTGAATTTAGTGCCTACATCATAAACGGTTTGCCAACTATGCTTATAAGTTAGCATAGGGCTTAAATGACTATTTGGTAATTATCCTTGTTGGTGCCTTGGTCTATGTTATGAATTTGGGGCCTTAGCGGGGCTTAAATGTATATTTGTTAACATTCTTCAGCTAACATGACTAACTGGTTTCGAGAGCTTCGCGTAGTTAATCAGTTAAAAAAATTAAATTACAAACATTATAAAAATTCATTTTGAAACAAATTGTGAGAGCCTCGCGTAGCCAATCTTTTTAGAGCCTCGCGTAGCCAATCAGTGATGAGAGCCTTGCGCCTTGCGTAGCGCACGCGCTGCGCGCGCCGCGGTGACGTCATCGGCTGCCGTGGGTAGGGTGCGGGGAGGGGGGCGCCATTTGCCCCTGCTCCCTTTTTTATACTTATATTACACATACATTTTTTAATTTACTGGCTGACAAAATGGCCGCCAACTTGTACTTACTGCAAACATGGTCACCAATAATTTTAAACATTTTTAAATAAATTATTTACATAAGTTTTTACATAACTTTTTTATTTACTGGCTGGCAAAATGGCCGCCTACTTGTGCTGGTCGGCAAAATGGCCGCCAACTTGTACTCACTGCACACATGGTCATCGATTATTTTAAAAAAGTTAAATAAAATTTTACATAAGTTTTTACATAACTAATTAATTAACTGGCTAGCAAAATGGCCGCCATGTTATTGCATGCCTCATCCAATATGGCTACCAATAATGTTTAATAAATGTTACATAAGTTTTAATTTACTGGCTAGTAAAATGGCCGCCAACTTGTACTAGCTGGCAACATGGCCGCCATGTTATTGCATGCCTCATGCAATACATTATTTCTAAAACAAAATTTAATAAAAATTTTACATAAGTTTTTACATAAGTTTTTAATTTACTGGCTGGCAAAATGGCCACCTACTTGTGCTGGTCGGCAAAATGGCCGCCAACTTGTACTCACTGCACACATGGTCGTCGATTATTTTAAAAAATTAAATAAATTTTTTACATAAGTTTTTACATAACTAATTAATGTACTGGCTAGCAAAATGGCCGCTTCTTGTACTTTGCTGGCAAAATGGCAGCCATGTATTGCATACCTCATCCAATATGGCTACCAATAATTTTTAATAAATTTTTACATAATTTTTAATTTATTGGGTAGCAAAATGGCCGCCAACTTGTACTAGCTGGCAAAATGGCTGCCATGTTATTGCCTGCCTCATCAATACATTTTTTTTTATTTAATAATTTTTTTACATAAATTTTTAATTTACTGGCTAGCAAAATGGCCGCCAACTTGTACTAGCTGGCAAAATTGCCATCATGTTATTGCCCGCCGCATCCAATACATTATTTTTAAAACAAAATTTAATAAAAATTTTACATAACTTTTTACATAAGTTTTAATTTACTGGCTGGCATAATGGCCACCATGTTAGTGCATGCATCATCCAATACATTTTTTTTTTTTAATTTAATAAAATTTTTACATAACTTTTTAATTTACTGGTTGGCAAAATGGCCGCCATCGGATCGAATGTTCTAGAATTTACTAGCTGGCAACATGGCCGCCAACTGGCTACCAAAATAGCCGCCAGCGGGTTTTCTCGGGGTTCTCCGATTTCCCCTGCTGGCCAACCTCCTGCTCTTGCATTCCTTCTCAAAAATCTCCTGCTCTTGCATTCCGGTGTCCCTGTGTCCCTGTCATGAACATGTGTTCGAATGCCCTTTTATACCCTACTAATACCTACTCATACTTAATAGCACTGGAGAGGTATCAATGGTAATATTTATTTTTTTTTAAAGTAGCTGGAGGAGGGGGGATAAAAATGGTCCATAGGACAAAAGTAGCTAGGGCCTCAAAAGTGCTCACTTTACCGTGAACAGACTATATAAGATCGGCCGCACGTTTTCGCATGCGTGGGAAAGCGATGAATTCATATCAAATGAACCATTATTTGTTTTGGAATACGCCATGTCGGAGCTATATTGTAAGTTTCATAAAACTCAGAATATGAGAAAATAAACCACGTAGGAACAAAAAAAAACATGCGTGCGTGTACTTATGTACGCGCGTTAGGAGTTATACTCCTTTGGCGTTAATAAAATAAAATTTTATTTCGTATGCAAATAATTTATGTAAGTAGGAAAACGATAAAATGACCGAAGAAAGGTATTAATTCTCATTAATGATGAAAGGTTAATTAAAGAATATAATTAAATAAAAAATAACCTCAAATACTTGAAAATACTTTCAAAATTTTTTTATACAATTTTTGTTACTAACAAATTTTTCACGGTGCAATGTTACTAAAATTAATAAATAATATATACATATATTCACAATGAATTACTAATATAAATGAAATGTTTTTGAATTGCTTATTACATGAACTGATTTTCTGTCGGTTTTAAATATAACCACCTGCTATGTTGTGTACCTTGCGTTTGTATATAGCTAGACGATACACGCATGTGCGTTGGGTCATACGCCTACCCCGTTCACAGTCTGGGCCTCTTACGAGTAAACTTAGTCATTATAACAAATATCAATATTTAATTTTCTTTGGTGTCCAACTTCATACTGTCGAATTTCGTTACACTGTGCGCGCAACTTCCGTTGGACACTAAAATTGTACTCTTAACGCGCTAAAATAAGTGTAACTTAATACAATATTACTTACAAAAGTTAACCTCAAATACTGGAAAACACTTTCAAAATTTTAAGTTAAATTAATTAATAAGATATTTTTATTCATAATGAATTACTAATATAAATGAAATGTTTTTCAATTTGCTTATTACATGAATTGATTTACTGTCGGTTTTAAATATAACCACCTGCTATGATGTGTGAGTTTGTATATAGCTAGACGATTCGCGCATGCCCTATGGGTCATACCCCTACCACGTTCTCTATCGTGCGCGCGCAACTATACGCGCATGCGCGTTGGGTCATACCCCTACCACGTTCACTGTCGAATTTCGTTACACTGTGCGGGCGCAACTTCCTTTGTATACTAAACTTTGACCCTCAACGCGCCAAAAGAAGTATAACTTCAAAAATTAAAAGGGAGAGAAGGGCTGTGTCCAAAATCAGTATCACGTGCCCTTGTCCACATGCCCTTGATATCTTCGTGTATATTGGCCCTTTGTTCTCTCTCTCTGACAAAGTGTTTGTGAACTTGAGACGTTCTTGTTCGTTCCCACCTCGATTTATGTTTTGTATAATTATACTACATACGAGTTACATTTTTCGTTGTGTGAGCAAGTGTTTTCCGCGGTAGTGCAAATTTGTATAAACACCGATAAATAAAATACTTCAAACAGTAGAGCGTCGGAAACCATCCTAGGGTTCGAGGAAGTGCAGGCGTCTGGTACCCTTGACTGAAGTAGATATTCTAGTGTGCATTCGTGCCCTTGATGTGAATTGACGTCATGACCTTGATGCATTTTTGTACAAGGCACGTAGCCAGGTAAGAATTCGTAGATGGTGAATTTGAACAGAGCCAAGGTTAGCTGCTGTCAACAGATGTGTAAATATTACATGAGAATAATCGTAGGTAAAAAGAGACAAAAACACAAGAAATTACAACCAAAAATACATCGAGGACGAAAATATATCTTGGAAGAAACTAAGAAAACAAACAGACGAACATAGCATGCTTCTTTCGAAACAGTTTGAACAGTTTTGGGAAGTTTTTTTTGCAATTAACCCATCACGTGGTTAAGATTTGAGGGTAGAAAAATCTTTATGTAAGTATGTGTTTTTCAGATGTTAGTAAACTTCCTCTAACCTAGTTTTAATGTAGATATACTTTATTCATGTTAGTCAAAGTAATTTATTCATGTAAAAGTGCAGGACTATAAAAAATGTTGACGTTGACAAACACGCCCACCACTTTTTGGCAACGTGATTTTGACATTTATATTGGCAAGTGAATCAATGTTTGAGAAGTCAGCGAAATACGAAAAATTGTCTACCTCATCGTTAGCACAGAGTACTTAATAGAGATGAAACAGCAGCCACACACGCCAGCAAAATGGCGTTGCTCGCTAGCAACCCGTCTGAACACCGTTCGCCAATCAGTGCCTGGTAACCTTCTTGCCAATGAGCAACCCAGCCAATAGCGAATTATTTTCAGCACGCAGTAGCCAGTCAGACACGAGGCCCGTTCCCAGATTCTCGCACAGCCAATCATAATACGGGTACGCCCACATCAAAGGAACCACCACTTCATTTAATATCTGTGTATTTACTACTCTGTGCCTTAGTTTACAATAGTAGAGGCTATTCACGGTAAAGTGAGCGCTTTTTGAAGCCTTCTCATTTGAAATGATAGTCAAAAAAGATATCTTATTGTAGCATTAGACGTTAACTCCAGCCCGGTGAAATACAGAGTGAGTATAAAAGAATACCCCAACTTTGACGGTCCATAATATCGAAACCAAACAACCTACAACTTTGATTGACCAATCAAATTAACCGTGGAACCGTGAAGTTCGTTTACCATATCTTCATAAATGTTCAATGTTACCACCATGAGCGGCCCGAACGACATCTACGCGATTGATCAAACTCGTTCCACGCTCTTGTAAGCATGTCCGGTGTTACGGTTTGGATGGCGTTCGTAACTCTCGGTTTGAGGCGGTGAGGGGGTAACGAGCTCGCATTCGACACGTCAATGTGAAGGGGTCGTTCTGATGTTTCCTTTATGGTGCGCCACCCCACTGGCACCTAGCTGTTTGCGGATACCTGAACGAGACGTTGCCGCAACTCTGGATTGGTCGAGAAGCAGCTGGTGACCAGGCTCTTCATCACTAGCCTCCAAGGAGCCCGGATCTTACCCCGTGCGGTTTTTTTTCTATAGGGGTTCATAAAGGATTAAGTGTTTCGTCCACCATTGCCAGCTAACGCTGACGACCTCAAAATGAGAATTACAGACCCCTTCCAAACCGAAACACCGGACATGCAGACAAGAGTGTGGAACGAGTTTGATTATCGCGTAGATGTCGTTCGGGTCGCTCGCGGTGGTCACATTGAACATTTATGAATGTATGGTAAACATACTTAACGGTTCCATGGTTAATTTGATAGGTCAATCAAAGTTGTGGGTTGTTTGGTTTCGATATTATGGACCTTCAAAGTTGAGGTATTCTTTTATACTCATCTTGTATATACACTCTGTTCATTACTTAAATGGCAATATTTATTTTAAAAATTGGTGGAAGGATAACAAATGGTTGATAGGAAAAAGGTAACTAGGGCCTGAAAAGTCCTCACTTCACCGTGAACAGCCTACAGTGAGGAGTGGCCGTATAGGAACCGGTAGCGTGAATCATTTTCTGCAGCCGAGGCCTCCATCCGGCAATGACCAACATCTCGCCATGAAAACCAAGAGTGGGTGACAAGGAAAACATGTAAAGTAACCATGGATTCGTAACCTCGGAGGTCGCGTCCTTGGCGCGCACGCTGCGTTGCGGAGTATTGTAAATACAGATTCTTTAAAATACCGAACAGCTTTTAAATACGTGCAGTAACTTCTATTACGAAGAGATACACTTCAAACAAGTGAAACGCAGAACTTAAATGGGTACAATGAACATTCTTTTCTATCCTTCCTTAATATATGTGTTAGAGCCGTGCATATAGACTGCATGGGTACGGAATCATAACCTTAGAATACTACAGGCTTTGAGAATCTTCGGCAATAAAAAAATCTAAGGTCGCAGACTGAAGTTTCGTAATCACCCGCTGCAAAGCGAAAACACCGCTTAACAGCTGCAAATATTAAACGTTAGAAGTTATACTTCTTTGGCGTGACTAAAATAAAATTGTATTACGTATACAAATAATTCATATAAGTATGAAAACGATAAAATGACCGAAGAAAGACATTAAAAACAATTAATAAAGGTTTGATTAAAGAACATTATTCAATACTTACAAAAGTTAACCTCAAATACTTGAAAACACTTTCAAAATTTTATTATACAATTTTTGTCAGTAACAAATTTTTCACGGCACAATGTAAGTAACATTAATTAATAAGATATATATATATTCACAATGAATTACTTACATAAATGAAATGTTTTTCAATNCTAACAAATTTTTCACGGCGCAATGTAAGTAACATTAATTAATAAGATATATATATATTCACAATGAATTACTTACATAAATGAAATGTTTTTCAATTTGCTTATTACATGAACTGATTTTCTGTCGATTTTAAATATAACCACGTGCTATGTTGTGTACCTTGCGTTTCTATATAGCTAGACGATACGCGTATGCGTGCTGGGACATACCCCTACCACGTTCACTGTCAAATTTCGTTACATTGTGCGCGCGCAACTTCCGTTGCACACTAAATGTTTACCCTCAACGCGCCGAAAGAAGTATAACTTTAAAAACTTGAAACTTGAAATTGTATTATTTGGGGAGGGCGGGGGGTCCACAGAAACTTGTAAAATTTTCTAACGTGAAGAACCCAAAGAAGGAGACATATTGTGGGCCGTGTAGCACACGCCAAATTGCTGTCACAAAATGAATATTTTGGTTATTCTTTGCAGAGCCTCAGAAACAACTCTTAAGAGGACGTAAATTGAAGGCAACAGGTTTTCGTAAGCAAAAGTATAAAATCTGGAAAAGAGCAATCCTATATATCTGTTTTGAAGTTATGCTTATTTTGGTGCGTTGAGGGTAAAAGTTTAGTGTGCAACGGTAGTTGCGCGCGCACAGTGTAACGAAATCCGACAGTGAACTTGGTAGGGGTATGACCCAACGCGCATGCGCGTATCGTCTAGCTTTATACAAACGCAATGCACACAACATAGCATGTGGTTATATTTAAAACCGACAGAAAATCAGTTCATGTAATAAGCAAATTGAAAACCATTTCATTTATATTAGAAATTCATTGTGAACATAGATATATCTTATTTATTAATTTTACTTACATTGTGCCGTGNCCATTTCATTTATATTAGAAATTCATTGTGAACATAGATATATCTTATTTATTAATTTTACTTACATTGTGCCGTGAAAAATTTGTTAGTGACAAAAATTGTTACATACCATTTTGAAAGTGTTTTCAAGTATTTGAGGTTTATTATTTTTAAAACGGACACTATTTCCGTATACAACAGTTGGAGGGGCATATATGGGTAGAGGCGAGGATAAGTTACCGATGATTTTAAGTGGAGATTTTATCGTCAATTTCAGCTTAGAAAATTATTGTCCACTTATCAACTATTTGCACGAGGATTTACATCTATCCATAAATAACGACCTTACAGTTTCTACAACACGACACGGCACCACCATTGATGTTTGTATTATATTTCGGTTATCACAAACCGCTTGTAACTCACATGCCTATTCAATTACCATCAGAATAACCAACGGAAATAGATTAATTTAATTTAAATATATTTAACTCACTTTTATAGGACAATGAATATTTTAATATTTTTTTAAACTGTATAAAAATAAATATTATTTTATTTTAATTATGTTCTGTAATCAAACCTTAATTAATTATATTTAATATAATGTTTCTTCGGTCCTTTTTTCGTTTTCCTAGTTACATAAATTATTTGCATACGTAAAAAAATTTAATTTAAGTCGTGCCAAAGAAGTATAACTTCTAACGCACGTACATAAGTACATTTCTTGTAACTGGCTACTTCATCAAGGAAGGAAACTCAACGCGAAGCTAGTAATCTTCTGGGAGATGTTTGCAAGAGCTTGGGTTCTTGGCAGCGATGAAAAAGTTCCCCCTAAGTCTGCGAGATTATTGTCAGCATATATACTCGAGCAATCTTTCAAACACTACAGTTTCATCTCTCTGGCCCAGTGCGAAAGTAAATGTCAATCAAAGATCAATTTTTTCTGAAGCAAAAAAGCAAGTAAAGTTTTATGTTAATAAATATTCCAAGGAAATAGAAAAAAATATCGAATTATATAGTTGTGAGCAACTATTATGTCAGATTGATGTATTCATATTGCATGATATCTAGCACCGAAATAATACATATAAATTTACGGCATCAGAAATAGTTCAGAGGAAATGTTTCATTATAGTAATGTATAGTTCACAAAGCTGGTATATTATATTCACGGTTTCTTCACCATTTTTTAAACAAACCTTTAATATCACCCTTGTATAATGTGTTTGGTTGTTTACTAAATATGCCATGCACCACAAATATTTTATATTAGTTTTAACATAAAAGTAGCTTATTTTTTGTTAAAATAAACTTTTACTTATATTTATAGCTATAAATTTTTATACTTTAATTATAATTTATAGGAATTAAAACACAGAGAAAAAAAAGCGTGTTTGTAACGCCTGGTAAAAAAATAGTTCTTATGAAAAATATTATTACACTGAGTTCACACGAATGCGGTGCGTAGTCCCTTNATATTATTACACTGAGTTCACACGAATGCGGTGCGTAGTCCCTTTGCTGTAATTTTCTAGACTTGATTAAGCTTTGTTTGCACGAGGCGGAGTAATATCCTGGGAGCGGAACTTAAGCAGGGTTTCAGAAAAGTTGGAAGTAACCGTGAATGGACTATAAAAACAACTANGATTGATGTATTCATATTGCATGATATCTAGCACCGAAATAATACATATAAATTTACGGCATCAGAAATAGTTCAAAGGAAATGTTTCATTATAGTAATGTATAGTTCACAAAGCTGGTATATTATATTCACGGTTTCTTCGCCATTTTTTAAACAAACCTTTAATATCACCCTTGTATAATGTGTTTGGTTGTTTACTAAATATGCCATGCACCACAAATATTTTATATTAGTTTTAACATAAAAGTAGCTTATTTTTTGTTAAAATAAACTTTTACTTATATTTATAGCTATAAATTTTTATACCTTAATTATAATTTATAGGAATTAAAACACAGAGAAAAAAAAGCGTGTTTGTAACGCCTGGTAAAAAAATAGTTCTTATGAAAATTATTATTACACTGAGTTCACACGAATGCGGTGCGTAGTCCCTTTGCTGTAATTTTCTAGACTTGATTAAGCTTTGTTTGCACGAGGCGGAGGAATATCCTGGGAGCGGAACTTAAGCAGGGTTTCAGAAAAGTTGGAAGTAACCGTGAATGGACTATAAAAACAACTATACAGGGTTTTCCTGTCTTGATTTTTATTTTGTTGGCTCCCATTAAATTGTGAATTACTATTAAATTTCATGGCATTAATTTATGTAACGTATCTTTAAGATTACGTATATTTCTCTTGAACTAACTAGCATGCAGTTTTTTCTCTTTCCTCCCACGCGTAATTGCCCTGTTCTTTTTCTAAAAACATATCGAAAGTACGATTGGCAACCAGGCAGTGGTTGAGGAAGGTAGCGTTTCCTCTTCTGGCCTAGCCTCGCTACCCTTCAGGTAGCCTGGTCAGCTACCACTGCTTTAGGTGTTCCTAGGCANTTTCCTCTTCTGGCCTAGCCTCGCTACCCTTCAGGTAGCCTGGTCAGCTACCACTGCTTTAGGTGTTCCTAGGCATACTTAGATGGATTCTGGTAAGTCTCACAGCGAAGGGGAGGCTTCGGCCTCCTCTTCCTCGGTCGCACAACACACCACACAATGGCAGAAGCCAAATAGGAAACATACTGCACCAGTAGCCAACCAGACACCACTTCGGGTAGAACTTCCAATAGAAAACGTTTACTCATCACTCCGGGAAAAAGAAGAAGACTCACCAGAGAATAGCCATGACAGCCCCGAAAGGGCTGAAACAGAAACCGATAACACCACACTTGCGCCCGCAGTGTATATACCGGACACCTCGAAAATAAGATTTTTAAATCGGAATTTCGCCCAACATTATTTCGTGAAAATCACAATAACCAACAAACAAAACCTGAAGGTGCTGGTATTGTTGGACGACTACACTTTTTTCTGTCGCCAGTTAGAAAAATTTAAAGTACAATATTACACACACGCTCAAAAAATTGAAAAACCGAACAAGATAGTCATAAAAGGACTACCACACGGCTTAGAAACACACCGAATAGAGAAACGGCTCAGACAGAACAAATTTATACCAATCCACGTTTGAAAATTTAGGACACCTGCTAATGCACCTGCAGTCTATGGGGCTGTAGTGCAAAATCACAAAGATCACGACATTTTGAAACTAACCACACTTTTCTATATGCCAGTGCGTGTAGAAATGTACAAACATCGCCCTGAGGATGTGGTACAGTGCAGGCATTGCTGNATATGCCAATGCGTGTAGAAATGTACAAACATCGCCCTGAGGATGTGGTACAGTGCAGGCGTTGCTGTGCACTGGGCCACACACAGAAATACTGCACACTTAGGCCAGTCTGCCTTTTGTGTGCTGGAAATCATACAAAGGCAGACTGTCCTATCACAGAACACGACAACACAAAGTGGCAATGTACACTTTGTAAACAAACAGGACACTCAGCGGCGTGGAAACAGTGCCAGGTCATACAAAAACACATAGAAACAAGAAAACAATGGATGGCACCAAAACCTGCCAAACCACTACGAGACACTCAACAGAAACCTCAGGAGAAAACACAAACAAATGTTCAGTCNACACATAGAAACAAGAAAACAATGGATGGCACCAAAACCTGCCAAACCACTACGAGACACTCAACAGAAACCTCAAGAGAAAACACAAACAAATGTTCAGCCTGAGACTGAATTTCCAGTACTCTAAAACCCATACACAGAACAAGCACCTACACAACAGCAGGCAGAAAAACCACCAAACCATAGGAAAAGAGACAACACGACAGAAAATGCGACCATGTTTGCAGATATGCATGAACTGGCCGCTTTTCTGCAAGACATAAATTTTGTAGCTTTAATAGAACACTTAAAGCCTGTAATCGTACAGGCTAAAACCATGACCACACTACAGGAGAAGCAGATGCTACTCCTTACAGCACTCGCCACTCTACCTAAATAAATGCTTCAGGGCAACACCAACACAATTAATTATTTAACTATTGCTTAAACAATAAGTTTTTATTAAATACAGCAACACATAAGTGATTTTAACACCTTCTCATCTCGGAACTTCCTGATTGGACAGTGACGAGAAGTAATACACCAATGATCACACTTCTCTCTCAAAGCCACGTGATTGGTGCGTGACGAGGAGAGCCACACAGCTATAAAAACACCGCATTTTGCTCACAACATTCAGTCGTTCGCAGACAACGAGAGACAACACACCTACATTACACTTACAACACAATAAGGGCACCCTGCCCAGGCTGGTTATGTGGGAACTCGTGACAGATGGGAAATAGCCCCAACCACCACACGAGTTCCAGGTCATGGGACACACATGCCAGTCGAGGTAGGGGTCGGGCGGCTAACTTTAACTTTCACTTTACTAATTAATTTAATTATATTATACTACGAAAAAAAACAAAAACTATAAAACATACAAAAAACATATATATATATATATATATACAAACACATATATAATATAAATATACTTTTTTCTAATTTATTTTTATTTCAATTAATTACTCATAATAACGCACTGACCTGTCAGTTTGTTGCAGGTTGGGAAGAGGACGACTTGGGTAAGAGGGGCCCTATTGGTACTGGGCTCAGAGACTGGTGCTAGGGGCCCCTCCAACTCTAATCTATTTTTAAGGGTTTTTACTTTATGTAATACACTTGGAAACTATAAATCGTACCCCGATGGAGACCTTTATAGGACACATCGGGAGACTAGGGCTACTCACACAAAATACACTAATAGCACACTTTCAAACAACTTACAACTGTTAGACATACTACACGACACAACATTCACTCCAGCTGAGAGGCTGGAGGGGAGCTTCACTCCCCCGCCGAAAACACGTAAACGTAATTGCATTTAAAATAGGCAACATCAAATAACTCGCCTAAATAAGGGTCCGGTGCCCAAAGCCCCACAGTACACAGCCCCTGCCGCCGATCCAATGATTTGAGAAAGTGTCAGGGTGCATCTGTTTTTACAATCACCTAGTGAGTTATGGGAGTTTCGGCTTCCGGTCTCACAACACTAAATGCCATCCGGTGGCGTATGAGGGTTTGGCGGCGGCAAGTACGATTCACCTTCCCCCGATTTTACAGAATATTTTTGGTACAGGCCGTTCACGGTAAAGTTAGCATTTTCGAGGTCCTAGTTACTCAGTCCTTTCAGCCATTATTTTTTTTTTTATCATTTAACCACCTTTTAAATAAGTAATGAACACAGAGTGTATACTCCACCGCACTCGGAAGTTGACGCCTAAGGCTAAAATTCAACATATTTATTGACTATTATTCCAAATGAGAGGGCTTTCAAAAGTGCTCACTTTACCGTGAATGGCCTATAGAGTCTACTTACTTCATCATATGCCTGAACAATATTTCGTAACTGTAAGTTGAGGACATTACTAAGTAATACAACGGAGCAGAAATTGCAACCGCGGAGGGAATACTGAACATTCCAGCGCCGATGTGAAAGGTAAAACGGCGCACTATGTTCCTGTTCCTCAAGGTTAAATCAAGGATAAGTAAGAGGTTGCGCAAACACATAGGAATTCCCCTAGCTGCTGTTGTTAGGTTAATAAAGCGTCGCGGGCACTTTAACGAACGTCGCAAAGCAATAAAATAAAATTGCACTCTGAGAAAAATAGAAAACTGAGCTCTAGCTACACTCACTTTAGTGGAGAAACTAGTTAAAAGGCAGAAAACTACTTATGAATTGGTTAAATTCTACTGTCAGTTATGTTTGAAATTTTGCTACACTTCGTAGGCCGCGGGAATTTTAAAAAGTTTGTTCACGACTTACATTAGTAATTAAATAATTTAAATATGAAATGTAGTATCTTATAATTTACTAGTCAGAACATACTATATCGAATAAGGTCATGCATAGGTTGTCCACGGTAAACAGAGCACTTTTGAAAACCCAGATTAAGATCTATTTGTATGCGCATTGTGTAGTCTTTCGCCAAATGTAATAATAACATTGCCCTGGGCCCAATCACTTTATGCATGCGTCGGTCAAGTGAAACTGGAATTTTCAGAAAAGTAAACATTTTAACAAATTTGCTAATTCTTACACTTAAGTGCATGTATTAAATATTACAGAAAGCAAAATATATAATTTAAATATTGTAAAATGTTAACCTATCACTTTTAATTCTAGGTTAATATGTGGAACTATTTTCCTTCCGTCATTGCCAACTTGACTGAACGCATGCAACTCAGTGTATCCGTTAAAATATATGCAGGTAGGGGCAGTGATATTTTTCAAATGTGGATTTCAAAAGTGCTCAGTTAAGCGTGAACAGCTTATAGCCTATAAATGAGCAATTTTTAAAGACTTGCTTAAGATCAACTCTCAGATTTTGTATTCTTCCGCCATATTTGAAATGTACGTAGCCATGAGCCTAATGAATAATTCACGCCTCAGTCAAGTGAAAACGTAAAATTTTTGGAAATTTTAAATGTGTAAACTAATATGCCTAGTGGTACTGCAATGTGTGTAAAGAAAAAACACACCAGCTTTATTTGCCACAAATTGAAACATGACACTCACAGTACAACATGAAGACCTGGAAATATTTTCCTTTATTTGCTGTCAACTTAACTGAAAGCCTGCAGGCCACTGCGTACGGTATCGTATATTAAGTTAGTGAGCAATGATTTTCTTTTTAAAGTTTGATTACAAAAGTGCTCACTTTACCGTGTTAAACAGCCTAGGAATAACTGTGCCATTTGTAGGTATAATGTTTTCATCCACATAGCATTCAAATAGAGGTGATAATGCAGAGTCAGTTTTTTTAAATATCGTACATTATTGTTAAAAGTTTACTTTTTGAAATTCGTAATTTTGTATGTCCTGTTATTTTTATCAGAGGGTCTTGTATTGTTGCGTGACTTATAGAAAAATTAAACCCAGTTGTAAAAGTGTCAAATCGGCTATGCATATAACCAACTATTGGTTGGGTTGTCGACCCTGCTTCTCCTTGCGTTATCCTTACCGCTGTGACAAAAGCTAGGAGGTCAGATCCATATTCGAAAAATTGAATTGACTTTTCACGATAAACATTACTTTCATAGGCTTCGCTTGCTAAGCGACTCGTGCAGTAATTAGACCGCGGTGACAGAGTGCTAAGCCTGTTCGTCTCCCACAAAGGCGAACCGGGTTCAATCTCCGGCCGAATCACCCCGGATTTTCGCATGTGTGAATCGTGCCGGACGATGCCGCTGGTCGGAGGGTTTTCTCGGGGATCTCCCGTTTCCGCCACCCCTTCATTCCAGTGCTGCTCCATACTCGCCTCACTTCACCCTAACCTGCTCTCATGACCACGGTGTTAAGAGTCACCCAAATCGCTTCACTCACTCACAACTAGGCCGAACGACTCTATAAAATTTTTGTAAATTATATTGAGCATTTCTTTGTATTATTGCAAATCTTTGTGAAAATACAACAATATTTCTTATAAAATGTCTTACATATCTGTAACTTTGCAAGAGCAGTATTGTTAATGGATTTTGAATATTGTTACTTCTTTCCAGGAGTTACTTTAAGTCAAAAAGTCGGTGTTATAAACTATTATATTCTGTTATCATATTTAAATTTAAAACAACTCAACAGGTTAATGGAAGACGTGCTGCTATTAAATTATGATAATTGAAATTGAAAATAATAACTTCCTTTTTAACGTTTCTTTGATGGCAGTACACTTAACTGCCTTTTAGCTAACTTTTCAACGAAATAAACACTAACGCGATCAAGTGGCTATGTATATTCCGCTTCGTCTAATCATTTATTTAATCAACCGAACAGACTTTTAATTATATTTTGTAGGTAATCAGTGGTAAAGTAAATAACTGCCGTCCCGATGCCGACATTTATAAAATAATACACTCCGTAATTGTAAAATTGTAACTGTGGAAGTTTGTATTCTGCTTGCATTTTTGAATGCAATTCAGAATTATATTAAATATCTAAATCACTTATTTTAATTCTTCTCAGGATGTGACATTATCATTTTCTTCCAAATTAATACGTACAGTTATTATGTCATCAAAATAAAGCTGAACACTGCAAGACAAAGCGGTTGTGTAGTGAAATGTTTGCGATTGTCAACGTAAAGGGTTACTGGGTCGAATCTCGTTGCCCAAAAGTGTTATTATTTTCGTGAATATAATTAGAAATATATTTCTTCCACTTCCGTCTTATTTATTTATTACAGTTGTTTTCGAGAGAGCCATAAAAATTTATTTCCATATCACCAAAATGAAACTTGTAATACAAGTTTATAATTTGTAATGTTAAAGTATATAGAAATATATTTCTTGTAAGTCTCCATAGTAGGCTATTGCATTTTTACAATAAAACGTTTTGTATAGTGTACTCACGGTATTTTCACACTTTTTTTTAAAATTAAACCTGTGAAAAATTATTCCATGGCGGACGTGTTTGGTTGTTTCCTTAGTATGTCACTTATCACAAGCGTTTCATACGTCCTTTAACATAAAATGTATTATGTTTTGGTAAAGTACACTTTTTTTTTACTTTTATATATATATCGTCTACAAATTACAATATTTAATTTCAACTGATGTGAATAAAACAGAGAGAAGATATGTGCGCTAGTAATGCCTAATGAGAAATAGTTCTTACAAAAAATATTAAATATTATTTAACTGAGTGCGCACAATAACTGTTCGTTGTCCCTTTGGAGTAGTTTTCTAGACTTAGTTAAGCTTTGTGCGCATGAGGCGGAATAACACACTGAAAGTAGAACTTCAGTAGGGCTTCAGAAAATTTTGAAGCAACCATAGATGAACAATAGGCATACAGACAATAGCAAAAAATGCAAAAAAAAAAAACACAGTGCTGCAACGGATCGCGCTAAAATTCCTGTACGACTTGATTTATGAGCCCCGAAACGATTCACCAGAGGTAAGAAAACCCCATTATTCATGGAGATCTCGTCATCTTTAATTTTTCTCCTCATAACCGTCAAACATAAAATTCACTGGCAGGCAGGATGTGTAATCGGCGATAAGAACAATAATATTCCTTTTGCACCCTGCTGCTGCATTCCAAAGACTTATCTGATAATTGTTTGCTGTTTTTTCTTGAGTAAATGAGGCTGGGTATTGATAAGAGCGCTGTATTGATTGAAGTTAAATATTATGTGTTTCTCCATATATTAAGGGAACTCAAAAGCTGACAGGAGAAAACCGAGAAATGAAAAAGAGGAAAGAATGAACGATACCAATAAGTTTGTCAATTGGTATCTTATCTTCTATTTCAAATAACAAGCATTGGCATAAAGTATTGCCATTCATCTTTTCCCATTTACAGAATGCGTGCATACACGTGGCGGCAATTGGAGCTTCGTGCTTTGCATTAGTTGTCGCGTGTTTAAAATATGATATTTTTAACTGTTTTCCAAGAAATTCCCCCGGAAGTTTAAAGCCAATTAGTCACATACTCTTTAGAGTATTCCGCATTGAATTCGCGATTACGCACTGTGCATCACTACTGCACTTTATGAATTTACCATAATCCACTGCTGGTTAGTAGCAGTAAAAAAAAGAAACATGGAACATAATTTCACACAGCAGAAAAGTACTTTTGCTTCCAAAAGAAGTCGGGAGAAATTGATTGATATTACCACCGTCATTACTGATAATCAGGGGCAGTGACTTTTCGCGTAAAAATCGGAGCACACAGTAGACTTCAATACTGTATACAAACCTCAGCTGTTGTTATACCTCCATTGGCTGCTGGTGCCGTGTCCGTCTTTGACCAAGCCGCTCAGGACTAAGTAACTCCGACACTGAACCTTCGTGATTCGCGCGCAAACGGTTAACACGGGCCAGAACATTTTTTAGCCAATCAAAGAATCTGGACGACTCTTACAGTGCTTTGGACTGTATCTTGTCTCAAAATATGGGCCCCTGCTGATAGTTCAATCAAATTGGCTTTAGCTATCACGGGCGGTAAACGAAATCGAAATCAAGTACGTCTACTCGCTACAATACCATTTATCACTAATCCTACCTTAACATTAGATGGGCTACAAATTTAAGCTAAACTACTTAACCACATTCAGCAATCATATATACCTACCATTCATTATTTTAGTATACATTTCTCCCAGGCCCTCTTGAATTAATAATTCAGGTAAATTACTTACCGAAAAACTAAATGAATAGTCGCCACCAAATTTGTTATTACTCTCCTTTTTTCCCTTTCTTACTGCCATAGATAACTGCAATTAGGAAGTCCAATCTCTCCGTAAAATAGATCGCCAACATAAGTACTCGCGGCGTTACTTTTTAATTGTAAGCGACACGAACTTTTTTTGCGTCTCCTGCATGAGGCAAATTATGCCGAACGAGTATTGTTCCCGTATTTTACATGAGATGCATCGGATACCTGAACACATCAGTACGCTCACGAAAAATAACGATTACGTCACATTCGTTGGAAAAAAAAGCATGCTTTCGATTACGGCTACATTAAATGAACGAAACAATTTGTGATAGATCTAAGTAAATTTATCTAAGGGCGACATACAATTTAAGAAAAATATTTCAGGTATTGCTCGGTTGCACACCATGGTATTTTGAGGAACGTATTTTAAGGTGGAAATAAGTTTCCTTTCTCTCTTCTATGCACCAGCGAAATTAATCAGGTCCTACTCTAAAAGGGTTAGGCATATGTAGAGTATTTGCCGTTACTTAAGAACTTTTGATATCTACCTTTAAAAAATGTCCCTACCGCTATAAGCTGTTCACTGTTAACTGATAATTTTTGTAAACCCTGCCAAGGATTTACTTTCTTCCTCATCTTTTATCCTTCTGCCATATGTAAAATTATAAAATGTCCTTGGGCCTCATCACGTTATTCGTGCGCCGTCCAAGTTAAGCCATAGCATTTATAAGAAAGAAAATGTGTTAATNTCCTTGGGCCTCATCACGTTATTCGTGCGCCGTCCAAGTTAAGCCATAGCATTTATAAGAAAGAAAATGTGTTAATGATATGAAAATTCCTACTCGCATGTGTATAAAACAAGAAATGCCGACTTCAGCAGCTATAAATCTAATCATTACATTTTGAATGCAACGTCAAGTATTAGAAATAGTTGTATCGATTCGCTGCCAACTTAACTTGGAGCCCGCATGTCAGCGTATNGAATGCAACGTCAAGTATTAGAAATAGTTGTATCGATTCGCTGCCAACTTAACTTGGAGCCCGCATGTCAGCGTATACTGAAGCATATCATGTGAATGTGGGCAGTGATTTTTCTCAAAGGCTGGCTTTAAAAGTGCTCACTTTAACCTTTAGTAGCATATATTTTTAATATATCGGGAATATAAGGTAGAGTGAACATGCCAACTGCGCAGTGAACGTTCTNCTCCGACACTGAACCTTCGTGATTCGCGCGCAAACGGTTAACACGGGCCAGAACATTTTTTAGCCAATCAAAGAATCTGGACGACTCTTACAGTGCTTTGGACTGTATCTTGTCTCAAAATATGGGCCCCTGCTGATAGTTCAATCAAATTGGCTTTAGCTATCACGGGCGGTAAACGAAATCGAAATCAAGTACGTCTACTCGCTACAATACCATTTATCACTAATCCTACCTTAACATTAGATGGGCTACAAATTTAAGCTAAACTACTTAACCACATTCAGCAATCATATATACCTACCATTCATTATTTTAGTATACATTTCTCCCAGGCCCTCTTGAATTAATAATTCAANTTCAGCAATCATATATACCTACCATTCATTATTTTAGTATACATTTCTCCCAGGCCCTCTTGAATTAATAATTCAAGTAAATTACTTACCGAAAAACTAAATGAATAGTCGCCACCAAATTTTTTATTACTCTCCTTTTTTTCCCTTTCTTACTGCCATAGATAACTGCAATTAGGAAGTCCAATCTCTCCGTAAAATAGATCGCCAACATAAGTACTCGCGGCGTTACTTTTTAGTTGTAAGCGACACGAACTTTTTTTGCGTCTCCTGCATGAGGCAAATTATGCCGAACGAGTATTGTTCCCGTATTTTACATGAGATGCATCGGATACCTGAACACATCAGTACGCTCACGAAAAATAACGATTACGTCACATTCGTTCGAAAAAAAAAAGCATGCTTTCGATTACGGCTGCATTAAATGAACGAAACAATTTGTGATAGATCTAAGTAAATTTATCTAAGGGCGACATACAATTTAAGAAAAATATTTCAGGTATTGCTCGGTTGCACACCATGGTATTTTGAGGAACGTATTTTAAGGTGGAAATAAGTTTCCTTTCTCTCTTCTATGCACCAGCGAAATTAATCAGGTCCTACTCTAAAAGGGTTAGGCATATGTAGAGTATTTGCGGTTACTTAAGAACTTTTGATATCTACCTTTAAAAAATGTCCCTACCGCTATAAGCTGTTCACTGTTAACTGATAATTTTTGTAAACCCTGCCAAGGATTTACTTTCTTCCTCATCTTTTATCCTTCTGCCATATGTAAAATTATAAAATTTCCTTGGGCCTCATCACGTTATTCGTGCGCCGTCCAAGTTAAGCCATAGCATTTATAAGAAAGAAAATGTGTTAATGATATGAAAATTCCTACTCGCATGTGTATAAAACAAGAAATGCCGACTTCAGCAGCTATAAATCTAATCATTACATTTTGAATGCAACGTCAAGTATTAGAAATAGTTGTATCGATTCGCTGCCAACTTAACTTGGAGCCCGCATGTCAGCGTATACTGAAGCATATCATGTGAATGTGGGCAGTGATTTTTCTCAAAGGCTGGCTTTAAAAGTGCTCACTTAAGCCTTTAGTAGCATATATTTTTAATATATCGGGAATATAAGGTAGAGTGAACATGCCAACTGCGCAGTGAACGTTCTTCGTGTCCCAACGTGGGTTTACATTTTGCCAGTGGTACCAATAAAACGACGTGGATTATATTCGATGTTATATTAAATTTTATTGATTACCTTAGTGGTTTTGAGTGCCCCGAACAGCGACCAGGCCACAGCAAGACAATACCAGACGTTGGAAAATTGCGGAAACGGCCAGGGCGAGTGGAGTGATTTAGGAAAACCTTGGAAAACTTAAATCAGGATGGGTGGACCGGGAGTCGAACCCAAGTCCTTCCGAATGCGATTCCAGTAATTTTACTACTGCGCCACCTCTTTGGTGTAAGTTCGTGCTTTGCAACACTCGCACAGTTCCTCTGATCTAATTTTAATACAACTTATAAATAATATGTTGTATTCAAAATATTTAGTTACATGAAAAGTGGGTCTGTTGGAAAACCGAACGTACACAGACATGCTCATCACTGTTTGACCATGTGACTTTGGCCGTTCTACTGCATAGACTCAAGATGAGGTAGACCGATTTTTCGTCTTCTACGCATGTGCCTAACATTGTTCTACCCAACACCATTACAACTGTCAAAGTCTCATGATCAATAGTGATGCATGTGTGTGTATCTTAATTTTCAAATGGCAGGCACTTTTATATGAATAAAAAACCTTTACCAGCTTGGATTTTAATAAAATTGCATTACAAATTGGTTAGAGGAAATATAGAAACATCTCAGAGAATGTACTTGTTTACTAAACAGTATTCTAACCTCAAATCCTATCCACATCGTTTGGCAGAAAAGCAGTGCAATGTTGGTAAACGGAGTCTGGTTTTGCGCAGCTAGCGTGATCACTCTACCCCACATTCACTATGCATTCTACTGGAGATGGGTGAATTATGGTCCATTTGCGGTTTCTTCACACTTTTGTAATCAATCCTTTGAAAAATCAGCTAACGTATTACGTGTTTGGTTGTGTCCTTGTCACGAGTGTTTTATACTTGCGTTAACATAAAACTACATTATTTATGGTTAAATCGAACTTTTAACTATATTTTATCTATAAAATTACGATATTTCGTTTATGATTGATGTGAATAAAAACATAAATAAATGCCTAGGAAACACCTAGTAAGAAATAGTTCTTATATAAAATATTATTGAACTGAGTGCGCACGATTACGGTGCATTTTTTCCTTCGGTGTAATTGTCTAGACTTGGTTAGTGTTGGAGCCGTGCGCAGAAGACGAAAATTGGTCTACCGCATCTTTAGCTGGTATTTCCTTCAACTTTCACACTGCGCCTGCGTAAATGTTTGTTTACCTCCAATCTGAGAACTTAACTAGAACTTTAAACTTAATTTACATTACAATTTGAGTTTTCAGTACAGTGCATATAAGTCTGCTCTCTTGGGAAACTTAAAAGCGAACGTAATTGGAAACGGCGGAACTAACATCAAAACTGCGGAACACAGGTTGATCAGACTGCGCGGCTGTATAAATTGACCTAGAATGGGGATATTCTGCGTTTTATTTTGGTGGACGAAGTAACAGACAAAAGAAACTATTACCCAAGACCAGCAAAATACGTAAAATACCTCCTAAGTTTGGCAATCGGTGTGCTGAAAGAGCCTGCGAAGTTTTAATGAATCACTTGAACGACACCTTAATGACAACGACATAATTTTCATCGCACATTGCGTTTATACCGCCTTGTTTGTTTATCTTCCACCCACTCGAAACATAAGTGACGGTGTAATTTGTTATGAGCGTTTGTTTTGTGACACGCGTGAGGTCTAGAAATGTAATTTGACGCCTTGAGATAGATGGCAGCACCATCTCAGACGACGTCCGTCGCCGGCCGATCATCGCTCGATTGTGAAACAACAAGCATAGCTCGTCGCCACCCACCGCGTCAGCACGCATCGCAACGCAACGCGTCACTGTATTGTGAAACCAGCTTAAGGCAAGTTTAATCAAACATCAGTTCCATAATACTTATTGATAAAATGGCAACATTTATATTTTGAAAGAAAAAAAATCAGTAATTTGTGCTTCCCTGCTGCACTTAACTTGCGTTTTACGGTCATTTCTTACACTCAGTGCACTATAAACAATAACGCAAATCTCACAAACACCCAAGTCTTTTGAAAATGTCCTTGAGAAAACAACTGAACTCAACTGAAAAGAAATCAAAATAACCACCAATAATTCAAGTGGAAAACTTAAAATTTTGGTGACGAACTGAACACGTATTATTAATTCAGTTATCAATTAGATTCATTGGAGTCTAGTTCAGTTAGAGTTGAAGGGAAAAAAACCATAAGAAAATGTGTGTACGTTTGTGCTTACGAGACACTTTACTCACAAAGTCTTTGGTTACGTTCAGTTAAGTTATCAGATTGGTGGGAAGTCATGCCATAAGGCTCGGCTTCGCCCCTTTTGCAGAAATTCTTCGTTTTCGTGTAATAATTTCAGTTTCAGAGGTATTAAGGAAGATGTTGGTTTATAGAAAATTTACCATTTACTAGTTGTTTAATACGTTTGCATCTAATTTTCAATGTGTGTTATTTCCTGATTGCCAAAGGGCAGGAACTTATTGATAAAATATAAATATTTTCCGACTTTTACAACACGCGTATAACACACAATTAGAATTACGCACAAAAATCATAAACAACTCATAGAATGTAAATATTCTATAATCGTTCATTGTAAGTAATTAATATGAATCAGAAATTATGTCGTAGAAACGAAGAATTTCTGCAAAAGCGATGAAGCCGAGTCGTAAGCGAGCTGGGTCCAGACCAGGCATGACTGAGTATCTGTTCCCCTAACCCGATCCTCCACACCCTGGTTACGCAACGTGGGAAGGGGCAAAGGGAAGGTGGAGTTGGTTTTACGATCAACCCTCTCGGCGGCATCCAGACCTCTCCCTGCATACCTGCATAATGAATGCACGGGCCCACCCGTCACGCCAGTCAGAAACTATCCCTCGACTTCGCTGCCGCGAGTAATCGATTATGTGCGTTTACGTAATCAGAAATTAGTCCCGGGGGGAGGGGAGGAGGTGAATTTATGATAGTCCTTCTTTCACTTCTTGCGTAAACGTAGTCTCCTTTAGTAATATTAAACAAAAAAAATTTGTGCGAACTGTTAGTTAGCACAACAGTAAACCCGCTTTCCATCCCGCAAACCCCATCCCAGGACACACGCATATCATTTTGTGGAGCTTGCCTCCGTACAATTTTCCTTTTCCCGTGTTATATAGCTGTTGATATCGAGATGTTTTTAAAGTGTTACATCCAGAGCTGTCACAGTTATCAGTATAAAAATACAAATAATGTTATTTTTATAAGTGAGTAGAGAGGAGTAATGGCGACTTTGGCACATCGGGACCTGGGACCGGCGTCGGAGCTTTACGTGCTCTGTCATCCTGGTCGGTCGGTGGCCATAATGGATTAAGATGACCTTGAACTTTAAATTGACCCTGGTGACCTTTGAACTTGACCCCGGTGACCTTTAACCTAGAAAACCCAAAAATTTCAATAATATCCTAACAAAATCGAAAAAAATACCAAAAAGTAATTTTTTTAATATAAAAAATTAATGTTAAAAAATATTTTAAAAAAATTACAAATTAATTTAAAATTATTTAAAAATGTATTTAAAAATGTATTTTAAAAACCTAAATTCCCATTAGTCTCCCACACCCCTCTCCACCCAAACTCGTTCCGCCATCTTGGTAGGTGCAATCCACCATTTTGGCAAGTGCAGTCTGCCATCTTGGTCGGTGCAGTCCACCATCAGAGGGTAGGCGTCACTTCCACAGTCCGTCATCTTGGTTTCTTCGTTTTTCATTTGTTTATACATTGCTGGAGTTTGTCTCTCACCTTCGTTCGAGTGACATATTGGATTTAATATGTTTTCATCACCTAGGTGGCGCTAGTGTATTGATTTACCCACCAGGCGAGTTGTCGATTTAGTCACCAGGCGGCAGTCATGTTTTTTTATGTTTTTAAAGTATATGTAGTGATGTCGGTGCCCTCCATATTGGATTCTATTTTCAACACCTAGGTGACGCTATTTTTTCGATTTCGTCACCAGGCGAGCTGCCGATTTACCATATTTGATTATGATTTTTGAAGTATAGGTGGTGGTGTCGACACCCTCCACGTTAGATTCTATTTTCCACAAATAGGTGGCATTGATTTCTTGATTTCACTGCCAGGCGAGCTGCCGGTACTCGCTAATTCTGACGATTTAGTCGCAAATTGACCTGGCGACAGTCACATTTATAGTCATAAGAAAATATGTAATTTTCTTATGCTATTAAAAAAAACCTTTTTCCAATCACCAGTAAATATAGAAGCTTAAATTATTAAATTAATATTTTTTTTGTATTAAGATCTTTAATTAATACTGACCCAAAACCGTCTTCGTTATAATGATAATTAAATTACCATTGCATATGAGGCAGCATGCGAGTACCATGTGCGCTGTAACAACTCTCCTTATTCTAACACTGTTATGTTCTTTTTTTACAACAGCAGTATCAATTTAAACGTGGGCAGCTTCTTAGCTCAGATAACAGCTTATGTAAGTATTTTAAAACGATATTACACTTCACGTGTCCTAGCTTTAATGCAACAAGAATATAGGTATACTAAGGTTAGTGGAGTGGAGTGGAGAGATTTGGGCGGTTCTTAACATCGAGGTCTTGAGAGCCGATGAGGTTGAAGTGAGGTGAACACAGAGCAGCGCCGGAATGTAAGGGTGGGGGAAACGGGAGATCCCCGAGGAAACCCGCCGACCAGCGGTATCGTTCAGCACGATTCCCACGTGCGAAAATCCGGGAGCAACCACGCCGGGAATCTAACCCGGTTCACCTAGGTGGGAGGCGAGTAGTTCTGATCACTGTACCATCACGGCCTCCGATAAGTTCAGGTAAAATAAATTTTTATTCATCCAAACGTAAACAAACACGTTCATAACTGTGGACCATGCGATTTTGGCAGTTCTATTAGTGATAAAGCGAGTCAGTGTTTGGGCGTGCGAAGAAGACGAAAATCGGCCTACGTCACCTATAGTCCTTTACATGAAATATATATGTTTATAATATATAGTATATATTTATATAGTATTATGGTTTTCTCTAGAAATCGCCCAACTGTAAAAAAAACGTACAATCATAGAAAGTAACTTTTAGTTTTTTTACAATTTTACAGCTTCCCGTTTTTAACATTATTGTTTTATGTCCCTTTTATGTAACGTCTTCCCTTTAGAATAATATTCATTTATACTAGTGATGGACAAAATCGTAGACTAAAGATGAAGGAGACTGATTTCCGTCTCCTGCATATGTCCTCAACATTAGCTCCGTATTGAATAAGAAAAGTCAAAATCACGTATTCAGACAGCAAAGTGCCGTTTCTTTTCAACTAAAACTCTCTCCTTGATATACCATATAAATATGTATAATTCATAACTTGATTGTACACAGTATCGTAATTGCAACACAACTCATTCAGAAGTTCACTTACATCTCGAAGCACTCATTTATGTAAACACCGTGCTAACGTAAGTCAAACACACGTTTAACATTTTCAATGGGACAACAGTCGTACGGAGCCGGTTACCTTGCTGCTGGCAAGTCGTGCTCTAACTTCACATTCCCTCTACAGTCTATAATTTTGCCAGAACTTCCTGTCATCCATGTGGAGCTCTTTTTGGATAATTCAAGAACGTACTTTGCAGTCATCAGATTCTTCAGCAACATTAACTGAAATGTGTAATAGTAGTTTGTGACAAAACTGCGTCATTTTTCTTACACTGAATTTTTCTTCTTACTCGTTACCAGCTGTGATTCACAGTTTTTTTTTACACGTATGAATGTTTAAAAACCAAATTAAAATCGATGATTATCTGCAGAGAACATACTTCTACAGTAAGGTACGTACGTTAAAAAAATAATTACTTTGTATTTGGTTTGGATGCAATATAAGACTGCCATATATCTTTGCAAAAGGTTTTATTTTATGTGTCTATAAGCTATGGCCTGTATTTAACAAAAAATGTCTACAGTTCTGTTCTCGTGAGAACTAAGATTGATTTCCATTTTAACTTGTTGTTTTAAGGTGTGCAACGCCCTCTGATACGTTTCTCAGGTGTTATGTGAAAGCTGCTAGTAACAATAAATGCTTCTGGTGAATAACCTTACCTTAAAGAAAAGTAAAGTAGTACTTAAATTTTTTCTGAGCAATTTTTGTAAAGCACCTCATTCCCTGAACTACAAGTGATTGTGATAAAGGCTGGATTTGCGAGTATTAGGTGTAGTGGTTAAATTTAACTTCAACAGTCGAACGTATGTGAGGCATTATTTGGAAGGTGCACTGTAAAATACAACGAAAAATTTCCCTCGTCGACTTTGTTTCATTTACTGAACCGGACGCACCGTTTCCGCAAAAAAATAATAACAATAATAACACTAGTACGTAATTAACGAGACACCTGTGGCTGTAGTAGATGGGACAAAATTTTCGTACGAAGTTTTACGTCCGAATCCCGATTAAGCCATGCGCGTACGAGTCGATATACATTCTAAGATTCGTTTCTATCTGTCTACAAGTTTGTCTCTTCCCCAAACACCCAAGACAGATTAAATGTACTCTCACTTATAAAAATTTAAGCAACGAGAAGAGTAGTGTGGATAAAATAAAACTACATTTGTTGAAATGTCATGTGAATGCGTTGCAGTGATTACAATGTCAGATCACACTGACAACACACAGTTAGCAGTACTGGCGTACTACTGGTTCTATGTCAAAGAGATATAGCTGCCTCTTAAGCGTGGGTACATACGCCGGTTCTGAAGGGAGTAGCACAGCCGTTGTATCTTCCCCTGAAGCAAGTATGTTCACAGGTGTTGTAAATGGCCCTCGATATTTTGACTATAGGTCCCGTGTTGGATTTAACGCCCTTCCTGATCCCACGCATGTTCTATCCTGAATAGATCGGGGGACTTCGCTAGCGACGGGAGTACCTCGACACGACGAATGCATTCTATATACAATATGTTTTTAAACTGCATATCGAAATTCAATATAAACAAGAAATTCTAGTAGCAAAATGTTCGGAAAATTCATTTAGTATTTTTTAATTGAAATGGAAGTTAGCAAAACAGCACTGCGAGTCCGCGAATTTACGTACCTGCGTGTTCAACAAGTTGCATGTTACGAAAGCGAACGGAACTGGCGCGCCTTGCGGTGATTGCCTGCACATAGGAAACCATAAAAACTCGAAGTACTTGGTCGCCGCTAGTCGTTGCTTGTGTGTCAAACTACATGAACAATGGGGGCTTAGCAATTGACTAATAACGGTTGCAAGAAGTTATTGCATTTTATTTCTTAAAACACACATTTTATTTCTAAAAACACAGTATTAACGATGTAGGATCTGCACGTATTTCCGTTGTGGTTTATGTACAAGCGGTCGCTGCATGACGCGCCAGTTCCATTCGCCTGCGTGATATGCAACTCGTTTTTCACGCAGGTACGTGAAGTTGCGGACTACCAGAGTTGTTGCTACTAGGATTTATAACTTGTCCCACAAACGAGTGCACTTCTTTTTTTTTGACAGTTCTGAAGGCAGCCCTGTTTAAAGCTGTTAATGACTGTAGTTATTCTACAATTATTCCGTGAAAAAATATTTTCTGTTGGCATACTGGGCAGGTTAATAGTTATATCTGCGTGTTTATGTAAACAACATCTGTGGTNGCAATTATTCCATGAAAAAATATTTTCTGTTGGCATACTGGGCAGGTTAATAGTTATATCTGCGTGTTTATGTAAACAACATCTGTGGTAGGGGAAAACACTGCTGTACCCATAGAAATTTCTTTAGCTTTCAGAACTGCCAAAAGCGTGCATTCGTTTGTGGGACAGACTATATACATGTACCACGCGTGGACGAGCGTTGTCTTGTTGAAAGACTGTGCCAGGTTTCTGTCTGTTGAAATCTAACACCTGACGACTGAGGATGTCGATGACGCTCCACAACGTTGCAAGGATGCATCCTATCCCCTCGGCATCGCTACACCCACCGCACGACGATCGTCTTTGACAGTGCGTAACCCAGATGCATCGCTGTAAATGACGCGACGTCAGTCGTCGTTAGCCCATGCCTCCCAGTTACGGCACAACTCGCAGCGCCACCGTCAGTTCTCTGGCAATAGCGGTGGCGTGGGATGGTGAACCCGCAGTGCAGCCAGGGCTGGATCAACCATTACGCAAAGTAAGCACGTGCTTACACCATCAAGGGAAAGGCAACACGGAAGTGTTACATGCCAGGTTTAATGTGGACTGTTATGATGCAAAACTGCAACCGGTGCAGTTGAAACCGGTTCCACAAATATAGANACAAAACTGCAACCGGTGCAGTTGAAACCGGTTCCACAAATATAGATGATGCTTTGTATCAATTATCGCTACTAAGTACCTATAAAAGCAAAGTGTTATGTAAGATTATTTTTTTAGGAAATTGTAAAANAGCACGTGCTTACACCATCAAGGGAAAGGCAACACGGAAGTGTTACATGCCAGGTTTAATGTGGACTGTTATGATGCAAAACTGCAACCGGTGCAGTTGAAACCGGTTCCACAAATATAGATGATGCCTTGTATCAATTATCGCTACTAAGTACCTATAAAAGCAAAGTGTTATGTAAGATTATTTTTTTAGGAAATTGTAAAANTTGTATCAATTATCGCTACTAAGTACCTATAAAAGCAAAGTGTTATGTAAGATTATTTTTTTAGGAAATTGTAAAAAAAACTTTTTAAATATAAATTAAATGGAAGTATACAAAAATAAACGTTTTCCATTTCTAAAATTACAATTTTAATTTATGTATCGTTTTCATTTTGAATTATACGTATGGGGGAACCAAAATTGTAAGTGCTTAGAGCCTTTATAGGACTTAAATTTGACCCTGAGTTCAGATGATGCCTCTCGCTTAGATACGGCACGGAATGTCAACGGGGCGTTGAAGAGTGTCCAATAACTTTCAGGTTGGCAGACGTCGATGTCATGGGATTGTGTAGTGTTTGGCGGACAATACAGATTATCCTTCCTTGGCGTGTTTGGTCTTTCGTGGTCGACCCGAACCTTCACGAGGTGTGTGGGTGCCCTCGCATACCCACTCGTTCCAACATCGGGCCTCTGTGATGTCGGAGCGTTCGAGTGTTCCACGTACCTGGTAACTGCACGGTAGGTCCACCCCGGCTTCGTGCACGCATGCAGTGTGCACCCTATCAAACTCCGCCGAGTGCCGATAATGATTTCGTTGCATCTACGAGGTCTACTCTGTGTTCGATGACGTTACTTTACTCTGTTGACTGTCTGACGCTCCATACACACGACTCATTCCAATATCGCTATAATCGTGGTACAACCACTAACGTACTCTGGTGGCTGTTCTATACGTTATTGCAACTCTAATTATGTACTCTCCCCAGCGATAGTATTCACGTGTATAGGCTGTTCATGGTCAATTAATCACTTGTGAAATCCTTGCCTTGCATATACTTTTCTTCTCAATCTGTATCNTGTATAGGCTGTTCATGGTCAATTAATCACTTGTGAAATCCTTGCCTTGCATATACTTTTCTTCTCAATCTGTATCGTGCTGCCATATAGAAAATTAACATTACAAAGAGACTGATCACTTAATTCATACGGCACCCAAGAAAAGCCATAGAATAGAAGACCTGTAAATAGGTTGCTAATATGTAAATTCGAAATCTAGTGCGTACAAATATAAGAAACATTAACTTCAGTGGCCAAGTATTTCAACATCACACTCGCAGTAAAAGCAATACAACGTCAATCCCTAAGAACGATATTTTACGCCAGTTTGTACTGTAGTATCTATGTAACGGGCACGATTTTTAAGGATTTGTTTCAAGAGTGCTCACTTTACCGTGAACAGCCTTTACTAAATTGTGTCCAATTAAGGCATTCCTTCTGGGTACTCCACTTAATTTGTCAGTAAGTGTACTAGTGAGGTTAAAATTGTAATACGTATTTTGCACGTCATTTTGATATACCCGTTGTTAGTACTCTATAATATCCCAAAGTTTATTGATTTAAACTTACTTTTTTTTAAGTAGAGTTTTAATGACTGTAAATAACAGCACTTTATTGGAAAAATATTTAATAATTATTGTGGTAGGCGTGTCCAGACTATTGGGGTGTAATCCCTTCCATCGTGAATTTAGTTTGGTTTCACTATAGCTTATTTTTCAGATAAAATATTTGAAAACAAGGGCAATCAGGGAATAGAGGATCTCTCAACAGATATTTTTAAGTCCACGATAATAAGTAGCAAATGTTTCATTTTCCTGCATCTGTAACCGTAATAAAGCTCAACTCATTATTTGTTTTTTTTTTTTTCAGCCTCAACCCAAGCTCAGTGCAACGTGGATAAGAGCTTAAAAGTCTAAATACGGGGAAAAAAACTTTTAACGTACTTAGGCTGCCTTGAATATACTTTATAGTTTTAAAAACCGTGGGTATGGAGATCGTGGTGGCCTACTACATCTTTGTGCTTTGGCGAAGTATTTATCAAATAACATTATAATACTGTAAATAGAGTTTCGACGTTGCGCCGTCGAGTAAGATGCGGGATCCGCATTAAGAGTCACAGGACGTACGAGTGTACCTCGTCAGGTGAGAATCGCTGAGGTGGGTCTGCGTGGACCCGTGGCACTTTATTCCTCAGCAGTAACAACATTTTCTGAGTTACCTATGCTCGAAAAAAAGGCAGGGCATTGTACCACCTGGTGAAACTCTGAGGTGTCGGGAAAGTTACGTCGAAGTGNCTTTATTCCTCAGCAGTAACAACATTTTCTGAGTTACCTATGCTCGAAAAAAAGGCAGGGCATTGTACCACCTGGTGAAACTCTGAGGTGTCGGGAAAGTTACGTCGAAGTGGACGCACCGCGAAGGACAGGCCCACCCCTCCAGGGTTAAGTATTCCACGCCATTCGTCTTCCACGCACTCGACCTTCACACCTCGCCACCGGCATGAGAAGATGTCTCCCGGCCGTGGGGAAGCCGGCCCGGCCCGCCCTGGAGAATGCTGAGCAACCCCCCGAGCTTTGTTGGTGTATTCTGGGGCAAGGCCGTGGCGACGGGGCAACCTGACGGGGTGCGCGAATGGGGTCACCAGTGGTGCATCCCTCCCTTCTACTTCAAGGCCGTGGGAAAACTCTCCGGGCGTCCCCGGGCGGCTTGGCCACACTCCCCCGACGTCATTGTCGGGGACCCAGGCGTTGACGCCTTTTCGCAATCCTTCCTGGAAGGGATCTCCTCCACCCCAGAAAAAAAAAAAGGAACTTTTCCCCTCGATCAAAGAGCGACCTTGGTAAAGGTTCTCGAACTCCTTGCGGGAGCAGTAGGGGGCGAGTTATTCGCCTCTTACTACAACTGCCTTCCACCTATTTTTTTCTTACTGTTCCCCTTCCTTCAGGTGTGTTTTATACTACCAGTGGGGTCCCCTACCCCCCCCCTCCGTCAACCACCCCTAGTCTAAGAACTGCCTATAAATAACGAGCGACGGGAAGCGAAGGAAATGAGGTCAGGACGGCAGGTCCCTTTGTCTCAAGACAAAGACTGACTAATGGGGGCTGGATTTTTATCTCCCTCGTCCAATCGATGCGAGCTGGGGCCGCGGTTTCCCTCCCCCCCTCAATCCCCTCTACCTGGCTTCCCCTAAGACCATCCCAAAAATACAACACTTTCACTTTATCGGGAGACCCACACGTCACATCGCCCTTGATCATCATCACCACCTGTCGAATGAATGCTCTTCTCGAACTTCTTTTATTTTACGAACGAAAAGAAAAATTAGTGCCTGGCTGTTCGTCCGTACTTTCCACAGTCCACAAGAAGGGACGTGTTACACTACATGAAGTGATTTTCTTTGCGTATGATAATTAGTTATTTTTAAGCCTCGTACTAATAATTTATTTCCCTAACGAAACCAACTCGGAGTATTTATTTGGAAAGGTTAATTTTATAATCCTGGACTTCCAATCTAAGATGACATAGTGAAGTAATACATTTTTTAACGACGGTATGTGATTAATATTATTACCGAATCGTTTTCCAGGTAGATATTTACTATTGCTAATTTACTGCTCTATTTATTTGCTAAAAATTTTAACTTACCCACTGTGAGCATACAAATATAATGTTCTTATTTTTGACATTAATGTTAATGTAGGAATATTGAGGTATGAAAAACTGGCGAGCATAAAAAAATGAAAGAATGAAAGCAGAATAGCCTCGCAAAAAAAAAAAAAGACAGATTTGNTGAAAAACTGGCGAGCATAAAAAAATGAAAGAATGAAAGCAGAATAGCCTCGCAAAAAAAAAAAAAGACAGATTTGAACATTTTCAAACAGTAATCAGTTTATGCGTTTACTAAGGTTGATGGTCTTTTCAGTGTTCTGAAATTCAGAGTGATAAAAACAACAGCTGGGTCGTCTTATTCCCCATTTTAGGCCATTCCACTTCGTGATGTAACAGCATATTTATAAATTTTTCCGCATTGGTAATATTGACGAAGTTAGCGCTGAGATGCTTTCTCATACTCTTTGCTTTGTCACTACATCAGTATACAGTCGTACACATGAATGCCATAATAGTTAAGTAATTTAACTAAATAAGGAAGGGANTGAAAAACTGGCGAGCATAAAAAAATGAAAGAATAAAAGCAGAATAGCCTCGCAAAAAAAAAAAAAGACAGATTTTAACATTTTCAAACAGTAATCAGTTTATGCGTTTACTAAGGTTGATGGTCTTTTCAGTGTTCTGAAATTCAGAGTGATAAAAACAACAGCTGGGTCGTCTTATTCCCCATTTTAGGCCATTCCACTTCGTGATGTAACAGCATATTTATAAATTTTTCCGCATTCGTAATATTGACGAAGTTAGCGCTGAGATGCTTTCTCATACTCTTTGATTTGTCACTACATCAGTATACAGTCGTACACATGAATGCCATAATAGTTAAGTAATTTAACTAAATAAGGAAGGGANTTTGTCACTACATCAGTATACAGTCGTACACATGAATGCCATAATAGTTAAGTAATTTAACTAAATAAGGAAGGGAAGTATTAGCAACTAAGAAAACGATTGTTTTATTAAAACTGATATATACTCGTAGCTGGTTGAGATTTACATTATCAAGGATATTAAAATTACAAAGGAACAGTAAACCTTACGTTAACAAAAACAAATATAATCATAAAAATTTAGAAATACTTTAATAAAAGTGAAAATTAAAAACAGAGAAAATGAAGACTATTGAATAAAAGTAAATAAACAATCTCATAAAAATTTAATATAGCATTTTTAAATTATTAAACTGTATGCAAAAATTATGAGAGCAATTAAGGCGGAGATGATGAAAAGAGAATTCATGCACTAAATGGTATGAGTCGGCGGATTTATCTGCTTATCATTCTGATGTGTTTGCTGGTAGGCTTACTGTGCTTGAAGTGTATTATATTCACTGTATCTTCCCACTTTTTTTTNTCATTCTGATGTGTTTGCTGGTAGGCTTACTGTGCTTGAAGTGTATTATATTCACTGTATCTTCCCACTTTTTTTAACCATGTCATTAAAAAAACACCCAAAGTAAATATGTCGAGTTGTCAACTAAATTCAGTATTTATTAACNTTTTTTTAACCATGTCATTAAAAAAACACCCAAAGTAAATATGTCGAGTTGTCAACTAAATTCAGTATTTATTAACAATATTGAATACCATCATTATTACTAAAGTGTCGTTTTGGTCAAGTTAAATTACACGATTATTCAGCCAAGATCCCAAATATTCCGAACTGCTAGAAGTATCAAAAATTTTATTTTGAATTCGTAAGTGACACTGCGTGACTCTTAAGACACCCGTCTATGTCTGTTTCGAGATGTAATTAAGAACTGAGTTACCTATATCAGCTTTTTATTTTATGGGAATAAACTCATTTCTCCCAATAAATGGCGAGTTCAGTGACGTGAATATTTAGAAAAAATTCGACGAGCACTATTCGAGATATAAGGGAGTGTCCATGGGTTTATGCATTTGACTGTAGCTGTGGCGGGGTAGGTTGCATCATCCGCTGGGACGTGCAGCGGAGTGTTCCCGCACAGTCGACGCACGCTCTAGTGACGCATAACACATGTGTCAAACGCACGCGAAAGGTTGTTTGTTGGTGTTGTTCTTGACGTTACAGTCAAATAGCACGCGTGTTTAATTTGACGTTCGTGGCTCGATGACAACTACGGTAATTCATCCAAGCAATCGTGTCTGTTCCGCATTCCTCCCCAAGCGGACGACACAACCTAACCCGCCATAGCTACAGTCTAATGCATACAACTAAGAATTTCCCTTACATCTCAAAAAAAGTATTTGTTGAATTTTCAAAATAATTACGTCACTAAACTCGCCGCTTCATGACATTTTATGAGTTAGGCCTACATCTCGGAACAGACATGGACGGTGTCTTAATAGTCGTGTAGTGCCATTTACGAATTCGAAATTAGAATTTCGATACACTCAGCGGTTCTAACGATAGTTGGGGTGAACATNCGTGTAGTGCCATTTACGAATTCGAAATTAGAATTTCGATACACTCAGCGGTTCTAACGATAGTTGGGGTGAACATCTTAGCTAAATAAACACGTATAATATTTATTTCATTGTCAGTGTAAAATTAAAACAGTGAAATAAGTGCTATGTTGGTTTTGGCTAGGAAGAATTCGTAAGGCCTACTATGTATGCACAAAAATGGTGCGCCATTTCATCTTTATTTTTCTTCTCGACTTGNTGTATGCACAAAAATGGTGCGCCATTTCATCTTTATTTTTCTTCTCGACTTGCGTGCGTTTTAGCGCGCCATGTTGGAGTTTGGAGATGTTTGTCTGTTTCTGCACCGGCGTTAGCACGTGCATTTGTTTAGAAAGTTATCTCATTTAGAACAGGATTCATTTCCATTAAGGAGTCACTTCGGGGACCCGTATGCTGTCTCACTCTGGAGCTTAGTATTTTACCAATGCAAATACACTTGCTGTTAACTACATATAATGAACCCCAGCAAGATATAGTCCAATATGGAGTGGTTCAAATCGTATTTATTACCAAATAAAATCCATATCTATATGACATATTTACGAAAATTTGTTTCTGGTAATCAGTTTTTTTTATCTATGGAGGTAGTATACAGCAAAATTAATAACGAATAACCCTAGTAAAGAATACACAGACTAAACACATTGATGTTNCTATGGAGGTAGTATACAGCAAAATTAATAACGAATAACCCTAGTAAAGAATACACAGACTAAACACATTGATGTTATCCTTCTTAATTTTTTTTAAATTGCGATTTCTACAACGTGGTTTTAAATGATTACTAAGAGCATTCTTGCTCAATTTCCTATTGTGCTATATATGACTCCTGCAAAAATGTGAAAATAACTTACTTTAGATTATAAACATTTCAAATTGCGTGGAAAGATTACGTTAAACAAATAATATTAATGGGGGCTTAATAGTTTAGCAAGTACCCACATATTTAAGAAAAAATAAGCTAGTCGTTTGATTAATTTTAATCAAAAACCAAAGAATCGGCAAACAAAAATATGGCAATCTTTCGGTAACGAATTTCAAGCGCAGTTCTTACTGCGTGGGGTTATCTTGGTGAAATAAATGTCATGAAAAAAATATTGCGAAGGGTTTTTTTAGAGCACTTTTAAAAACTATTAAGCACTTTAATGGGTTGTGTGCACAGGGGACTCGTAAAAGGACGGACGAACAGAACATTTATAATGAACGTTGGCAACAGCCAAAATAACGCTATGTTGACTAGCAGTCACAGGCCTACAAATATTTACATATACATGTTTCTCATTATAGTAATTACGGGGATGAAACGTTGTATCTGTCCCTAAAATACCAAATACTTTACACAATTACTAAATAATAATAAAAATATATATAAAAAACCTTTGAAATTATATTTTTTATCTGTCATGATAATTGCGCAATTTACCGTTATTAAAAAAAGTAAAGAAGGTATCCGCAGGTGGCTGGGGTTGAACTCACACGCCGTTCCCAATTCGCNCCGCAGGTGGCTGGGGTTGAACTCACACGCCGTTCCCAATTCGCTGGTATACCCATTACGTTACCATATATTTTTTTTAAGTTGACTTTATTGACAGATACGTTTGCCCTTGGACATAGCGTGAGTGACGTTTGACAGAGCGAGTGTGTTTTTCCGTGTGTCGAGCTCAAGTAGACCGACTTGGTGACAANCATAGCGTGAGTGACGTTTGACAGAGCGAGTGTGTTTTTCCGTGTGTCGAGCTCAAGTAGACCGACTTGGTGACAAACAATTCGCAGTACACACGTGCGTGACATGTGAACTGGAAATCTGCCGCGGAGGAATCGGGGCGCGAACTCCCGACTCTGAATAAAAGTTGGCCGCCCCACCCCCGAGCTATGAGGGCACAGCTGTGACTTACCAAGTCAGATTGATAACAATTAGGAAAACGTGTCTTATAATTCTTCGTCGAAAGCGTGTAGTTTTAAATTGTATGCCCTTACTTTTCGTTTTTTGGTTTGATTGGCACCGTTAGGATCGTTAAAACGAATAGCAAATACGAGTGCACTCTCTTCGCCACATTATTTGCAGTTCAAACCTTCAAACAGAGCGCTCTGGCGATTGCATGCCATCAACGAAATGAAAGACGCAAAAACGGAATCAAAGACTGAATGTTCATGTTACTTCATAAAATGGTGTTTTTAAATACGAAACACATTTTATAAAGTATTTTGTATTGGTTTTATTAGTTTATGCGTTGTTATTTCACTTCATACGTGTTGTTTAACGGCCATTTTACACGTTGTGTCACGGTAATTTTTACACGCAGTTTAATTGAACCATCAGTCAAACAACAAGTCACTGAAAAACAGTGAAAAAAAAAGACTGATGAATGAGTGGGAAATGTCACTGAATCAATAAGTGAAGGAACGCTAGCATTTTTTCATATATTTATTAGTTAAATTAACTGACGTGACTGTTGGATCAGTCAGACACTGTTAACTGATTGAAACCGTGAAATTCTCACTTATTCATGTTTAGAGTGTGAGTATACGAATGTTCGTCCACTGCAATACATTGATGGAAAAATGGAAATGCGTGTTAAGATTATGCATGAAAATATCGTAATGAATGTTATTAAATTCTTTACTGAAATCTAATAAAACCACTTCAGTCGCCTTAAATCTACATATANAATATCGTAATGAATGTTATTAAATTCTTTACTGAAATCTAATAAAACCACTTCAGTCGCCTTAAATCTACATATAGTCAATCATTTCGTATCAGCGATATCGGCCACGATAGTGCAGGCAATGTGCCGTGTAGGGAAACCGGATTGATGATTGCCAAATAAATGTTTGCCAATCTGCAACGTACTCGTGAAAGATGACTGCTNAATATCGTAATGAATGTTATTAAATTCTTTACTGAAATCTAATAAAACCACTTCAGTCGCCTTAAATCTACATATGGTCAATCATTTCGTATCAGCGATATCGGCCACGATATTGCAGGCAATGTGTCGTGTAGGGAAACCGGATTGATGATTGCCAAATAAATGTTTGCCAATCTGCAACGTACTCGTGAAAGATGACTGCTATCACAGGCCAGTTCGTAAGGTAAGCTGGTCCAGATTATTGATCACGTCTTGCTGTTCGCATTATAGATACCTACGGTTCACCGAAAAATCCTAAATTAATTTTGTTGTATTAGGTTTACTATTTGTTCTTGACACCCAGTACCCTTATGTGCGGTGTGGGGTGGTAACACTGCTTCAAACCAGCTCGGTTAGAATAGGTATTATGGCCACGTATCGCATCATCACTCACCAGGTAATTGCCATATTTATGATAAAATACTACTAAAATTATGCATAATTGTTTAACAGCAATTTCGTTAACACACCAACTATGTCTTATTTCGAATTGACTTCGTGTATTAGTTATCAGTCAGAAAATATTACGTAACTGGTAGGTATTAAATTCAGTTTCACAGTAGTAAAATTTGACTTAAAATATTATTAAATATAACACAGTATATTAAACTGCAATAAAATGAATGTGCTTATTGCTTCATGCACGAGAAGTCGCAGTGGTCTAGTGGATAACACGCCGGGATTCCNAAATAAAATGAATGTGCTTATTGCTTCATGCACGAGAAGTCGCAGTGGTCTAGTGGATAACACGCCGGGATTCCAAACTAATGAGCGGGAGTTTGAATACCACGTCCACCATGGAAATTGAACGGTCGTAATATGAAGTCAATAGTAATGAATACCAATATTGTTGACTCAATAATTTGTACCTTTTCGTTAGTGGGTAAACTTTATTTAAAACGCTAGTAACCAACGTTGGCAGAATTTTGTTTATTGGTTGACATTACGCATGCAGTAACACACATTGCCAACGTCGAAACATGTTAGTAAATCTTTAGTTTGTAAATTAATTTGTGAATTGCANTAATTGCCATATTTATGATAAAATACTACTAAAATTATGCATAATTGTTTAACAGCAATTTCGTTAACACACCAACTATGTCTTATTTCGAATTGACTTCGTGTATTAGTTATCAGTCAGAAAATATAACGTAACTGGTAGGTATTAAATTCAGTTTCACAGTAGTAAAATTTGACTTAAAATATTATTAAATATAACACAGTANAGGTATTAAATTCAGTTTCACAGTAGTAAAATTTGACTTAAAATATTATTAAATATAACACAGTATATTAAACTGCAATAAAATGAATGTGCTTATTGCTTCATGCACGAGAAGTCGCATTGGTCTAGTGGATAACACGCCGGGATTCCACACTAATGAGCGGGAGTTTGAATGCCACGTCCACCATGGAAATTGAACGGTCGTAATATGAATTCAATAGTAATGAATACCAATATTGTTGACTCAATAATTTGTACCTTTTCGTTAGTGGGTAAACTTTATTTAAAACGCTAGTAACCAACGTTGGCAGAATTTTGTTTATTGGTTGACATTATGCATGCAGTAACACACATTGCCAACGTCGAAACATGTTAGTAAATCTTTAGTTTGTAAATTAATTTGTGAATTGCANGCATGCAGTAACACACATTGCCAACGTCGAAACATGTTAGTAAATCTTTAGTTTGTAAATTAATTTGTGAATTGCATTCCGAAATAAAAACACACTTACTCTTAAAAGTGTGTACACAGCCATAATGTAATGTTGGGCGAATGTTGTATTTCAGTTGTCAACCAACATAAAGCCATGTTGGGCCACCGTAGGCCTGCGTGACATTTCGGCGTTGGTCCAACCAAATGTTACCCTATTTTACTACTGGGGTACAGCATTAACTTTTTGGGGTAGGCCCTCCTTTAAGAACTACAGTCGGTTCACGACTGGAAAAAACTTTTGAAAATCAACCTTTGAAAAAACACCCTAGCCGTTAGCTACATGCATATAACATTACAAACAGCGGCGAGCGCGGATACAGTTATGCCGTTAGGTTGCCAGAACAAAGAGAGGAAATAGTTCCAAAGTTTTAACGTAATTGTTAATTTATCGCTTACAAATGGGTTTCGAAAAGACTTGTTTCTTATTATGCCAATAATTAATGACGTGATGCTAACGTATTTAAATTTCAACGTTTCTTGCATAGTCACATGATCACACTCAAGGTGAAAGTAGTCCGGCCATTTGTTTACAAACCTTCGTGCCGTGTGTTGTTGGCGAGTTGTGGTTGTCACATGGCAATGTTTGTTTACCTTTGGCGGAAGGATACGAAATGGGCTTGAAAGTAGATCTTTAGCAGGGGTTCAAGAAAGTCTCTTCCAGTCGTGAACCGACTATAGTACACATTATTACTTTAACATGATGAATAGTTGATGTTTGTCTGTTCGTCGAGTAGGTCTGTCAGGCAAACGAGGCTCCTAATCATCCTAGAGGTTATCAGTTGGGTTCATGTACGGACTCTCAATTTACCAGTTAAGCAGTCCCACCTGATTTGTCTTCAAATCACGACGCACTTTCCATTCCATTATGGCCAGGAAGAATTTTGTGCTGATACTTGAAAGGGCCCTCTTTCAAACTGCAGCCGCATTTTAGGAAGCATGTCATTGAACACTTGCATTGGTACTTGCCGACGTTCATAGAACCAGCATTTCCCATGCCCAAACCAAAAGAAACATCCTTGTAAAATTATACTATCGTCGACAAATTTCACTGTCAACCGAAGACACTCAGATAGATACCCCGCGTCTGGCACCAGACAGGTCCACACTTTCAACCAATGAATCACTTCTCAGTACTTCCTTCCACTGCTCCGAAGTGCAATGACGGTGTTGTTTTCACCACTCCAAACGACGTCAGTCATTAGTGTGTCTGATCATCGGCTTCCTCACAGCATCAAAACCGTAAAAAAACCAAGTACTGCCGTCTTCCGGCAGAGAGTCTTGCCGTTGATTTCCGCGCATGAGCTGCTGCGATGTTCTCTGCAATCGTTGACACGGCTGCCTGATAGTGCGTTCGCTCAACATGCTCAAGAACTCGATTATCATGATTAATTAGCATCTTGGTCGTACCAAGCAATGCTTGCGGCGAGTGCGTGCACGAATTTTTCCACTTTACAATGACGTCACCAAAAGTCGACCGCTGCACGTTTCACCTTAAAGATTATGCCCATTTCGGACGCACACAATTATTTTCATTGACTTTTTATTACGAGCTCGCATGTGGTGTTCAAGCGTTTGTGACCTCGCGTACGAAGCGTCCTATTTGGTAAATTCAATGGCACCAAAGAGGAGTTGAGCGTATTTCGGCCGCACTGTGTTTTACATTTTACTCGTGAGGAAAACAAACTTCCCAAGTATAAAAGGTACATTTAACTTCGAATTAAATGTCTGATTAAACGAAATAAGTAGGAAACTCAAAAGTAATTACAAATCTTACATAATTACTTTTACAATAGCAATAAAAAATCTAAACGTAATATTGCAAAATAATTCAGAATTAGGCCAAGAAAAAGATTGTCGTTTGAGTGCGGTTTTGATCAAAAACCATAAAAATCATAACCTGGAACTCAGTTTCAATTAAAATTATTTTTAGTCTTAATAAATTTTTATCTTTGATATTACAATTTCTAAATTTGTCTGTTTGATCCTGGCCGTTTGCATACAAGGTGATTTCTCTTCAGATGTGTTCAATCTACAATATATGTGAGTACTAGTGAAAATGCATGGCACATTACAGATAAATATCCCCAATATATTCATTCCATTTAATAAAATAAAGATTAAGTGGATTCTGAACTACGTCATATAAAACGTACTGTAATTTTTAGAACGATTCTGACTGTTTTTTCAGACTTTGTTGTGTGTGTGCCTTTAATGCATGCTAGAATCTACGCGTGTCACTTGAGGGTTTGACATGATTACACATGTCTGCAAGATCGCGCGAAAAAAACGAATACAATATTCAAATCACTAATACGTAAAATGTGTGCCATTTGCACACGTCCTTGATACGTCAGTATTTATCTCGAGCAAAATCGCACATGCTACGTAACCCTTTGTACAGCGTGAAGGTTGAATGGAGTGTAAAATTAACAAGTTGCTGTTGCGCCGAAGGCAGACAACCTCTTCAGTAGACAAACTTGCGTGGAAATCTGTTCACATAACATTTTTTTGTGACGCAATCAGTTCTAAAATCATCACTGCGGATTGGAATCCATAGCAGACGTAATGGAAACGACACAGCTTTCCTTAAAGGACTTGCCGTAACACTTTGACCTAATCTATTCAGAATAATATTCTGCCAGAGCCAAATTTTTAACTTCGTACAATCAACGCGCGCTGACCATAAAATAAGTTTCAATACAAGGATGAGGAGAACAAAGTTGCGACGAAAAACACTCGAGCCATATTTTATTGACAGCAGGTGCCACAGGAAAAACGCTCACAGAATTACTTCTTAACTTAGGTCAATTTTCTGTTGTTAAATTTTCTTGTGCACTGCAGTTTTCACCCACGACAACGATTTATCTACTCAGCTGTCTTTGACAGTTCAAAAAAGTTCGAAAAAGGAAATGGGGTGTGGGGTTGGTTGTCAGAGTGAACAACTTAGCCTGGCATTGATTTACGTAAGATGACAGAAGCCTCATTAATTATGCTCCTCCTCGTTATCCTCCTTACAATTATTTCTGTGAAATACCTGCCTGATAGAAGAAGAAAACTTTATTGGAAATTTCTTTTACGAGTTGAATGAATCTCCTCAGTTAGATATTCTGTTGCCTGGATTTCGTGGCAGTTTTTGCATGCAAGACGTGCAATATTTCTTTAAATACTTGAGTAGTAGGAAAATGATGAGTAAGTGGCATTTCAGTGGTCAATAAAACAATGACGCGCCTAAGTATATGTGCCCCTACTCAGCTGTAAGCTTACATCAATCTCTTTATGTCCATCGCAAATGAAGTAAAAGTGTGCTGTAATCAAACGTATTGGATTAAAATTTCAACATTCTAGAATCATTTAAAGGTATATCTCGGTTACTGTGATTATCATAAACAATACCGCCAATAACTAAAATATTCGCAGAGANATATTTTTGTACACAATAATTACTTATTCCTTTATTCCATATTAACTAAAATATTCGCAGAGAATATATTTCTGATTCTGTAAATCGTCTATAAATTACTACTTCTTAGTAATCAATAAAATGTTTTAATGGTTGCACGCTAATAACACATATTTCGAGAGAAATCACAAAATTTAATGTTTATTTTGTAACGTGGTACAATGCTGCGTCAATGTAAGTTGTTAGTGTGGGACGACGTCGCAACGGAGCAACGGATCGACGTGATTTTCTGTACAAAGATAGTTGGAGGGCCGGGAAGTGACATAGGCTACTCTTTATCCCGAGAAAATATCTCATTCCCTCGCGGAAATTCTNACCGGGAAGTGACATAGGCTACTTTTTATCCCGAGAAAATATCTCAGAAATGTTTTTTTGTTGTAAAAAATAGCTCTCGTGGTACAATGCTGCGTCAATGTAAGTTGTTAGTGTGGGACGACGTCGCAACGGAGCAACGGATCGACGTGATTTTCTGTACAAAGATAGTTGGAGGGCCGGGAAGTGACATAGGCTACTCTTTATCCCGAGAAAATATCTCATTCCCTCGCGGAAATTCTTATTAGAAAACGTTAAGTACACAAACGGAATAACAATGCAACGACGCAACCGAGCAACAGATTGGCGTAATTTCTCGCACAGAAATAGTTGGAGGGCTGAAAGGTGATATTGGCCACTTTTTATCGCGACAAAATATATCAAAAAATTTACAAACAATAATAATAGTGAATCAAGTCGGAAAAAGTTTGCCGCCAGCGCGCTCTCTTGCAATACGCTGTCTAAACCGTTAAAACTGGAACAATATAATCTAGTAAAGAATTGTGTAGAATGAAAGACCTAAAAAAATTCCACAGTAGCATATATCTATCTATAACAGAGAAATATTAATAAGTGTTTTTACCATTTAATNTTACACAAACGGAATAACAATGCAACGACGCAACCGAGCAACAGATTGACGTAATTTCTCGCACAGAAATAGTTGGAGGGCTGAAAGGTGATATTGGCCACTTTTTATCGCAACAAAATATATCAAAAAGTTTACAAACAATAATAATAGTGAATCAAGTCGGAAAAAGTTTGCCGCCAGCGCGCTCTCTTGCAATACTCTGTCTAAACCGTTAAAACTGGAACAATATAATCTAGTAAAGAATTGTGTAGAATGAAAGACCTAAAAAAATTCCACAGTAGCATATATCTATCTATAACAGAGAAATATTAATAAGTGTTTTTACCATTTAATTCACCGAGACGTTGAGTGTTATAATATGTATAGGGTACAGAAGATTAACACAAAGTAAAATTCAACTTTATTTTAAAAAAAACCTAAACAATAATTGTGTAGTCCACGCGAGCGGAGCCGCGGGCAAAGCTATTAGGCTATAAACGGTAAAGTGAGCACTTTTTAAGGCCCACCTGACAGGCTTTAATCACTAACATATACTTTATTGCCGCCTTAGACGTTAACTTTTGAGAATGGTGAAATGTATACACTGTATTTGTTTGTCACAAGGCAATGTTCATATTAAAAAGTGACGGAAAGATAAGAAATTGGCTAAACGGAAAAATTTAGCAGGCCTTAAAAAGTATACACTTTGCCTTGAAAAGCCTATAAACACTCATGTACACACAGCCAGTTCGTGTGAAACGTTCTGTGCCTGAGGGCTGCCTAAAGAAACGAGACGAACAAGCGTCAACTTTTCTGCTTTGAAAAGCGCATGTTTCAAGGGATTTGTACACAGGTTCCCTGAATGAGAATCGTTACTGGCGTATGTTCTATCGATGTTTTCCAGCAGTAGTCGCCGAGTGCGGTTGGTTAAGTTGTTTACGTGGAAATTGCTTCATCAGTGTGCAGGACGTGTTACACGCAAGGCAAATATATATTCTAAATTATACATTTCTATTAAAATACGTTGTACACGGGAAAAATACTGACTCGTTGCGATTATTTGCCTGTACAGTGAAGCGAAAGTTGTGAATACCAGCTTTATAAGAAAAATTTAAATTTGTGTTTCATAAACAACTTCGCGGCCACCTCCATGGTTCGCTCGGTGTAGGTTGTTCAACTGAGCATTTCTGAAAGCCCTACTTGGGATATCATTTTCTGCTAGTTTTGTATGCTCCCATATTTAAAATCAACATCGCCATGCGTCTCGAAGTGAAACCTTGGAAATGAAAGGAATGTAAAATGTATTACTAATATGCAAATTAGTAATCTAATATCTATAAAACGATAAACACTATCTTCAGTTTCAGTTTAAATAAATTTATGCATTAAGGCCCTGTTATACTGTCAAATTTTCGCCTTCAAATAAATTTGACATTAAAATGTGAAGACAAAGGACGACTATCAAATTTTTCCATTAAAAATATTATCAATTATTTGGGCTGCACTGGGAATCTACTCATAAAATGTTGTCGTAACTAATATATATTATACCCTTGCGTTTTTTTATTTTGCTAGGTTTTAGGCGATACTGTAGTTTCATCTGAATTTATCGTGTAGAGTGCGCAGAAGATAATTTCGAAGACTTTCTGGAGACATACATTTGAAAAGCCGTATTTTGCCTGCTTATGAACTAACACGCCGACAGTAACGCATTTACTCGTAGAGAGAAGCACTGTAGAGACGGCGTCAGTCACCTGCAAAATGTAGTTTGATTGTGAAACCGCAATAATTTTTGCCTTCGCTTATACAAGAAGTTACAAAAAATCATTGACAAACTCCGAGAGGTAATTCCTCCCAAAAAATATTTCCTCCTAATTTTGAATCAATTAATCTTAAATGTATTTGATAATGTGCCACACTGTTCAATTTTTACTAGGATGATCAAGTCTAAATTTTAATTTAAAATTAATTTTCGTATTAATTTCACATACACTTTATACAGACAGACACTGGAAACACCTTTCTCACACACAAAGGAACCTCGTGAACATTCTTAAATACTTTCCCGAATGTTCCAGCGAAATCGAAAATTGTCAAAATTGTCCAAACGGTAAAATTTTGTAGACCTGGAAAACTTTTTTCATGAAACTAGGTCAATGTTGGTATCGAACTGTTAAGAATGTAATTTTTAAAACTACTTATTGCCCATAATTTCTGATTGTATTTTACTGTTAGTATAACCTTAAATAACATTCTTTAAGGGTGTACACACCTTTAAAAAGGAGGTAATACACCATCTTTATTGTAAATAAAACATACAATATGTGAGCTTCATCTCAAAGCGTCAGTATTATATATTATCAATCAAAAATGTGCAATCCATGATAAACTGGTTTGCCGATATCAACTCCGCCCATGAGAAAATAAGTAACGGCATGAAAAAGGTGACTTTCCAGAACATGCAAGGATTTATCTGCTGACGTAAGCAATGGTGGCCATATAAATATTTTATGTTCATTAGCTATATCTACCTAACTTGCAGTGCTGAAAGTATATATTACAAGCATCAAAAGTGTCAAAGTTCATCCACTTTTATCCTCGATTTTGTAAGATAGCACCATGTGAAAAATAAAAATTTTATATCTCGGGAATAAATCAATCGATTCCTACCAAATTCGGCAAACAAGTGGTAATACAGTAGGTCATTGAAACTGGCATGTTTGAGTTAGCCAAACACTTACTTTCAAAATGGCGGCAATATATGGGCTAATACTGTATATCTAAGAATCCATGTAACCAAACTCAACTGAACGTTTTATGCAGGTAGTATATTTTACAATAATCAAATGTGTTCTACACAAAGCCTCTTTTGTTCGCCATTTTGTAAGATAACGCCACATGAATGAATAAAGTTTTGTCATGCATCGGGTAACAATCAATCGAATTCGTATATAATGATATCGCTGTCGACGCGACGTCAAAACCCTCCTACCTTATAAATTTTTAAGAACCTCCATCAAAATTATTTGCATCCATGTAAAGGAAGGTAGACTCATTATTCATATCATTTACGTCTTGTCTCTTACTTCGCATGTCAACATGCTTAGCCGTGGCTTACACCATAACCGTAGCGATCTTTTGAATTATACCAAAAATACGAGGCTTCACTGAAGTGAATAAAATTACCATTCCTGAAATAATGGGCCTTACTTAAGGCTATTGTAATCCTCCTGTCCTATTATTGTCACAGGGGAAGTTTCTATACTTTTTTTACTTTTTGCCATCTGTACCCTAGGTGTGTGTACTACGGGATGTGGCTTTCTAGTGTATTTTAAATGTGGATAAAAATTTGATCGCAAGGGATTCTGGGTTGACCAAGTGCATGGTATGGAGCCAATTTATGCTTTTGATTTCACACTGATTAGTTTTCAGAACTATAGTAATGTTTTAAAGTCGTTTAAAAAAATACTTATNTTAGTTTTCAGAACTATAGTAATGTTTTAAAGTCGTTTAAAAAAATACTTATTTATCAAATGTCATATTAACTGTTTATGAAAATGTTTAAAAGGCGCCAGTTTGAAAAAAAAATATNAAAATACTTATTTATCAAATGTCATATTAACTGTTTATGAAAATGTTTAAAAGGCGCCAGTTTGAAAAAAAAATATGTGATAAAAAATGTTTAGTTTTCATTAGTATTAAAATGCATTCAACACTAAAACATATTATCTCAGCTTCACTGTTGCTTGATAGTTGCAAGGATTTATCACTTTCTGTACCGCAAAGTCCTCATACTTCCTTTTTTTGTTATTTATATTAATATTTCTCCGAAAATTAGCAATATTTTCACATTTTCTCAGTTAGTTTACGTGATTTTATATATGGCTTAAGGACTATTTATCTTCTTGGATTCTCACTCTCAAAAATGTTATCAATGACATGCTAATTTCGAGAGTATAAACAAGGTTGTTCTACAAGTACCTTGAAAGAGGCTAGTTAACATTACCGATTTGAGTTTCGACGATGGCGAGATATTTGTTTAGGAGTGTCTCTTCCATTCTTTCCTACACTATTACAGGCAGGTAAATTTCGGAAAAGTTTACTTTAAAGGTGTTTAATTGATGTTAGCAAAGTCAAATTCACCCAGAATAATTTTTACGGCCAAGCTGACAAGCATCTACTAACAATACGTTGATAGAACAGCCACAGACATAGGTATATTTAATCGGGTCATTCTGAAAACTAAACGTGTACTGTAGGTCTTTAATGTGGGCTGTGATTGGTTGACGGTCACGTTTACAGTTATGGATAACAAATCTAGGGCGCACGTGTATCCGACATAGACATAACGTTAAAAGTTATCTATTTCCATCCAAGCACGCGAATGCCTCATCGTCACGTAAGCCACTGCGAAGTGATTGCTGAGAACGTGACACCGTCAACTGCAACGTGACTAGAGATCGTAGACTATTCCGCAACAAGGTCAGGTGAAGTACGCTGATGAACATTGTAAATAACAGCTTTTTTTGGCCTTGCTTTCTAAGGCGTCACGTCCTGTAGCAAGGAACAAGACTGGTACGTAAACTTCCCGTAGCAAGGTGAGAGGTAAAACAGCGCAAGAGGAATTCGCTGTTGTTATAAGGTGCGTAAAGCAGCAATAAAAACCATTCATTGTTTGATTCCTCTTTACAGATATTCATTCTTGCTTAGTAACTATTGTACACTTACAAAACTAGCGTTTCTTACGCAATATGAAAACATTGGTATTAATACCGAATATCAGTATACTGCAGAGAGCATATTACAAGTCGAGACAAGGCTTAAACTAGTGGTATGTGAATCTCACTACTGAGAATTTAATTTACCCAAAGGATTGCGTGAGAACTACTGCGACTCAACAAAGTCCATTTGAATTATATTTAAAAGTAATGAGTTAAGATTACTATTTTAACTTCACCGGCCAAGTTGAGNTCAACAAAGTCCATTTGAATTATATTTAAAAGTAATGAGTTAAGATTACTATTTTAACTTCACCGGCCAAGTTGACACAGTTTTATTGATCAGTAGATACTTCCATTTTATAAACATGTACGTTCTTAGAAAAAAAAAAGTTATATGATTGTATTTACACGATTTAGCTTGTGTTTCTAAAAGTCGTTTTGCCAATTTTTTTGTAAGAGCACTAGAAACTTATTAATTCACATAATTTCCAAACTCTATATATTCAAGTGTACGCTCTTGATTCCTTTAATTATTTAATGCCCCATTGTAATAACGAACTAAATTTAGCGTTGGGAAATATTTATCTACATAGAGCTAAATAATTTTTTTTTGCAAAGGACGCCATGACTGAAGTCCTCTATCATTTACATTTTTGAAGCATTGCTTGTTTAGATTGATGGTTGGGGAGGAGGGCAGTCTATCCATAGTCGCTTTAGTTACAAAAATATATTCATCGCGTTGTTATTTTAAAAAATAATAATAATTGCACAAATAAAATTTAAGACTAAATCTTAAAAATTACTTTTATTTGTGCATAAATAAATATTTAAAAATCTGGGGCGGTGAAAGGTGTGCCCGATTTCTAGATCTAGCGAAAAACAAATACTTAGTAGGAGGCCGTACTGTTGAAATGTGGCAACGCCGCATCGGGGGCCTGTCTTGCAACCCCGTGGCTTGGCCCAGCAGGCGCGCGCTTCTGAGACACGTGTGCTGCCTTTAGGTCCCCGGGTATAGGTGGTGCGGCTGCTTCCTAAATGTTTTACAGATGTGGCAACGTCGCGTCGGTGGCCTGTCTTGCAACCCCGTGGCTCGGCCCGGCCAGGCGCACGCTTCTGAAACACGTGTGCTTCCTGTAGGTCCCCGGGTATAGGTGGTGCGGCTGCTTCCTAAATGTTTTACANCGTCGGGGGCCTTTATTCCAACCCCGTGGCTCGGCCCGGCCAGGCGCGCGCTTCTGAGACACGTGTGCTTCCTTTAGGTCCCCGGGTATAGGTGGTTCGGCTGCTTCCTAAATCTTTTACAGATGTGGCAACGCCACGTCGGTGGCCTGTCTTGCAACCCCGTGGCTCGGCCCGGCCAGGCGCACGCTTCTGAAACACGTGTGCTTCCTGTAGGTCCCCGGGTATAGGTGGTGCGGCTGCTTCCTAAATGTTTTACAGATGTGGCAACGTCGCGTCGGTGGCCTGTCTTGCAACCCCGTGGCTCGGCCCGGCCAGGCGCGCGCTTCTGAAACACGTGTGCTTCCTTTAGGTCCCCGGGTATAAGTGGTGCGGCTGCTTCCTACATGTTTTGCAGATGTGAGTCTCACACAAAAATTTGTTGTGTTCTTTTTTTTTTCGCTAAAAAACAGTCGAAGAAGTAGTGTGTGTCTGGCTGCCATAGTAACATTTTTCTTGGAAATTAGTTCAGGCTATGTAAATGTATTTTCGTTTCTGCAAGCAAAAGAAGAAAAGCTAGAGTGTATTACACGCATTCATAGGGTTGACTGGGTGCTTTCAGCGAATTACATCGAGTGTTTTAAACACTTCAGTGAGCGTGATATGTCAAGGAATGAAATTTATAAGAAGAACAATTTTGTGCAGGAGTATCCTACAAATCGTCCCATTTTGAAACCAAATGCGATACCTAGTATTTTTCCATCGTTACTGTCTTACTTTAGTAAGCCACAGATATTTCAGCGAAGCGACACTGAAGAAAGAAGGCCACACATTGATGAATACAAAGAGCATAGGAAACAAGGTATTTTTCATTATATTTTAATTAAAAACTTTACTACCTTGTGTTCATATGTTAAGGACAAGCTAAATAATAGTTTTATCAAGTCTGAATTAATTAGTAATGTTTGTTTCTTTTACACAATTATATTTGAAGGAATTTGGGAAGTGATGGCCACTGTTAAGATCGGTGCCATTTTAGTAGTTTATATAAATACTAGCTGACCCGGCAAACGTTGTTTTGCTGTGTCACCTGGTGGGAATAAATTGTAACCTAGATCGATAAATGATCGATGATAATTGATCAGTTATCGACCTAGGGTAAAATTTATTAAATTACTAATATCGCTATAAAAAAATAAGGGTTGGTGGTAGAAGGGTGAAAATTTAGGAGGGTATGTATTTTTTGATGCCACATCATAAAAAATTTTAAATAAAAACTTTGTTCAAACAATTAAAAAAAATTGTTTGGGGGTGGCCACCCTTATTACTTAGGGGTGTAAAAAATAGATATAAATCTATTCTCAGACCTACCGAGTATACATAAAAAATTTCATAAAAATCGGTCCAGCAGTTTCGGAGGAGTTCAGTGACTAACACTGTGACGGGAGAATTTTATATATTAGATAAGTGTGTTTTATTTGTTGTCATCATATCTTACTTGGGCACGGCAGTCAAATTTGAAAGTGGAAAAGTGGTCTCAGCTTGAAAGTATTTTGTGCAAGTGTCTGTGACTAAATATCGCCCCGTTTCTTCAGTTCAGCCTGTCGTTGAGAATACGCACAAGTATCTCACTTCATCACGAGAAATTATTCATTCAACTTCGTGTGACACAACTGCAGCGCAGTTAGAATTTCTGAAAGAATAACTGCAGTTCTGCATTGAGAAATGGAAATCGCATTATACAAACACAATAATTTTAGCTTTTATGATATAGGCCTACGATAGGTCACGTGCGTTATACAACGTTGTCATATCAAATAGTTTGTTGGTCCTCCCACTCCGTAAATATCTGCAACAAATATATTCTGAAATTGTGGTATCTCCTAACGAAGAAACAGAAAACACCACTTTCTAACCACGATAGTTAAGGTCCTAGATAAGCGAGACAAGAATGTAGTCTTACAAGTTGACGAAATATACGTCAAAGCTGGTATTAGTTACAAATGTGGAAAACCAAGTGGCATGGCAGATAATGACGTTCCAAAAGAAACGAAAGCTGTTGTCGCATACATAACATCATTAGCCTTCGGCAGTTTAAAACAAATCGTTGCTCTCGTACATGTGAAAAATCCATCAGGCTCTGGATTCCATAACATGACGTCAAACGTCGTAAACATGGTGGAAGCGTGTGGCTTTACTGTAGTAGCAGTTATTACTGACAACAACTGACTGAACCGCAAGATGTTTAATATTTTATGAGTAGATTCTCCAAGCAAACATTTCATACACTTTTCAGGTCACAGGATGTTTTTGACTTATGACAGTGTTCATAATTCCAAAAATACATTAACTACTGGCTTTATCTCAAGGATCCAGAAAAAAACCTTTGTGTTTGCATCCCNGTTCATAATTCCAAAAATACATTAACTACTGGCTTTATCTCAAGGATCCAGAAAAAAACCTTTGTGTTTGCATCCCTTAATGCAGACTGAGGCTAACCACTCCTTCAAGCAAAGTTTAAAGATGTAATTGACCCTTGACCCATGTAAAAAAGAATATAACTCTTTGGTGATAACAGCCCCACGACTAAATTTTAAAACTGTATGTCCTTTTAGAATTTAGAGGCAAAAGGTTCAGTTAGTTCAAAACATTTTTACAGAGTCGACTCTCGCTGCGTTAAATACTAAGAAAATTGTTTCTGAGGGAACAATAGAGATTAGAGATATAATAATAAAGTGGTGGAATACTGAGGGCATAAAAAGTTTTCTCAAAAGCATTTTGAAGCAAAATAACTTATCTCGCCTTTCTACAAGCATGGATGACGAACGACTAAAAATTTGGCAGCAATTCGCATTTTGGTTAAAAACTTGGAAATCACTATCTTTGAAAACCGGTTGTTTAATTGCTGATACACTAAAATCTGTTCATCACAGTACACTAGTTCTGGTGGAATTCATTCAGCATTCACTTCATGACGTAGGTATTGTGTGCATTCTCACACGAAAGCTACCAACTCTACAATCTGAAAGCCCGTTTCAGCTAATACAGACAGCTATCAGCACGAAACTATAACCATTTCGTGCAGCAATTAATTGAGCCAGAGAAAAAAACTAGGTATTAGAAGTCTCTTGGGGCTACATTCTTCCTGATACGGTCAGCTAAAATTTGATTTTGATGTGCTCAAAGACGTATGTTGTTCTGATACCAGCAGTTTATCTTGTTCCTCAGACACGACTGAAAACTNAGTTCTGGTGGAATTCATTCAGCATTCACTTCATGACGTAGGTATTGTGTGCATTCTCACACGAAAGCTACCAACTTTACAATCTGAAAGCCCGTTTCAGCTAATACAGACAGCTATCAGCACGAAACTATAACCATTTCGTGCAGCAATTAATTGAGCCAGAGAAAAAAACTAGGTATTAGAAGTCTCTTGGGGCTACATTCTTCCTGATACGGTCAGCTAAAATTCGATTTTGATGTGCTCAAAGACGTATGTTGTTCTGATACCAGCAGTTTATCTTGTTCCTCAGACACGACTGAAAACTNGATTTTGATGTGCTCAAAGACGTATGTTGTTCTGATACCAGCAGTTTATCTTGTTCCTCAGACACGACTGAAAACTTGCAGGAATTCCTCGGTGTCGAACTGGGTGATGTCGAAGTAGAGACTTCGCTTTCGCATATTTGTGTTAATGCTTCCCACAAATTGTGTTGCGTATAGACTGCGGTTATTGTAACAGAGGCGGACTAACAGCTGTTGTTAAACGTGTAAGAGTGATCGCACGTTTAGTAATTAAACGGGCCTGCTCCCCCGGCAGCGTTGCCAAGTTTAACACTACGGCCTCCAACTAAAGAAGGCCGTGCTTCAGGGCGCTATCTTGTAATTGTTCTGGATACAGCAAAACCATAGATCATGGTGCTCGTACATTTTGCTTGCTCCGTAATATTTTGCCTCCTCCTTAATGATATCGCAGGCACAGATTAAAGCCACTTCTAAAAATAATGTTTAATGCAAAACAATTACTTTAATCCTTTTAGCTAATTTGTGTGATAAACTGCATTAATGAGGCCAATAAATATACAAGACTATATGTATGTGTGTGTACGATGAACATGAAACATATCGAAATGTTAAGTCGAACCTGCATTTCGCACGCCCTGTCTGTTATCGTGAAGATACGGATAGATTGTCGTTCGTACAGCTGTGTGAAGTGATAGCTTTTTACCACAGTCGTTATTTCCACCTCTTGAAAATGCTTAAGTCACGCAGTTTCACATAACACAACCCAATGATAATAAATTTGAATGTGCAAAGTCCAATTATAGGTTGAAGCATAAAGCGGGCTAGGGGACCCAGGTTTAAAACGTCAAAACAATTGTCTCATGAAGATAGTTAAATTCCCACCAGAGATGCAAGTCTAGTTGAGGTATGCATTATCCCGAAAATTTTTTCCATAAGCTTATGGGAAAACGAAAAAAAATTTTATACACATTTTGAAGTGATACTAATTGAGCATGAAGATTTCTTTAGTAACCGAAGCTACACCAAGTTATTTATCGTCGCTCACATTTTATGAAGGACTACACCTGCCAGGTGATGCAGAGTTATTTATTTTAAATTCACTACAGGCAAACTCTTACTATTAACAAAAAATATATATAATTACTTTTATTTTCATAGTGGTCGCTGTGCCAGAACCCTCGATAAAATATTTTAGAACATTTTGATGCCATGTCCAACATAACGCTAGACGAAGTTCCCCGTAGTGAATTGATATGTTATAAAATAATTAAAAATGGGTCTATATTAAATGTTTTTAGATGGAAGTAGGACTGGCCATGATAGTTTCATATTTTCCTTAGCACTCCTGACGTTAAAATATAATACTCTACCCGTGGTTTCGGCCTTCCTTTTTTTTTAAATATTTTAAACCGAAGAAAATAAAGTATTACAGTTATACGATTTAAAGCCATATGGAGAATTAAGAACTGTCAAATCAGTCATGGTTGGTACGGAACGCACAGAAATTGAATAATATAGAACATTTAAAGTTACTTGCAGCTTTTACGAAGCCCTGCGAAAGTTCTACTTCCGGATATTCCTCCGCCTCATGCAAGCAAAGCTTAACAAAGTCTACAAAATTACTCCAAAGGGATAACGCATCGCATTCAGGTGCACTCACTGTAGGTAATAATTTGCATTAGAACAATTTCTTACTAGTCATTACCAACACACCTATTTTATCACTGTGTGTATTCATATTCATTATAAAAGAAAATTGTAGTGTATAGATAAAGTATAAGTAACAGTTCAATTTAACAAAAAAAAACGTTTCTTTTATGGTAAAGTAAGTATAAAACGCTTGTGATACATGGTATATTTAGGTGAAAGCCAAACACCCCATACACGGGGTGATTTTTTGAAGGTTAGATTCTAAAAGTTTGTAGAAACCGCGAATAGACTAGAGCTGAGGTGGCCGTGCATGAATGGCGTTTACACGCGTGCCTGTACGCAGTGCAATCAACGCACTTCTTAAAATGTGGTTCGAATATCNCGTGCATGAATGGCGTTTACACGCGTGCCTGTACGCAGTGCAATCAACGCACTTCTTAAAATGTGGTTCGAATATCTAGGGAAATAAACATACAGACATTCGCCAGCTGTTATCGAAATTCACGTGGCTCTTATAATGCGTTGTCCGTTTGGTGTAATTTTCTAGACTCGGTTACTCTTTGTTTGCATGAGGTGGAGGAACGTCCCGGAAGTAGAACTGTAGCAGTGCTTCAGAAAAGTTGGAAGTAACCGTGAGTTTGAAATCTTCAGAGTCAGTTTCGTATCGCCTGAGTCCTCGTGACCTCAGGAGTGCTCTGCAACTGCCACCTTGCCCGGAAAGAAATGTCCAGCAGAAACGAGCATGATTAATATGCGATAAGACTAAAAATGAAATTCATACCTTTCAACCGTTTCAGACCCACTTTCATTTAGGTTTCAGGTGTTGCAAACAAACAATTTTTTCACGAGTGCTGTTCTTAAGTCAACGCGATGCTTGTTTCGTTGTCATAACCCTGCCACTACGGTCATAACCTATTATCTATAGGCTTCGCCTTCGGCTATATAAGGCTGTTCACGGTAAATTTCTGAAAACCCTGCTTAAGATCCACTTCTATGCACATTGTGTATTCTTCCAACATATGTAAAATGTACATTGCTCTGGGTCTGATCACTTTATACATGCGCCGGTCAAGCGAAACTGTATTATTATTATAAAAATTAATACTTAACGAACTAGGTAATTGTTACTTTTGTTTGCATTGAAAAACAAACACAAAGGGAAATAAATAATTTCAGTTCTCGCAAATGTTCACCTAACACTTTTAATTGCAGGTTAATAAATTAATAAAAGGAAAAACTCGCCCCCCCCCCTTTGTCAATCGTTACCAAATTTTCTGGGTGCATGCCGATAAATGTGCCAGTTAAAATACATGCAGGTAGGGACAGTGACATTTTTCAAAGGTTGGTTTTAAAAGTGCTTAAGTAACCGAGAACAGTCCATATTAATATGAGCCGCAGAGAAGAACATTGGACATTGACTGGGTCTGAATAGGGTAGGGAGGTTTTTGATAATATCAAATAATGATTTTTTTTAATTGCACATTATAATGTTGGCTGTATAAAACGAATTCACATAGTTCCCTCGAGAAGAAATTTAATCTGCACGGAACAGATAATTGTAGTATTTTCTTTTGCTGCTAATTTTATGGAACATTTCACGAGACAAAATTGTTCCAAACGCAGCATTTATTCTAGAACTGAATTCTATAAGAAAATCTCATAATACCGAGACATACACTGTAAAAGTTTTGTTAATTAGCTATACTCAGTAGTTCTTCGTACAATTGCAAATCTTTAAAAAAAAATCAATAAAATGCTTTGTAAATGTTTTTCTTCATAACGTTGCAAGATCGTTGGTGGCGGGAAAATACATTCGAGCTGCAGATGCAGTTAGTTCACAATTTTTATTCATGCATTCAGACCTCATTTGATGACAGTCTCTGAGGTAACGCGTTCTGATAGGCGGACTAAATTTTCATATAAGATTAATATGGCCATCTTGAAAACAAGTAACGTTATGTTACGCCGGATATACCACGCCACATGCTTATTGTAGACGCCGATATTTAAAAGAGGGTTGGAGAAGGAAGGAAGAAAGGAAGGAAGGTAAATATCACACCATAGTATGTATTACCAACCACATCACCCCTTAAAAAAATTAAAACGCTTATTTAAATAATACGAATTTGTACTTGAGAACTGATCTCATAGACCAGCTTTAAGCTTGTTTGCCAAACTGCCTAGCTTTTGCCGTGTTTGAAGTCTTTTTGTTCATTTGTATTAAAAAAAACTGTCGCTTTTTTTTTNATTAACCAATCATGCCACCAAAACCAAACTAAAACTCACTAAAATAAGCAAAAAATAGTTACTAAATCGAAAAATTTAATGTGATATCAACACAGTTTGTCAAAACAAGGATAATTTTTCAAACTGACATTATTTATATGAGCTTACTATCGTTGAAACTTAATTCATATGACAAATAAATACATTTGGTAGAGTTATGTTCATTAGTGAGTGTGGTATAGTACACCGAAGAGCCAAAAAAAACTGGTACACACACTTAATATCGTGTAGGGCCCCTCGAGCACGCAGAAGTGTCGCAAGACGACGTGGCATGGACTCGACTAATGTCTGAAGGTATGCAGGAGGCATTCAAATCGGCGCCATTTTGAGAAATGGTAGCACGTCTGTCACGTTTAATGATTCTCGTCAGTCGTCGTTTGTCCCGTTCGTTCACGAGCTTTTTCCGGCCACAGCGATGTCGAAGATTTTATGTTTTACAGGATTCCCGATATTCACGGCACACTCGTGAAATGGTCGTACGCGAAAGTACACATTTTATTGCTACCTCGCAGATGCTATGTCCCATATCTCGTGCGCCGACTATAACACCACGTTCAAACTCATTTAAATCTTGATAACCTGCCATTCTAGCAGCAGTAACCGATGTAGCAACATTGCCAGACGCTTGTTGTATTATATAGGCGCTGCCGACCGAATCGCGTTACTCTGATTGGTTCCATACCTCTCTTATTTGCATACGCACGTCTATACCAGTTTTTTTTTTTTTTGGCTCTTTAGTGTACATTCATTGCTACTTTCAACTTTTCGGAAGCCCTGGTAAAGTTATACTTATAGGCTATTCCTCTTCGTCATGCAAACCAAACTTAACCAAGAATATAAAATTACACCAAAGAGACGACACGCTGCATTAGAGCGCACTCAGAGTAATACCATTTTGTATAAGAAGTATTTCTTACCAGGCATTACCAACACGCCCATTTTCTCTCTGTTTTTGTCCAAATAAATTGTAAATGAAATGTTATAATTTGTGGACAGTATGTAGGTAAACGTACAATTTTACCACAAATAATGCACTTTTATGCTAATTAAANAATGTTATAATTTGTGGACAGTATGTAGGTAAACGTACAATTTTACCACAAATAATGCACTTTTATGCTAATTAAAATAAGTATAAAACGCTTGTGATACGTGGCATATTTAGGAAACAAACAAACCAAAAACGTCGTACATGGGGTGACATTTCAAAGATTTGATTTAAAAAGTGTGAAGATACCGCGAATATATTATATATTCAATAACGTCAGCGTAGGGCATATTCAGTGCCATCTTCCTTGGTTGACCATAGGTACCCTACCCTGGAAATAATGAGAGGAGTGGAGAGATTTGGGCTGCTCTTAACATCGAGGTCTTGTTAGCTGATAAGGGTGAAGCGAGGTGAGTACGGAGCAGCGCCGGAATACAAGGGCAGGGGAAAACGGGAGATCTCCTAGAAAACCCACCAACCAATGTAGCCATCTGGCCGAGAATCAAGCACGGTTCGTCTAGGCAGTAGGTGAGTAGTCTGACCGCTGCACCACCGCGGCCCTCTGGACAGAAGGAAGAGAGCCGTTACCTGCTCCGCAACCTGACACCTGGCTTCGCCGCACGGGTCAGCCAACGAGGGGTGGGGCCGGTGGTTGAGGACTCAAAGGGGTCCCCTCTACGGTTGAAGATCTCATCTCGGCGACAGCTGGACCTAAGACCGAGTACCCTTGTGTTGGACGCGTGGACCGACTCCCTATAATAGCCACGGGCTCGTGGCAAACATTTTACTAGAATTCCACCCTTCCCCAACTATTTTTTCTTAAAAAAAAAACTGCCTGTCACAGTTGCTAATAATGGTCGGGGACGAGAAAGAGTTCGTGGATGCTGGTCGGTCCAGCTGAATGGATAACAATATGCTTCTGGGAGGCGAAGAATATTGATTACTGCGCGGAAGGTAGGGCTTTGTGAGGGGGTCCTAGAAGAGGGGACAAAAATGCGGCGGCTTTAAGTTGGGGTTTGTGTGGTTTG
>NQII01002181.1:64964-96055 GCA_002778355.1 Clitarchus hookeri
GGCAAAACCTTTGTGACTGGAAGGCCGAACGCACCCGTGCGGGACAGCTCAGGACCTGAAATGGCCCATCTTTCAAATATTTCCGGCGCACGCGTGTGGCCACAAAAGGATTCAACCCCTTCGTGTTCCTCTGCCGAAAGTCGCTCCCTCTGGTTTATCCCGTCGAGCCTCGTCTGGTGAAGAAGAATACGTTTCGGAATAGTGTGGAGACGAAACTCTGGAGACAGCATCTTCTGGAGAATTTTTTAGATCTTTGAAAGAGATAAATCCAAAACCAGAGCACTGATTATTTCGCAAGTTGACTCAGCAAGAGGTTGGAGTTCACAGTCCTTTACTGTATGTATACCAGATGTTTCAGAGGACCAGTCTGAAGGAAAAACATCAGTAAACATACTCAAGTAGCAATCGTCAGTTGGCTCACTTGCGTAAACCTGCTTATACACAAGCAGCCAACATACTGTTTCCATAATCAGTTAACAATCAGTCAATCGCCGTAATGCACCCTCAGATACACTTGGCTCACACGATGCCTCTTGACTATTGCGTGCAGTTGGCGACATATGGGCCACTGTTCAGATAACATCCATGTAGCAAAATACAAGCGGCACACTTCTGCATAACCAACTGTACCCCAAGCAGTGGCCCACATACTTTCTGCTCCTGGCCTGCCGTACGTTAACCACATGTCGTCAGTCAACTGCTGGCAAGCCGCTTGTGGCCTAGCTACTAACAATTTGTAGCCCAGTTATTTGCCACTTGAGGCCCGCTTAGAAGCAGCTTCCCATTCATTTTCAAAGCCAAAAAATTATTACGTTTCACCCAAACAAAACTCACTTATTATATTTATATACAGGTGTATCAGTACAGCTGTTACAAACTTTCAGGAGAGATAGAGTACACCTAGACGATCGGAAATCACATAGCAATGCATGCTCGGAAACGCTTTCCTGGTGCAGTAGTGACGACACAAAACACAAGAAAGGAAGGTCACGAACAGGGTGATAAAACATGTTTATTTTCTTAGTAGAGCAAAAATCAAAGAAGGTTTTCGAAATGAAGACCCAGGGCCGTGATGCAGGCCTCACATCTCCGGCGCGTTGAAGATCTGACGTTGGCGAAAATACCGGGCGTGTCCCGGACTTCCCCAGCAGCTGCCACGATGCGTGCAACAGGTTCCTCAACACTGTCAACGGGAGTTTCGTACACCAGTACCTTGACGTAACCCCAGAAGAAGAAGAAATAAAGGCATGTTTTCTCACCCTGTTCGTGTCCTTCCGTTCTTGTGTTTTGTGTCGTCACTACCACTCCAGGAAAGCGTTTCCGACCATGCATTGCTATGTGATTTCCGATCGTCTAGATGTACTCTATCTCTCCTGAAAGTTTGTAACCGCTGTACTGATACATCCTGTATGCTATCATCAGCATTATTTCACAATTAGTAAATGTCTTTGGAGGAAACAAGTATCGAACTCACACGACCTCTCATTCACAGTCTAGAATGCTAGTAACTACTATATCATGTATTGATTTGAAAAACATGTTAAGTACATCTGAATACTTTCTACACATACAAGTTGCATTATTAGCTTTGCTGTTGACACAATTTATGTTAGTATCAAATGTCAATACTGGAATTTCTGTGATTTCTTTAAAATACTAGTATTTTAGTTTCGGACTACTTCCAGGTAAAACTTAAAATGCAAAATAACGACATTTTTTACGTGTTATGCTTAGAAGGTTTCCAGTTCAAAAACTTTTTTCCCCCTATTACTAGCAATTTCACATGATAATTTTTCTTCATATATACATGAAATAAAAAATCAAGTTAACTCACTTTTGCTATTTGCTATTGTATAACAACATATATTCGGCATGCATTAATGGCCCATGAAATTATCAGTAATATGTCCCCAGCAGTAACAGTTGGCATTCAAAAAATAATAAAACCGGAATTATTGAAGATCTATAATTACTGTCTCTTTTCTGGCGTGTTTCCAATCCCATGGAAGAAGGTGAGTCTGCGGATCCTATATAAGGAAGGCAAGAAGGATCCTGAAGATCCAAGATCCTACCGACCTCTGATGTTGTTTCCAGTACTGGGCAAAGTCTATGAGAAGCTAATTAACAGGAAGCTCATAATGGCTTTGGAAGCAGAGGGAACCCTCAGTGAGAAACAATATGGCTTTCGCAAAGGAATGGCTACAGATTTTGCTCTGCATGATGTAATAAAGTATGGGAAACACAGTCAGGCAAAGTATAAGTATACTTGGGGTGTTCCTGGATATAGCAGGGGCTTTTGACAATGCTGGGGTCTAAATTTAGAACACTCAAAATAATATTTAAGGTAGTGTTCGAGGCCATTATATGGCATAACACAGATGAGCTTGTGAGGCATAAAAGAAAGCTCATAAGTTCTCAAAGAGCAGCACTGCTGACCGTCACTAAGGTATGCAGTAAAGTGTCTAATGAGTCACTCCCAGCCTTGGCTGGAGTGTTGCCAGTTGATAAACTGGTAATATATCGAGGTATTGTGGCGGAGAGATAACGGACTAGAAGACTATCTAAGATAGAAAAACAAGAAGTAATGGATGAAGTTCTCCAAATGGGGCAAGAAGAATGGGAAACATCTGAGAAAGGGAGAATTACACACAAGCTGTTGCCGTATGTGAAAAACAGTCTCTAAATGGAATTGATCACTTTCAACCACTATAGTGTGCAGTTATACACAAGCCACGGAATCTTCAAGGCTAAACTTCATAGTCTGCAGTTGGTGGACTGCTGTGTGATGTGTGTGGAGTGAATGACACGATGCAGCACGTCATCACAGAGTGTTTGAAAACAGAATACATAAGGCAATGGCTGCAAGAAATCATAGAAAGAAAGGGCATTCACTTAGATTTGGCAAATGTACTAAAATATCAAGCTCTTCATAAGATTTGGAACTAATTCGCCACCAGAACTGGGAAAAGACTTTAATAATACGATAAGTGGCGAGAATAGCTTTCCGAGGACACATGAGGGGGTATTCGGGTAAAGGCTTCAATGCAAGAAGTCGAAATATCCCTTATTGGAGAGGAGGATATGTTTTACAGAGAAAACTGGTAGAATACCGAGTACGGCACTAACAACAGAGAATGGCCCGAATGACAGAAGAGGATAAAAAGCCGTACACTGTCTTACTCATCCGAGTACAGTTACAGTGCGGGAGGATGGAGGGTGTGCCGGCATTCGGGCAGTAAAACCTTCTTACGAATAGTACTTAACAAACGTTACGGGTCTGTAAACGTTTTTCAGTTCCTCCATTTCTCTCTAAAGCATGTTCTTGTAATAGTGAAAAGGCTAAAACAGGTTTTTTCACGATCATTTTTAGGTATGAACATTCCGGTACTAGACATTAAAAAAATGAATAGGGACGTGCATCAAACCTTCATTTTTGGTATTACTTCATAAAATGGCGGGGTCTTCCCTGAAAGTCTCATAGAGGCGCGCTATGGACGGCAAGACTGCACGCCAGTTCAGTGCTTTGCACGTAAAGGCGATGTGAGAGTTGATGCGCATGTCTCGGTCGCCCCTAGCGCTCCCACGCTTTAAGGCCTCAGACGTGTATAATTCCTTCGACCATGCGGCCACCTTAACCGTGAACAGTCTCTATCGCTGAACATCCGTGACTAGCACCGACCGTCTGTAGGTTGTGCCACCACCCAGGTGGGCGAGCTCGTCGTGGGGCGGAGACCCCCCGGGCACTGTTACCTTCACCACCCCCCGGGTGTTTCGAGTTCCAGCGCTCTCCCGGGGGGTGTGCGTTGTCCCACAAGGTAGGTGTTTACAGTCCCGCGCGTCTGCCACCCACGACAAACAACCCTACATGACAATATAGGACACTCGACAGCCGTATTGGAAAAAATTGCTATCAGCGACCATAGTGGAGAGAGGTTGAATGCTCATGTGAATTGGCTATTTGTTTACATTGAAAAACGTGGAATAATTTGAAAAAAATCGTCGTTAATTATTGAACTAACCTGTCTCAGTGGCCCAGGCTTATGGTGTCGCAGGCACAACATATGCAGTGTTTAGCTGTAACAATTACAGAGTTGAGAAGAATGCGAAATCTTATTTCTTTCCCGAAATCTGTACGGCGTATCCTGCAGTGTGTGTGTCTCGTAACCGTCTTAAGAATACGTTCCTTACAACACTGTCATTTTATCTTTCAACTCATTCCTGTAATCCCATCATAGTTTTGTTGACAATACAGATTGTTTTTTATATAAAAATTTTAATAAGTTTATATGTTATGTTTACCACTGAATATCATATTCCAGTTATTATTATCTGTAAAATCATTTATTTACGTCATAAAAATAATAGAACTCCTAACATATATGTCTTAAAAATTACTATTGGACCAAGTTCTTGGTAAATGAGTTGGATTTTGCAGTATATGACTTTGGTTATAAATTGAAATCCAAGCAAAAGTTAATTACAGTAATTTTGTTCATGCCTAAAACAACACGAGTGTTCATGCCTAAAACAAAACGAGAAATTATAAACACTGGCGTCTCATCTGAAGGAAAGGTTTACAGTACAAAACATTGGTTATGTACAGTGCTATTCATTCTAAAGCATAATCCAGTTTTCTCGCTAGTATATTTCGCATACTATATAAGAATCGCGATAGAGGGGATGGGTTATGAAGAACAGAGAAAATATGGAGTAAAATACATAAAAACAAAAAAAATATTTTTTTTTCTAAAATAATGAAAACAGTAAAAAAAAATAAAATAAAGGAGGTCACATACCAACTACGATTTTACACAAAATCTGTGTCATTCTGATTCCCGGAGTGTAAATTATAGCAAGCATGCAGGTGGAGGGCCATACCAATTTACCTGTTTCACTTTTTTACACAAATCATACCTGAAAATATATGCAACAATTCGGGGAGGGGGGTGGTACATGAAAAGGGTAAATTGGTGCGGCTGTGCTTCTGTTGATCGCGCTTCAAGAAATAGAGTGGCTCAGATTTTGTATTAAATCACTGGTCTGTATAGGCTATCCACATTCAAGTGATAACTTTTGAATGCCCTCTCATTTGGAATAACAGTCAATAAATATAGTTTATTTTAGCCTTAGATGTTAACTTTAGAGTGCGGTGAAATTTACAGACTGTGCTTATTACTTACATGGCAATTTATTTATTTTAAATGGTGGTTAAGGGGAAACAAAATGGCTGAAAGGAAAATGAAACTAGGGCCTCAAGAGTGCTCACTTTACCAAGAACAGCCTATAGATATATTTTGGGATGAGAGTAGGGCGGGGAAAATTTAAGAAACAGCAATGCAATAGTCAACGTTTGCACCAGTGATGTTTATGTGTTAATTTCTAAAATAACACATTATGAAGACTAGAAGCACGTCTGTAGGAAAGGTTTACAGTTAAAAATAATGGTGTGTGTCGATAGTACTATGCACACCAAAGCATCATCGTATGGTTCCAGTAAATTTACTACACAAGATAAGAATTGTAGAATATGGGTGGATATGAAGACCAGATAACTTTTGAGGTGAAATACATTAAAACACTGAATAAAAGCTAAATTAATGGGAAAAACTTCAAGAATAAAAAATTGGCCGTCACAACTGCAATTTTATGCCAAATCGATGCCACACTGATCCCTGGAGCGAGAGTAATAAGCACAGAGTGTCATATCAAATTACCTGCTTCATTTTTATTACTTAAATCTTATGTGGAAATGTAAGAAACAATTCAGGGGGAAAATATGAAGCAGGTAAATCAGTGTGGCCCTACATGCTTGCTCCAGGAAGCAGAATGGCATAGATTTGGTATGAATTCACAGCGTATTCACTCTCCACAAGTTTCCATACAAAGCTGAGCCAGTGAGTATCAAGAGTCCAGTTTGTTGCATTAGCAGACCCCTCTCTCACCTCAGTGGGGTTGTTTACATGGTAATGAAGATTCAAAATATTTGTTGAAAGTGATTTACCTAGCTATGCTTATTGTATACTCACATTAGCATCAGAACCTAATTTCCTGAGCTTTGCTGTAAGTGTTCTTGTAAGAATCAAGTGCAATAAACGTTTGACACTAGTCCAGTTAACAAAGATTTCACAAAAAATATCAGACATATTCATTAGTCATATAATTGAAGATTGTCGTATAAAATTGTTGTAAATACACAAATCTAAAATGTTATCCCACCACTATAACATCAGTGCAACGTGAAACACCTAGTAATTGCCAGCTTCATAAAGTTTAATTTATACTTTCAAATTATAAGGTCACTTCCTCAACCTCAAGCACATTTTGGTGGCAGCAACATAAAACACTTGTGATACATGACATATTCAGGAAGTAACCAAGCACATCATGGATGGAGTGATTTTTCAAAAGTTTGGTTCAAAATAGTGTTAAGAAACTGTGATTATACTGTAGTAACCGAGTGTTGTAGATTTACTTAATTCTCGGCTACAATTGCATTGATGCAACAGTAACGCGTTACAATAAGTTGTGAACCTGTGAAGGGTAATCTCTGTGGCTGCAATCCACGTTAAATGCTGCTGCGATGCTAAACGTCAAACGCAACGCATTAAAAGTTGGTCAACCTTCAAGTCTTTGCGTTTAACGTTTAACACCAGCCAATTAGAATTCAAGACGTCACGCACAAGCAGAATGAAATAGCATGGACATTCAGCAATATATGGACCCACCATCGCGGTACAATTTTATCATATTCCGTTAATCGAAATCAATTAACAAATAATGCAAAAAGCATTTTAAAACATTTTAGCGTAACTATAAAGTCTGGTGAATTCGTTATTTTACAAAAGGATTTTGTTTTTATTACCAACACAATTTAAAATACTTGTTGATATAAACATACCATCCTTTTCTTTTTTAACCAGTTATCATGAATCGCCGCCATGTCACATAATGTTTCATTAGACATAGTATTTGCGAAAAGTTTAAAGACTTCTCTTTGTATGATTTTTATTTTATTAGTGTTACTTGCAAAATAGTTAGGACCATTCGTTTGGGCACCAATCTTTGAAAAACTCGTTTGCTGTACTTTGCTGTTATACTGCAGGGCGTGTGAAGTTACAAATAATAAAAATTCTAGTGTGAAAAGAAAACAGAATTTTNTACTTTGCTGTTAAGTTGCAGGGCGTGTGAAGTTACAAATAATAAAAATTCTAGTGTGAAAAGAAAACAGAATTTCAAATGAATAATTATGTAGCGATATGTCGAGCGTGCGTGTGATGCTTAGCAAAATTCCTTCAGCATCGCTTACTCTCNAAATGAATAATTATGTAGCGATATGTCGAGCGTGCGTGTGATGCTTAGCAAAATTCCTTCAGCATCGCTTACTCTCTCTTTGCTCGTGGCGTTTATCTGGAATGTAATGACGCCAGGCGAGTCGTTTTCCCTTTGTCTTACACTGAGCGTGAGAAAAATACTTTTACCTTTAAAATTCACTGGAAGTATGACTATTTCNCGTTTTCCCTTTGTCTTACACTGAGCGTGAGAAAAATACTTTTACCTTTAAAATTCACTGGAAGTATGACTATTTCTTTATATCAAAACCAGGTAGGTAGTTAATATGATAATTTTGACATATTTGCAGTAATCATTAAGGAATCTTGAATTATGTGTAGAAACATTTATCCTTTTGCATGTAGACATTACAAAACACAAAACTGCATACCCTTTGTATGAAATTAAATACTCATACATAAAAATTACCCTTAAGAATAAAATATTAAAACTCTTCTCAAATACTACACAAAACATAAATAATTCATTTGGTGTGTGAAAACTATAGTTTTATTGCAGGATTGATATGTGGAACAATTGAGAATTTAATAATAAATGAAAAATTATTCAAAGTAGAAAAATCCAGATATATTTATCAAATCAATAAAAAAATTTGCTCTCGTTCAATAAAAAAAATAGGTGTAATAGATTTGCAATATCAAATCACCTCTCAAAAATTACAAATCAAAATTGATAATTTTCGTGAGAAATTAAAATTCAACTGGCTCATAGTATACTCTGAAATTAATCTTGTTAGANTACTTTGCTGTTATACTGCAGGGCGTGTGAAGTTACAAATAATAAAAATTCTAGTGTGAAAAGAAAACAGAATTTTAAATGAATAATTATGTAGCGATATGTCGAGCGTGCGTGTGATGCTTAGCAAAATTCCTTCAGCATCGCTTACTCTCTCTTTGCTCGTGGCGTTTATCTGGAATGTAATGACGCCAGGCGAGTCGTTTTCCCTTTGTCTTACACTGAGCGTGAGAAAAATACTTTTACCTTTAAAATTCACTGGAAGTATGACTATTTATTTATATCAAAACCAGGTAGGTAGTTAATGTGATAATTTTGACATATTTGCAGTAATCATTAAGGAATCTTGAATTACGTGTAGAAACATTTATCCTTTTGCATGTAGACATTACAAAACACAAAACTGCATACCCTTTGTATGAAATTAAATACTCATACATAAAAATTACCCTTAAGAATAAAATATTAAAACTCTTCTCAAATACTACACAAAACATAAATAATTCATTTGGTGTGTGAAAACTGTAGTTTTATTGCAGGATTGATATGTGGAACAATTGANGTAGTTTTATTGCAGAATTGATATGTGGAACAATTGAGAATTTAATAATAAATGAAAAATTATTCAAAGTAGAAAAATCCAGATATATAAATCAAATCAATAAAAAATTTGCTCTCGTTCAATAAAAAAAATAGGTGTAATAGATTTGCAATACCAAATCACCTCTCAAAAATTATCAATCAAAATTGATAATTTTCGTGAGAAATTAAAATTCAACTGGCTCATAGTATACTCTGAAATTAATCTTGTTAGANAATCAAAATTGATAATTTTCGTGAGAAATTAAAATTCAACTGGCTCATAGTATACTCTGAAATTAATCTTGTTAGAATGTTCATAGTTCTTGCAAGGCTACAGTACAAAAGATCTTTCTGCTGGCTTCTGTTTAATGTCCGGCCAAATAGTTACGCCCTTCATTAATTTGAGAAAATTATTTGAAATTCCAAAATCATTCTCTTGAAAATTCAAGTTAATCTGATGATCCAAACCGTTCAAAATGATTGCAGTGCACATATATAACAGTTATTTAAAACTGCAGTACCATACCCGATGTATGCCATACTTATTCAGTACTGGTGGAGCGGCAGCTCAAGTAGTTTTGCGTAGCACTTCAAAACTACCGCATTGCGTTCAGGGCCTCTTCTATACCACACCCCGCATATTTAAACAAACTAGGGCGGTAAGTGCAAAATTAATTAATTCTAGCAGAACAAAAGTTGCTTTGTATACTGTCCGTAGCGTCTAGGGAGAGAGAGTCAATCAAAATGGGTTCACACGGTGTCGTTAATTAAAAACGAGAAAATCTAAGATATAAGTCACTTTCTGAGACGTAGCACTTATCTTATTAGAACTGTAATTAAATGCATTCCGCCGTGTGACAAACCAAGCTTCATTAAGCCAGGTAAAGTGCAAAGAGAAAACGGTGACAAAATAATCAACAATTCCAAAGATAATTAATTGAGCTCTGTTCACATAGCAGAATATAAGAAAAGAAATAGAACTGTCAAAATACGTGAAATGTAAACAGACAAGTAAATAAACATGAACTTTGAGGTGATGTCCTGAATAACCATTCTAACTATTCCCGAGGGTAGGAGCTTTAATATTGCGTTCAAAATAAATAAACATTCAACTCAAAACAAACCAAAACACAAACAAATGACTTTAAATGCTGAAATGCTATAAGTGTATAATCCTAGTGCCAAAAGTATGCTAACCTCGACATCAGACACTGTAAATACACGTATACCTAACCATGTTCTAGCTCATGAATCTTGACAATGACACAGGTTAAATACTACTTTGCACCTGAAAATTGAATATTATAACGGTGCTGTGAAAAGTGTAACAAAAGTATTTTGCATTGCCATTCAACGTTATTGTGAGAAACTTCAGCTCACGTAGTTTCTGTATCGAAGATAGTGCATTATTTCTACGTGGTAAGAAATTTTTTTTGCTGGCATTCGCAATCTGTATTTTTCTGTTATTACAGTGTGAATAAATTAGATTTCCTAATTGTTATTGAACACGTGGGTGTATCGGGGTTTAGAGATTACATTTTCCCATTTACAAAAATTTGGCTACCCTCTCTCATACCGAAATATTGCCACAGAACTGACATTTCGTGCAAAAAACTGTGCCGTTCTGCGTGCCAAAGCGTGATTGAAGCGAGCACGAAGGGCCGATTTACCGTTTATTTCGCCCCAAATTGCAACATAAAAGATTATAATGACTTAGGGGTAAAAAGTGAAGCCGGTAAATCAGTGCGGCCTTTCGCGCTCGCTTAGCTTACGCTCAAGGAAGCAGTATCGTGCAGTTTTTGAGTAAAATATCAGCTTTCTATCCTATTTAATTGAATAAAATAATTGATTTCAGTGCAGTAACTATTATTTTTAATTGTTTAGTATGATTTTGTAAAGTTTTTACCACACAATTTTCCTGGTCCTATTAGTTCTCCCCTCTATCGTAAACTTTAACTTGTAATGAAAATGCAATAATACGATCGTGAAATTATGCACCAGTGTTAATATTTCAATCACTACATACTATTAAATTGTAATGGAAAACCTATTTTTTAGTACATTTACATCATCTATTATTTTATGCAGTACCACAATAGAATTTCCCTATTAACCCTAGAAGTTATTATCATATACACAAAAAGGCACTTTACCAATATTAAATGCTGTAAAGCAATTATTTATTTATTTATGTAATTATGATCATGACACACAAGCCTGAAGCAACTACGGAACACCATATCGGTACAACGATAACATTGTAAATAACACTGACATGACTTAACCTCAAATGTACCGTACATCAAAAACATATTCAGTAATTTTTAAAATATCACTTAAGGGATGAGATTGATTAAGCTACAAAGATACATCAAGGATCCTTCGAAAAACTTACGTTATTAGTACATTTTAGCAAAGGGCGGAGTGTCCGGTGTTGTGATGTATGTCGCGCGGTAGTCGCAGCTGGGCGGGACAGCCGGCCCCGCCCGGGGCAGGGACCAGCAGATGTCCCCTGCAGGTGCGGACACACCGCCCTCGCAGCTGGGCGGACGGCCTTCCGGGTGTTCGCCCAGCTTCCGCCGTCGCCCTCCTCTTCGTCGACGCGACCACTTCCTCTTCCCGGGAATCTCGGGCGGTGTCGGCGGTTATTATTACTATTATTATTCTGCCAGCTGGCCAGCGGCCTGAAAACAACCTTTGAAGACAGCAACATCCCTTTCTGGAACCGCACGCGCCGAGCGAGGTTGTTTACTGGCCGATTCTTAACATCGAGGTCTTGAGGGCCGGTGAGGGTGCAGCGAGGTGAGTATGAAGCGTTGCCGGAGTGAAAGGGCGGGGGGAAACGGGAGATTCGTGAGAAAACCCGTTGACCACCGGCACGAATCCCACGTGCGAAAATTCGGGAGCGACCCCGTCGGGACTCGAACCCGGTTCGCCTAGGTTGGAGGCGAGTAGTCTGACCTCTATACCCTTGCCGTAGATGGAATGCGTAGTAGAGAGCTAATACTAGCTGAGCAGTATCCAACGTCCGTGTCTTAAGATCGTATAATTTTTGCCAATGTGAAAGTAAAAATCAGATCGCTTGCATTCATTGTTTACACAAAAAGGAATTTCCAAAATTTTATGCAGTTACTTTAATTGAATTTTAAATTATTAATGATATTTTGTGTTTATGCTGATTTTATTTTATTTTTATTATAAAATCATGAAACTGTGTTCCAATGGAAACGCATGTCTTCGTAACAGTTTCTTCAAGTGATTTTAAAAATATCTGCTGGAAATCTATGTGAGTCAGAATTGGAGGCATGATCAGATGACGGAAATCAGTCTACATCATTGTAAAGGTGTGGGTAACGCCGGCAGTGAAAATACCTTGTCATAAGAGTGTTGGCATTTTGGACGATGTAGCAAGACATTTATCTCGGGGTCTGGTACGTACATATATGTACACNTAGTGATGTCATAGCTCGAGATTCGAGACTGAGAGTTAAGTCGTCCACTCTCCCTTGTAAAACAAAAGGCATGACCAATTACCGCCAACTACCGCATGACTCATCCTGCCTGCAGTTTCCATCAACAGGACAAAGACTGGAGAGTAAGACAATAATCAACATCATCATTGGCAGCAACTTTGACATCACCACAACACCATTACCATCACTACCACCACCACTATTACTTTCACCCCTACCACCCCCACAATTTCCGATCTCTTGGACATATTCATCATAGCCATCTCTTCCTCAGCATTACCATCATCGTCTCGCGATGTGTGGTTTGCCTACACCTTACAGAATTGCTTCCAACTCTCATGATGGTACGATCCACCACGAATTACCGTCTCCCATGGAGATTTGAATAGACATATATGACTTTGTCTACGAAAGCGCATTTCACAGCGCTATACCGTCTGTTATGCTGAGACAGCCTTAATAAAAATATTCAGTACAGTGGTATGCCAGACTATTATCCAAAGACTTACAATTTTCGTTGTGTAAAACATCTTCAAGAATAAGCATAATGTTAAAGAAGTCAGTCCGACACAATTTATCTTTCGAAATCAATCGTTAAGTAAATATTGCTTCAAGTAACATGCAGGAGTGCAAAAATTTCTTCCTAGAAAAAAATGTAATATTTTTTGTTTCTAAGCATAATTTAGCGTAAAAAGCATATAACGGACTTCTTTAATTATGTTCTGCTGAAAAATTTTACGTCGCCCTTTTTATACTAGGCGGTGCAGCTGACCGTATTGCGAGTACCTCTGTATGATTAAACAATCTAATTTTTTTGGTAATTCAAAGAAAGTTACGTGATAAATAATTCACTTAAATATATTTGGAAACTGACTGGTTTTAGGCGCTTAGAATTTTTCTACCTGAAGTCCACTGTGAAACTTTGAACAGAACCAACCAAAGAACCTCTGGACGGCTAAAGAATTGTTGAAAGAGAAGGAAACAATGTTTTTTTTTTTTCCTGTTGCTTCTTGGGAAAGTATGCTTTTGCTACCTGGCTTTAGACATACCACCGGTAGTTAGGTTACAATTCGGTAAAAGGAATGACAATACCGATATTGGGGGAGGGGGGATGGAGGATAACAGAAACGTCTAACGACCTATTCTCTATTACTCCCTCCTCCTCCACCCCTAGGTACTCCTCTTCTTCTTCCTCCCTGCTTTCCGGGTGATGAACGACTGCCGAAGAACGTGACCCAGTTTCCGTCTCCCCCTCGGGCGGGTAAAAAGAAAAAGCGGGTGATGAATCGGGAAACGTCCGAAGATCCCCGGCGCGCCACGGCTACTTGAAACTTTCACCTAACGTGGGGGGGTCCTCGCATTGTCTAGGGGCAACGAGAGGGGTGGGGCTTCTGGTTCCCCGATGCTACCGCCCTCGGGTGCCGGACCCCGACCTTCCTCTCCCATAAGTCACCGCGGCATTGTTTGCCAGCCTTGCAGGATCTCGCATCCAGCCCTGCACGCGCGTCGTCCACGTGACGTCTTCCGAACAGCCTGGGAGTTCGCCGCGAAAAAAACTTCGTTTTTCAAGGCGAGCCTGTGGGGGGAAAAAAAATACATCGCTGGTTTCACTTTCATGAAGTGCATTTCGGGGGAGGAAAAAAAGTATAAAGCCTATATATCTGCCTCTGCCTCGCTGAAGTGTCAACCGATCGTGGCTATTGCCCACGCGACAATGACCTCGCAGACTGCCGACGATTTGTTACTATTGTATATTCGCGGTTTCGTCACACTTTGTGAATCAAACCTTTATACTTCGCGTCTTACAAGCGTTTCATACTTCTGTTCACATGAAAATACCAAATTTTTCGTTAAATTGAATTTTTACTTAGTATATCTCTTCAATATTTTATTTAACCATTAAAACCGATAAAAACAGGGAGAAAACATGTGCTTTGGTAATGGTTAGAAAGAAAAAGTTCTCGTGCAAAATATTACCAGGCTGAGTGCGCACGAATGCGGTGCGCTGTCCCTTTGGTGTAATTGNAAGAAAAAGTTCTCGTGCAAAATATTACCAGGCTGAGTGCGCACGAATGCGGTGCGCTGTCCCTTTGGTGTAATTGTCTAGACTCTGTTAATCTTTAGTTTACAAGGGGTGGAGGACTAGCCTGGAAATTGAACTTAAGCAGGACTTCGGGNTTTATACTTCGCGTCTTACAAGCGTTTCATACTTCTGTTCACATGAAAATACCAAATTTTTCGTTAAATTGAATTTTTACTTAGTATATCTCTTCAATATTTTATTTAACCATTAAAACCGATAAAAACAGGGAGAAAACATGTGCTTTGGTAATGGTTAGAAAGAAAAAGTTCTCGTGCAAAATATTACCAGGCTGAGTGCGCACGAATGCGGTGCGCTGTCCCTTTGGTGTAATTTATCTAGACTCTGTTAATCTTTAGTTTACAAGGGGTGGAGGACTAGCCTGGAAATTGAACTTAAGCAGGACTTCGGTGCAGAAAAGTTGGAAGTAACCGTGAATGGACTATAAGTTTAGAAACTGTTTAGTAAGAACTGTTTAGTAAAGACGGTTTAGTAAGAAATTTTTTTAACACTTCAAGGTTACGTCTGACTGTAAGAAAGCATGCGATTAGCGTTCCGGGAAGCTGAATTCCTTGCAAATTAGATATGTGACAGTAGGATGTTATTACACGCGATGAAAGTCATTCGATTAAATTACAGATGCCGTTTTGTACCTCGCTCCTTTTTTTTTCCCTCTTTCAGACCCACTTTAATTTACTGTTTCAGGTATTGCAAACAAAAAAAAAATGTATGATGGGTGCTGTGCTTAAGTCGACACACGACACTTTTTTCGTTGTCACAGCCAATAAGCTGTAAGATGCATGTTCTGCTACAGTTATATGAACCAATTTATGACCTAGACCAGTATGGCGGTTTCCGAATCATTTACACATAGGTCATTGAACTCCGCAGTGTGCAGTAAAGACCAGCAATCACCTACACGAGCGTAATGTACAAAATTGTGCACACTGAGTCTGAGCAAGAAATCCCTAAAATTATTAGTTTTAAACGTATTCACAGTTTTTTCTTTTTGAATATGTTTAATATGATAAAAGTAANCTACAGTTATATGAACCAATTTATGACCTAGACCAGTATGGCGGTTTCCGAATCATTTACACATAGGTCATTGAACTCCGCAGTGTGCAGTAAAGACCAACAATCACCTACACGAGCGTAATGTACAAAATTGTACACACTGAGTCTGAGCAAGAAATCCCTAAAATTATTAGTTTTAAACGTATTCACAGTTTTTTCTTTTTGAATATGTTTAATATGATAAAAGTAAAAAAAAACTGGGAAGGGGGCTGTAGATAATAGTTGATTACCTTTACTGGGTAAAAGTCGCATTTCTATAACATGTATCTACTGTGGCCCCCTTACGCGGATAGCCACTTATTTTACAAGCAATATTTTTCTAGTAAGTCGCCTTAAGGTTACGCTCAAAAAGGCTGCAAGGCTACATACAAGTGCTGGCGGGTGAATTATCGGGGAACGGGGTGTCGCCGGTGAGGGGAGAGGTAGCTGCGCTCGCATCCTCAATGCCGTGTTAAAAAATTAGTCTCCGTATAATCAATTGCGCGTTGGCTGATGCGCGCCGAATATTTTTGTAACAGTTTGTATACAGCCGGGCCGTTACTAATATCAGCTTCCGCCGGATGGGCCGTGCCACCGGCTCGCGCGCAGGCAACTGTGGAGGCGACTTGTGGTTTTCACAGCACTGGACCCAGAAGCTCACGGTTGACAGGTTCGCCCAGCCATGCCGAGTAGTGGGCGCGAATTATCACAAATCCTGTCTCCGCGCCACGTGAATACCGTCAAAGATTACCCTGTGATTCCTCTGTAACTTCAGACGGATGTAGCTACGTTGATTTATAAGGGAGGGAGGGCTTACTTAAAAAAAAAAGCCATGCCAGTGTTTTAGGCGCACTACGCAACCCAAAATAACATTTACTTCAACGCTAATTTCGTTGAAGTTCCAGCAAACAAAAAAAAAAAAAAATGAAAAGTTGGAACATATTTTTGCATTATATTAAAGATGCAGTACTTGAAGTTTGAAATACTTTCTCAGAAATAAAGCATAAGGAATGATTTCACCGTAATCATTTTAATTGCGCAATCATAATAATGTCGTCATAAACCCATCACTCGTGGTAATTTCGGAGAACCTATAACTAACCATTTTTGTTGCTAAGTCGGCTAACAGTTGCCATTAATTAAAAACGGGATTATTGCAGGTTGCATAGAGCCCCTGAAGCTTTTGAATGGCATCACAACCGCATAGTGCTATGTTCCGATGCATTCAGGAAATACATTTCTAGTGGTTATACGATCATCTGTGGTGCACCGACACATCTTGAATATTTTCTTCTTATTACATATAGGCAACTGCACGTTTGTCTTCATACAATACCCAGCGATAATTAAGTACACATTTATTTCCGTCACTTCTGGCGTCTNGACACATCTTGAATATTTTCTTCTTATTACATATAGGCAACTGCACGTTTGTCTTCATACAATACCCAGCGATAATGAAGTACACATTTATTTCCGTCACTTCTGGCCATCTCAGCTAGTCTTCAAGACCATCTGTATTTTGCTTCTTCTTAAACTACGTACCTGGCAAATTATCACTTGTGATGTAATTTGCTTGCATCTTGATATTACGCTTAAATGTTTAGAATGATTGGACGGTACAAAAGTCAAATCTGATAATAGTTAGAGAACCGGAAATTTTGCGAGTTCATTTGAGGACAAGATAAACTTTAAACACGTGTACATTTACTTTCTTTCCAATTGGATCGCAGTTTGTAAGGCACGCCCTGGACGGATTTGAGCCAATAACTAACGTGTAAGAAAAATACGGCTGAATCCCGTATTATCTGGTCTGGGGTTAAACTGAAGCAACAGCTAATAAACAACTAACTAAGCCCCGAGTCCATAAAGGATTGTGGAGTCTAGCTTGCTACCGAATATATCCGTGAAATTTTCGAGTATCTTATAATAGTGGCGCATCATGTAGGATCTTATAAAGATTTAAGTCCCAGATTCCTAGGGATGTTAAATTATTCTTAAGCCATTTCTGCGAGATATTTTTTCGATACTTCAGTTTCATTACAAGTAAGATTCCTGCCTTTCATTCACTGTGAACTTAACTCGTCATTTTATATTTTCCTTTACATTTTTAGAATTACTGTGTGGCACGCAGCAAGCTTCTGGCTGTGGTGAAGGCAGTTTCACTTGTGCACCCATACTTTTATAGCAGACACTTCATCCTTAAAACCGATCATGCTTCATTACGCTGGCTACTTAGTTTCAAGAACCCCGATAATCAAACAGCCCGGTGGATACAGCACCTGCAATAATATGACTTTGAAATACATCACAGGTCTGGACCCCTTCACAGCAATGCGGATGTTTCATTTGTTTGCCTCTGAATACCGTAAAAACTAAGTGTGATTTAGCAATGTTTATATTAAGAAGTTTGTTAGTAAAATTGAAAGTTGACAGAATTTCGTATGGTAACTATGACGACCGAAGTTTTTGGAATGCAAACACTACACTAGCAAGGCTATACGAGCGACGAATTTTAAATTATTATTTTGCCAACAATTTTTTTTTTACGAAAGGAACACTGTGACAAGAAAGAAGTGGAAACAACACCTGGAGAAGAATTTCTACAAGATTAACTGTAAATTTTTCGGAATTGTGAGAAACATTCAATCTTACCGAGCTACGCGAATCTATAGCTCAGTCACAATTGGTGCCACAATGCAGCTTTAATTTGGCAGAATTCTACCATGAATGTTAATGTTATACCAGTCCAGGCAATTTATTCGCTGAGAACCAGAGATATTTTTTGAGCCCTCATGTTGAGCTATACAATAAATTATTTGTCTAATATCTGTTAGTGATAAATTCAATAAATAACTTGCTAGTGTCATCCGTTCTTAAAGATAAGAATTTTCCTTGGAATTGATTTGATCTGCCACATAATTAAGTAAATTTTTCTGCCATTTCATCAATTAATTTCATCAGTAATTAAATCCAGTTTAAACCCAAGGTATACTTATAATATTTCATTATAGGTGGACAAAGGAAATCTTGGTTTACTTCCATGTTTTTTTTTGCCAAATTCCATTGTTTCGAACAGGGTATGAGAGTTTTCTTAAGGTGCTCCTGTGTTATCTCTTTTCCCGTTTTCATTTGCTTATTTAATAATAAAACTTTCGTATTTTCTCGCTGAATTAAACAGTTGAAATCTTCGTTCGTACAGACGCTCCTCCGTCCTGGGTGATAAGCATGCTGATTATCGGCAGACAAATTCCTAGGTTCATGATCCCTTTCACTGGAAAAACTGGTGGGGTGCACTGCATTTCTAACAGCTGATTCAAGAAAAAATAAATTCCACTTGCTGTTCCCTGCCTAGGCCAGGGGTCTGCTGATGCGATGAGAGGAGGCTGGTGTGTAAGCAGAGTCGGCTGCCCTACCCGAGGGATATGTCTGGCACTTCCGGTCAACCGGAGGTATGACAGCGTGGTGAGATGAGGTGACTGTAGCATTGCCAGAATGCAAGGGCGAGGCGAAACGTGAGTTCCCCGAGAAAATATGTCGGCCAGCGGCACCGACCGGTATGATTCTCACGTGTGAGAATCTGGGAGCGACCTCACCCCTTCCCGCAGAGAATGGAACCTGGTTCGTGTTGGGGCGAAGCAGTGGTATGAAGAACGAACTGGCTTTGAGCTGTCCCTCCCGCACATATGTATGTGTGCTGAGTAAAGGATGCTGTGCATGTGTTCGTGATAAGATACGAGCGTTCTAGCCACTGCGTCACCACGGTCCCCTCTTATGCTACATCGAGGTGCACAGACCATGGACTGCATACAACACATTAATGCAGTTGTCAAGTACAAATGTGTGTAGACAGTTGACGAATAAATGCAATTTTTATGTATAAGGGTGGGCACAGAGGAAAAACCGAAGGATTGATCAAATGATAGAACGATGGATTGTGGAGGATCGCGGAGGAATGGTGAGGACTGCGGAGGCTTGCGAAAGATTGCTGCGGATTTGTGAGAATTGCAGAGGATTGCGGAAGATTGGTGAGAATTGTGGAGGATTGCTGAGGATAAGTGAGGATTGCGGAGGATTGGTGAGAATTGCGGAGGTTTGCGAAGGATTACTGAGGATTGCAGAGGAGAATTGCTGAGGATAAGTAAGGATTGTGGAGGATTGTGGAGGAGGGTTGGTGAGGATTGGGCAGGAGGATTGGTGAGGATTGCGGAGTGTGCGGAGCTGATTGTGGTGGGTATGGTGCTGATTAAGGTGTGTATGGCACTGATTGTGGTGCATGTGGTGCTAATTGAGGTGATTGTGGTGCTATTGAGAAATTGATGGAAAGATTGATATAATGATTACAAGTTTGATGGAAATATTGATAAAATGATTGCATGATTGATGGAAAGATTGGAAAATTGATGTAAAGATTGCAATATTGATAGAAAGTTTGTAATTTTGATGGAAAGATTACGAGATTGGTGGAAAGATTGGGAGATTGATGGAAATATTACGAGATTGATCAAAAGATTACGAGATTGATCGAAAGATTGGAAGATTGATTGAAAGATTGGAATATTAAAGGAAATATTGTGAGAATGATGGAAATATTGCAATATTGATGAAAATATTGCAATATTGGTGTATAAAAATTTTTCGTTAATTATATCAGTAACTTCTTGTTATTTTTGTTGTCGTGATTATGCATCGCTTCATTTTCCTTTGAAGAGACGTTTATTTCGGAGAACTAAACATAATACATGGTATATTTATTGTGTAGTTACAGTAATAATTTTTAATTCGAGTAGACTGAGAATTGTCATAAGCTCGTGTACGGAAATTTCTCTTTAACTTTTACAGCGTAACTACACAAGTCGGTAGAGGCCGTTCTCGATAAAGTGAGTACTTTGGAAATCAGCTATTGAAATAAATTATTATCCATAACTATGGGCTATTCACGTTAAATTGACCACTTTTGGAAGCCCACTCATTTGAAATAATAGTCAATAAAGATATTTTATTACGGCATTCGACGTTAGCTTCCGTATGAGATGGAAGATGCACACTGTGTTTATTTAGTACATGTCAATATTTACTTAAAAAGGTGGTTTAAAAATTAAAAAACCTGCTGAAGGGAAAAAGTAACTAGAGGCTCAAAAGTGCGCACTTTGCCGTGAACAGCTTTTAAACATAAACTGCAATACACACCAGCATGCAAGTTCCCAGTTAAGTTTACTGAGAATTATTAAAACTAGTTTTAAGATGTGGCATTGTACTGAGAGTGTAATATGTAAATTTAAGGCTACTCTAGCCTAGAGTTTTTTGCACATAGGAGCACAAATTATTTACACATTTACTTTCCTAAAACATTCCTCGGTTTTTACTTGTATAATTCATTAATAAAGTGGAATGGTCCAAAGGCAATGTAGACCTTACATAAAGCGAAAGGATACAAAATTCTAGGGAAAATATATCAATTACCATTTATTCCACATGCTAAACAAATACGCGTATTCCATTGATACTGCAGTTATATAATCGACTGAGTGATACACTATGCCTTGTCAAAGGAGAAATTTCCATAATAAATTCTCAACATACTCAAACATTGGTAATATGATAACGTTTTCAATTTCTCCCCTCAAGATCTATTTGCATGCACACTGTGATTCTTCCACCGTATGTAAAAGGGATACTGGGTGTCTAAAATTGATGTTTACGTTCTTTGAACGTAAATAACAAAGATATTATTAAGGAGAGTGTGATAGGACTGATTGTATTTGACGTTATAATGAAAAGGTTGGATGTGTGCGGATGTTAATAACGGCTGCAAATGTTCAAAATGCCCGCCATCTGCGGCAAGTCATCGTCTGCAGCGCTGTAGAACAGAACGACAAACAATAGCTACGGTTTCCGCGAGGGAGGATTCACAGGCGGTCACAATCGCGTCTCTCGTGACATCCAATTTCCTTGGATTTGTGGTGTGCACAGTATTTTTCAGACTTCCCCTAAGATGAAAATTCAAAGGCGTTAAATTTGGAGATCTGGGTGGATACTCAACCTTTCCTCGTACTACCATCGACTTCCCAACAAATGTTTTATCCAGGAGCGGCCATATGTCTCGCTCTCGATAGTGATGTAGCGGTGCACCGTCCCACTGGAAAAGCAATCGTAACCTGGGTAGAGTTTGTCAACAGTTGGGGCAGCGGTGGGGTAGTAGTGTCCAGGGCGCTCGCCTTCCACCACTGCGATCCGGGTTCGATCCACGGCGGGTTCACTCCCGGACTTTCGCATGTGGGAATTGTGCTGGACGATGCCGCTTGCCGGCGGGCCTTCTCGGGGTACTCCCGCTTCCCCCGCCCTTGCATTCCAGCGCCGCTCCATTCTAGGGTTTCATTTCTGTCATGCCCGGGGATGACGGTCACCTACGAGTCCCAGCTGGAAAGACCGTCACTCGGAAGGTGTCGCCTTGCCCTGGGTGCACTCCCCACACGCCATTTACTTTTTTGTGAACAGTTGAACAACGTTTTTCTGCAGCATGGTACGGAAACTTTCGCCTGTCATCGTTCCGTCAAAGAAGAATGTCCCCACGAGTCCTCTGGCAAACGTATCGCGCCGCACTGTTAAGCCAGGAAGAATAACTTCTTGCTCTAGCACAAGGAGGAGTTTCATCTGCCCAGTACACACAGTTTAGTGGTCGACTCCGTTCCGTTTAAAGGTTGCTTCATCGGAACAAGCAATCACGCCAGTAAAATGTTTCTTCCCATTGCACATGTTCACAGCCCACTTAAAAATTTCGAATTCTATGCCCTCCATCGTCTCTGCACCTCAGTCATACTCTCGCGTTTCCAGTAACACTTTAAAATCCACTTATGTTGTTCGAAGGGCAGCCTTGTCATTTCCACTATAAGTTATTCACGGTAAAGTGAGCACTTTTGAAAGCCCTCTAATTTGTAATAATATATTCAAAAAATATATATTTTATTTTAGCATTAGACGTAAACTCCCGAATGCGGTGGAATATACGCACTGTTTTTATTACTTACATGGCAATATTAATTTTAAAAGTTTCTTAAAGGATAAGAAATGGCCCAAAGGAAAAAGTAACTACGGCCTTAAAAGTGCTCACTTTACCATGAACAGCCTATACAACTGTAGTGAAGCCGCTCGTGGCTGCAAACGGAACTGACAACAGCAGAATGGCTATCCTCTCTAGCAAACACTCAACATCGTCCTTATAGCGTCAAATAAACGCAGTCCCGCCAGATTGTCTTTAGTTGTTACTCTTTTATTAACGTACAACGAGTGTAAACATTAATTTGGGACACCCGTTTATAATTTTCATCCTACACACACTCCGGGTCGGGAGCTAGCAGTAAATAATTATCAATAATATAATAGTACTATTGCGTGTCGTTAAGTCAAGCAGTTTAAAGAGTTCGGAAGTTGGTAACCATTTTGTTTTAACATCATCTTTTATTTCAACTGGTAAATTAAAATGATTATTTCCCAACACTACGCTTTATCATTTTTGTCCCCTTTTCTCTTCAGTTTATAGTAATTTTCTTCAATATCAGCTGAAACTAATTTGACTGTGTGTGAAGCATCGTGGGGATGTTTTACGAATTACTATTATTCGAATTATTGACGTTTATCAACTTAATGGTATACCACCGGTAAATAATCTAGTTGAAGTAAACTTACAGTAAATTTGTTATCATTTTCGTAATGGGCCTTGCAACTGTACTCTAAATAAAACAGGTTTTTAAAGGCTGTTGATGCAGGTAAGATAAAATAAAAGTACATTAGTGTTTTGTTCGTAGCAGGTAAAGATATGATCTCTGCAGGAGAAAGTTCAGTACTATTAATTTTAGAGTGATAACCATATTATAACACGAAAAATTACGCATACGTCTATGGTTAGCCAGGGATCTAAAAGCATAACCAAGTGGTTCAAAGATCGCAAGTACATAATAACATTAGCGTCCTTTACACAGATGTTCGTCGTGAAACTTATCGAGGCTTGAAATTTAAGTTGAATGCAGCAGATGCACAATGTTGGAAAAGAAACTGCCGTCCAAGGGTTTCTAAACAGACAAATACAACTTCATTCTATTTTTAATATTTTTTCCTGAAAGTATAGAGATTGACAAAACGAAACTTTCTTTGTTTTGTGTGACGAAATTCAATATAATGAAATTATTTCTTCAGTTGCTCCGCGTACGCAAACCAAACTTGCAAGTGCATATAGTGACATTTCAATGACACTTCGAATGCATTGCAGACAGCAGCGTTCTCTCACAATCGGCAAGTAATTTCCCTAGTCAAACATGCTTTAGTACTTGCTACAACGATGACATGGAACAACTTCATGGGCAAATTCACCATTAAACTACGAACGGCAGGGGCCGGCGTGGTGGTTCGGCGTCTAGAGCGCTCGCCTCCCGCCAAGGCGAACCGGCTTCGACTCCCAGCGGCGTCACTCCCGGATTTTCACAGGTGGGAATCGTGCCGGACGATGCCGCTGGTCGGTGGGTTTCCTCGGGGATCTCCCGTTTCCCCCACCGTTGCAATCGGGCGCTGCTTCATTCTCACGTTATTTCACCCTCATCGGCTGTCAAGACCCAAATCTCTCGACAACTCAGTAACTGCTGGAAAGTCTGAAAACTGATTAAAACATTGTGTACGAAGCGTGCAAGCAATGTTGGTTCTGGAATATTCGAATACCGTTCTGAAATTCTAAGAGGCCACGGCTGCTGTCAGGTGGTGGTCGCTTGAATTAACTCCTTAATGATACGCCATCACGTGACAAAATATAAATGGGTCAGGGCGATCGAGTATTCGCCACCGTCTGGCGACAGCAATATTTATGGAAATGGTATTCGTAAACACGCGTCTTCTCGCGTGACTGGAAATAGGTTACCGACAAGAAGTGAATAAAGCCCCTGTGGCACAATTGGCTGTTGATGTTGGTTGTTATCTCGGTTGGTGTGCGACGTATTCCATGGCATAATAGGCCGTTGGCGCGTTGGTGTAAATTGTTTTGCAGTCGAGTAACCAGGTAGCAGTAAATCTGTAAAAAAAATAATAATAAAGGTTGTATGGTTTTGATTTGGTGAGATTTTGATTGTCTGAAATCAACAGTACTGAGGAAAGCTATAATTGAAAATATTATGTGACAGAAAGATACTGCATTGTACCAAAATGAAAATAAATAAAATATTGTACCTAACCAAAACATACATTTCAAAAATATGTATACATGGGTTTTTAATAATGAAAACTGCTGGTTGCTGACGGAAATCAATACTTTTATTTGCACCTTTACCCTCCTCCATTTCAACATTTGCACGTTTTTTCGCCGTCACATGTCCAAACTACAAAACACTTTCTGGTTGGTCGGTTGGCGGTAAACTACAAAGCACTCCCTAATTGATCGGTTGGTAATAAAAAGTTCAATATTTTCAACTTTCTACATGACCAACCGCCAACACCAACCACCAACTGCGAGTTTAAATGATTATAGGACCAACCACCAACACCAACGCCTATTGTGACACAGGCTTTACTGATCGCAGTATTACATCTACGATTGAATGCGTCCAATTTTACAGCGGTTTCATTTCCAAAAGTTTTTTTTCGCAAGTGCGTCCTCTCTGTATAGAGCGTATGAAGCGTAAATTGACTCCAGACACAGTCGTGTGTAAGGAATGCGTCTGCGACTAATGTGCAGCCGAGAGCTACACCATCGTCACCAGGAGGCCGACATTCCGTTACTACGACAACATTCGCGTCTTAGAGGTACCCTGTTAGAGCAGACATGAGACAATTTCAAAGGGCAGAACTGACATAACATCTTTTGCCAACTTTGCGTTCAAATATTTTCCTATAATGATACATTTCTGTTAAGCTATTTATTGCACTTTAAATATGCGCAACAAATTGCGCTCAAGTAATGCATATACGAATAAAGACCTGTTGGCACAAAATAATGTGTAAACATACTACAAATATATTCCTCAAGACTTGTGTTTCTAAAAAATTATTAAAACTCTTACTGTTAGTGATAGTAGAAGGTACCGTGCGGCGTTTTTAAGGCCGCCATTTTCCTGGAGCTGTTTTCCTCATTCGTGGCCAGAAGCAAGGTGAGCGCTAAGGGCGATATTCCCCCACGCATAGTGTGCTCCCATCGCCTTTACGCGCAAAGTATAGAATTCGTGTGTAGTCTTTTCTTCTAACTAAGGGACGTTGAGGGATCCGCCAACCTGGAGCTATATTTCGCCTTTTGGGGCACAGAAGTGAGGCAGTGATAAGGATGACACTACCACGCACATCGAGAGCCCCATCGCCCTTAGGCGCAAGGTTTTGAACCTGTCGTGCAGTGTTCTCGTCTTGCTGCGTGTAACTATGGGACTTAAAAGGTGACCCTATTATTTTATCAATGGAACGTCTGAGGTTCAGTGCAACTCCCTCGAGTATTTTTGAATTTTTATCTCACCCGTATGTTTTGAGATAGAGCGAAATGATCCGAAATAATGTTTCTAGTGGGCGTGACGACTAGAAAGCACTCGAAATGCTTAGTCGGATCTGTGTGTCCTTTCCGTGGATTAACACGATGGAAACACGTTTAATACTTCCGCAAAAAAAAACGCTAATTTCGGACACTCCACATCGCAGTTCAAGCGCCAGGAAGTAGGGCTTCCTTGACCGCATTGATTACTAATTCACATACAGTATATAGATTCTCGCACTTTTCTAAGCCCCTATATACAAGCCAAACATGTCCTTCGTAGGTAAGTGGAGCTAAATCTGCCTTCAACAGCGGCGTTTATTAGAGACGGGACAAGCTGTTCAGTCGTAACATGGGAAGGAACCGACCACGGCCTGTTTTCAAGAACTATCTCTGTATTTGCCTGGATTTATTTCAGAAAACTGCTGAAAGCCGAAATTTATTATGGTTGATAGAAACTGGGATTCGAATTCCGCTTCCTTAAGGATGCGAACTAACTATGTTACATCAGGGTTGCCTTGGTCGATGACGTTAAGCAGGCAAAGTGGCAGACTTGATCCCTCTTTATTATGTATAATATGGTTGAGGCTTTAAAAAAAAAACTCGTAATGAAAGCCAAATAAAATATATAGTGCAGTCTAACCGCTCAACCACCGCGGCCCCATGTATCAAGTTGAGTCTGGCTGTCAAGTAGGGTTAGTAACGTCAAGAATTGCACTTAAGGCAATAAACATTCGTATTTAAGAATTGTTAGTATTATTAAGGGTAGTTTATTATTATTTCCGCTAGGCCATCTGGGGACCACATGCCAATTTCAATTCCTTATTATTTCTTCTCTTCTTTTCTTCCAATATTGTTTAATTTTTCCACTGTTTCTTTTTTCTTTCTTCAGACCATTTTGAGCCTGTTTTTTTTTTCTCCGGGCTTGTTGTTATCCTTCCATTTAAAACACTTTTTCCTTAAAAACTTTTCTTTCTGTAGCTTTTTCTGCTTTATTTTGTTTTTTTTTCTAAATCCTTCTTGACTTCTTGAATCCAGCGTGTTGTTGAGTTTTTTTTCCAAAGATATTTGAAGATCGGTTTTGTTAACCTTTTTTCATCCATTCTTTACAATTTCCCAAAAAATATAAGTCTTCTTTTTCTCATTGTTTCTGTTATATTTTCAATATTTTGATATATTTCATTATTACTTCTTAATTTCTAGCCATTTGTATTGTTTCGTGTGCCTAGTATTTTTCTAACGATTTGGCTACTAGTCTTTCATCGTGAAATATCAAGAGGCGAAGAACTGCAAAGTGAAAAATGCGAAATTCACAAAAGAATAAAATTTAATCTAACCACGTAATACACTAGGTGTTCAGACTATTTGAAGTGTACAAAACAAAGTCTCTAGGTAATACTATGATAAAGTAAACGAATAACTTATAAGTATTCACCAATTTGCACTTCACACACAAGATCTTTTTCTAGCCTATTACTCATTAGATCATACCGAGAAAAGTTTTACGGGTTATCAGGAGGCGTTCTTAGTGGGGTAGTATTCCATCTTGGAGAGAGTGAGCTCTTAACATCGAGGCCTTGAGATCCGATGAAGGTGAAGCGAGGTGAGAATGGAGCAGCGCCGGAATGAAAGTGCGGGAGAAGCGGAAGATCCACGAGAAAACCCGCCGACCAGTGGCATCGTCCGGCACGAGTCCAACATGCGAAAATCCGGGAGTAACCCCGTTGGGAATCGAGCCCGGTTCACCTAGGTGAGAGGTGAGTAGTTTAACCACTACACCACCGCGGCCTCTCCATCTTGTTTTTTTTTACAAATCATCGAAATTCAGCTTTATGACAGGATATTAAAATCAAAGCTTGGTATGACATATAAAATACTTATTTTTTTATATATTTGTAAGATTTTAGATATATCAATTTTTTCTAAAGTGGGAGAGAAATGATTACGACTCTTCTTCGCCCCTTTTATAGAAATTCTTAGTTTTTCGTGTCATAATTTGGGATTCATAGTAATTAATGACAATGTATGATTATAGAAAATTTTCATATTACGAGTTGTTTGATATTTTTGTGCTGAATTTTAATTGTGTGTTGTAAAAAGTCGAGAACATATTTATATTTTACCAATAACTACCTGCCTTTTTTGCAAGCAGGAAATAACGCACAGTGCAAATTAGATACAAAAGTATTTAAAAAAATATTAAATTGTAAATTTTTTGTAATCAAACATTTGTTTTAGCAAAGTATTGCAGAAGTTCTTACAGTGTTTCTGCCATAATTAATGCATAACTTACAATATCCTACTATTGCCACCAAAAAATGTAGGTGAAAAATAAGGCTATGTCGCAAGTATGTATTGGTACCAAAAGTACATGCCTTTTGAGAAAAACCATGTCTCTTCGAAGTACACGAACATCCATCCTCCTTGCTACAGCTTCTGATATTGCCTCAGGAAATCCCTTCGCAATTCTGATATTTTCGGATCTTCCAAAAGCACCTTCCGAGCATCAGTCTTCTTCGATGAGAATCCCAGCCTGTGAAGCCATCGATGCAAAGAAGGCCTACTCCCCTGGAACCCGACATCGCCGCTGTTCTTCACGGCTTCCAGGATTGTATCCAGTGTCACGTGTTCTCCTGAAAATGGTTTTCACACTATGCTTACACACACTGCTGCAGTTTACTGCACTGGGTGTGCACTGAAAAATTAAAAAGTTCATATGTCACGCTATTGCTAGGGACAAGATTACCTGGTTAGTCATGTTCAAATAGAAGCAACTTGTCACCAGAATGCATGTCATTATAGCGCATAACAAAGAAATTTAATTTATGACCCCGAATAAAACTAAATCAACTGTAAAACCCTAATTATTTCATTCACAAAAATTGTACAAAAATGTTTATTTTCAGCTACAATACCGATCTACGTAAGTGCACTTGTTTGGGAAACTTTAAATATTTCTTCCTGAAAAATTTGAAAGCTTAAATGTAATTTTTTTCAATAATGTTTTTCATATAATTATTTTAACTAACGTGCTTACTCTCAATTATATTGTTCTTTTAAAAGCTATGTATTGCAAATTACTGAAGCGCTGTAGCAAAAACATTTACGCTCTGTGCACCCTTCGAGTGCAAACTACAACTGGAACAAAAAAAAAATCACTGCATTTTGGAATGCACAGAGTGCAGTAATTGTAATAGCCTATGCCAATAAATCTAATGCTGTGCAGCTCAGGTTATGTGTACTACAAAAAATGGATTACGAACCTAATTTGGTGCAAAAGAATAACCAATTATTCTTACACTATTTGAGGTTAATTATACATTCACCTTTGAGGTCACGTTTACTTAAAAAGTCTTGTAAAAGTACTTTTAGCAAGCTATCTTAACCCAACTAAATGTAACCCCTATTAACAATTTTTTTTTCAGACAAAACAGTGCGTGACACAATGTTTTTCCGTAGTTAATGATATATGATGTTTAAAAAGTATATTTATTAAATGGATTTTCTTTAGCATTTATTATACTGTGGTGTACGTACCGTCCCAGACAAAACAGAACAGCCTACGAGGAAACAATTATGTACTTATACAAGTTATTTTGAATGTATAGTTATTCTTAATGTTTGTGTAAAAAACACATAATTGAAAAATTACATGATATAGACCTACAGTAAGTCATAAGGTCAGAGAAATCATTTTACAATCATTGGTTTCACATACCTGCTTCATAAATGCAGTATATGGTGCGACGAATAAAACCACATGTAAAATCGTCAACATCTCCGACACCTTCCTGTCCTTTCTTTCCTCTGGTCTTCCCTGGTGTCTCTAGATTTTCTGGATCCTTCTTGTAGAACCTACCATATGAATGAAAAGTGTTCAGCATTCAGGACACATGCAAATTGTCTTTTTAATTATGGTAGTTACACAAGAGACACCGCAAAGGTAATTATATACAATAAGTGCTTCTTCGAAAACCGGGAAAATAATACCTGAAAACGGTGTTTATAGTTATTACTAATAACACTTAATATGAATTTCATTGGGGCTTCGCGTAATTTTCAGTATATCCCATGAAATGTGATGGTGAGGATTGCAATAATGATCGGAGTGTTTATGCGGTAAAACACGTAAAATATATTTCTATCAGGTCGCTGAATCGTGTCAAATACGAGAATGCCTCAGGAAAGGAAACTTTAATTTACGAAACGCTATTCAAATGGTTTTTTTCCCGACCCACTAAGGTTATATACAGGTATAAACAACAGCAATCTAGAAGTGTTAGAATATAATTCATTCTGATGAAGTTTTCGAGAATTACCTTGTCTATATTCACGAGAAGAATGTACTTCGTAATATATAAGTAGTATAAAAATATACTAATTGTGTATCATAAAAAAAGACGTCCACAGTTGTTTACAAGCAGCAGACGTGTATCGCCATGCTACCTTCATTGCGCAATAATGCACAGGGAGAGGAAACAAATGGCCATCGATATTGGTTTACGTGGCAGTTGTATGCTGGGAGAGTGCGCATTTTAAGTGCACCGTGTGAATTTTACCGTGCGACAGCAAGTGATCTACAAGTGTTATTAAGCGTTTTTCGTTGCAATTTTTTTCCATTTGAAGTGTTATATTAAATTATTGTGCGATGAGTGTTTCTTGGCAATTATGTCCATGTTAAGTTTTAAAACATAATTATTTTGCGAAAATAAGAGTGTGTTTGTGGAGTTTTCACAAATTGAATAAATGCCCACGTGTCCTATACACGTGTTTAAAGGCAATAAATCACCAAGAACCTATATTATCCAAACACGTGGATGAGTAACGTCATTTCCCAAATCACCTTTGACTGGGAGTCTCACAGACATACCTTCACAAAGCCGTTTTATGAAACTATTCATTCAATGAGTCTGGCCACATACAAGAAGTAAACTAGTCAATTCCGGGAAGGAGTGAAAAAAAAGGGGGGGGGGATAAGAATAGCAGTCGTATAGAGCGGTGGCTAACTGCAGTAGATTTTCCTTTGGGAAAAAAACGCGGAGGAAGTTACGAATTCTCGTCTACGCGGCGAGGCCGAGAATAGAAGTTGGGGTTGGCGCGGCAAGGGGTGGACTTTGTAGGGGGTCTTAAAGGTGGCGGGGTCCAGTGGGGGTGGGAACCTCCCCTCCTCCAGCGAGCAGGTGAGGCAGTTCCTGTAGGTAGCCTGGAATATGGGTCAAGGGCTGTTCCCGCCTTCTCGAGTCCTGCGGGCGAACCCCAGTTGTTACCTGCAAGCTCTGGCAGGTGCGTGTGTGTTGTGTGCGTGGGTGTGTGTGAATGGGAA
>NQII01002181.1:96101-113218 GCA_002778355.1 Clitarchus hookeri
GGGGGGTGTTTAAAGCCACTTCCACTGCGGATAGTCTGCTTACCTGCCGCCTGTTTCCAAACGCGCGCCTAGAACAGAACACCTGGCTTTTTCACTGTAGGTTGCCCACGGTAAACTGAGGCCGTGTACAAACTGGCACTACCAGCGTACTTAAAGTTCCCATTATCCGAATTAGTCGACTAAACTGACGACGTATTTGGTATTATACCATTCAGTTTTAATTATGTAACGAAATTTACTAAAATACTAAATTACCGAATCGCAACCATCGCTGAACAAGTGACAAGTGACACCTTTCGAATTGAGCGCTACCAAATAGCCTAATAAAATACTAACATATTAAATGGTCAATTCGAACACAGCCTGAGCACATTTTTAAGCCCTGTTTAAGGGGCAAAGTTGGACGCCATCTTGAATTTATATATTTTTTGCCATTACTTATGTTTGAGATTAATTTTTGAAAACGTTGCTTCATTAGCGCATAGAACATTATTTAATTTTATTTTAGAGACAATTGTCGGTTAACAAATAACTTGTGCAGTAGATTCTTTTGTAGTAATTCTCTGAAAGTAATCAATAATGAATAATCAGTCCTATCACGCTCTCCTTAATAATATCTCTGTTATTTACGTTCAAAGAACGTAAACATCAATTTTGGACATCCAGTATCCCTTTATAACGCCGAGCATAATGCTGAATCATAACGCGAAATAGTACTATCTCTAAATATAAGTACTGTTCAATATAAATATTAATAATATTTTTATTAATGTAGTTATGCATAAAATCTTATTAAAGAATTTTGAATATCAAAAATGTTATAACTTTTAAAAGACGGAGTCGTGCTTATTATAGTCCGCACTATGGAGGTGAAGCATGACTGGTAATATTTCCCACACACTGTTTAGTATAACTCGGTTCAAGAGCATCGAGTAGGTATTCAGATAGACAGGAACTCACTATACTCATGGGGCCGCGGTCGTCAAGTAGTCAGACCTCTCGCCTCCTAGCTAGGCGAGTCGGGTTCGATTCCCGGCGGGTTCGCTCTCGGATTTTCACACGTGGGATTCGTGCCGGACGATGCCGCTGATCGGTGGATTTTCTCGGTGATCTCCGGTTTTACCCACCCTTGCATTCCGGCGCTGCTCCTTACTCACGTCACTTCACCTTCATCGGCCCGATGTATAGAGACGAAAATACAATTCAATTCGGATTCACGATGTAAATCATAAAACTTAAACTGGTTACATTTCGAATTGCACGGTTACGTACACACAGACACACTGTTGGCTCAGGCTCAGTTGCTTAGTCACTGGCTTCCAATTTCTNCGGGGGGGGGGAGGGTTCCTTCATGTGTGAAGTGTTGCGGACACTGCCGTAGTGAGTGGGGTTTTTTCTCGGGGCTCTTCCGTTTTCTCCTCCGTCTTCATCCCGCTGCGTCTCCACCTCCATCTCGTCTCGCCTCATCCATCCCTCCCTCGTGCTGGAAGGAACGACATGTCTGTCTCTGGGGTACGGCAGCTGGCTCAGATTAGCGCCAGCCTCTCCTCTCATTCACGAGTGACCCTGCTTCAGGCGGGAACCACATGTGGATTTTCATTTATTAATGTGCAGGTAAGATCCGAATAAATGATCTGTGACTTTTCGCAAACGCAATCTGAATTACTGTATCCTGGTAATGACCTGCAATTATTTTTCCTTACAGGCGTTGGACGCGAAAAAATTTGTTATTTTATATTTGTACCACATACAATTGAATTTCAAGACACTTAAGATACTGTTCTGGAAATGTACAAATAATGAAAGGTAACTTAAGCACAGAAATAAGATCATTCACACTGAAATAAGATGCCAAGAGCTGCTTTAAGACGTTTATAAAATTGTACAAGGACATGTTTTTCCTATTTAAAAAGAAATGTATTGAAAATAAGGAAGTTATTGCATATTTTTATATGTATCTGCTCCTGAACTTTTGTATATAATAACTTTTGCTAAGCATACCTTAATATGAAGTAAGACAAGAAATTTCAGTTGCCCTTGTTATATTTGCTGCAAATGGTTTGGTTTATATTATTTGTACATTGCAAAAACAGTATAATTTTGAATTAAACATTTCATTTTGCCAAAAGCCCTACGTTTAAAAAATATGTATATTTGAGAATAAAGTAGTCAGAGAAAATATCTGCAAGTTGTACAATGTGTGGTTCAAATATTAAAAAAAAAACAAATTTATTCGTTGCCAACGCCCTTAAGTTTGGAGAAATCGCTCACAGTCTTTGGAATCTCGTGCAAAGGAAGGGATGGAAGTTAATATATCCTGAGACACTCTGTGCCCTCCCCACGCGCCACAGCTGCTAACTTCCCTGAAACCATTGCTTCGACGTAGCCCATTCTGCAGGCAGGCTGCCCTGAGGGAATTTCACGCCTGCTTACGACACAATGCCAGAAGGGTTGCGGAAAGGCGGAAGGGGGTCGCATTGTCGCGAGCTCGCCCTATAACGGTGCTTGGCGACTTCCCCGCGCCAATGACACTTGCAAGCTCGTTTTCGCGAAGTTACGGACGTGCCCGGACGGCCTTGAAATCTGTTCCGGAGCCTTGAAGTAACCCTTCAGTTTTGCGCTGAACTAGCGGGAAATTTCCCTTTACAATAGATGCATTCTCCTCCTCCGAGGCGCGAGGCTGTCTTTGACCTCGAGTAACGGTAAACTTCGGTATTCTGCGGAGTGCGAATTCCGACAAGGACAAGGATATATTACCATTCCTCCTTGCAGCGCCTGTGACATGCTGCACACCAAAGGCTACTTTATACGTCCCTCGTGTCTTTCCGAAGTTTATACGCTACTTTAATAAAATTACATACGTGATCATTCAAAATATAATATAGGCTGTTCACAGTTAAGCAAGCATTTTTGAAACAAACTTTTGAAAAAAATTACTTGTCACAACTACATACTTACTGTATTACACAGTGGTATGTAGGCTCGTAGTTAAGTTGGCACCGAATTAATACAAATAATTCTTAATGTGGTCGCCTGAGTAGGCCGCTGAACGAGGTGCAGAGCTCCAGCAGAAAAAGTTTTATTATAAAAGCGTCCAACGTGTCTAAGTGGGGTCTGCTTACGGATAGCATTCAAAACCTTTATGCGTCCGTAAACGTTTTTTACTTCGTCCATTTCTCTCTAAGTCATGTTTTTGTGATACTGAAAACGGCTCAAGTGGATGTTTTCACGGTCAATTTTAGGTACTAACATTCCAGTACAAAACATTAACAAAGGAATAGAGACGTGCATCAAATCTTTACTTGTATTATTACGTCATTACATGGTAAGGTCTCCGCTGAAAGTATCATAGAGGCGCGATATCGACGGCAAGACTGCACGCCAGTTCAGTGATTTGCGCGTAGAGGCGATGAGAGAGTTGATGGCGCATGCTTCGGCCGCCCCTAGCGCTCCCACGCTTTTAGGCCTCAGACGTGCAAGATTCCTTCAACCAGGCGGGCCACCTTAAACTATCGTAACTAAAGCTCCTGCCTCAGCTATCAGCAGCCATCTCTCAGCGGAGCCCGAGACCGAGTAAGTTGTTTGGCAACTGCAGTGTCTGTTTCTCATAAAGAACGTTAGCACTCACTGTCACCGGAGCTGCGGTGGCTGAGTGGTTAGAGTGCTCGCCTCCCCGGCCATGTCACTCCGGATTTTCGCAAGTGGGAATCGTGCCGGACGATGCCACTGGTCAGCAGGTTTCACCGGAGTTCTCTCGTTTCCCCACCATTGAATTCCGGCGCTGCTCCATTCTCACCTTACTTCACCCTCATCGGCTCTCAAGACCTCGTTGTTAAGAGCCGCCAAAATCTCTCAACTCTCAACTCAACTCATTGTTGGCGTTTGCTGCCATTTTGCCATCAAACTGCGAAAGTCGCGAAGTGGTAGCTACAGTACAAATTTATTGTGCTAGGTTAAACAGAGATAAATTACCACTTCTGTGAACTGAGAGTTTCAGCGTGTAATGTATAACCGATCAGCCTTTTAAAATAACAAAAATTATTTGGGAACTTAACATGTCAACGCTTAATTATTTTATATTGCCCACAAAAGTATTTATTAGTCATTACAAAATAAGAACCGACACGTGTCTTGCAGCATTGCAGGGAATATACCGTTTGCACCGAATAGCGAAACGTTTGTTGCAACCATCACGACGCGCTTGAGACCGGAAGCAGAGAAACCCATATTAATTACAACTACCCTGCAAAATTGTAAAGCAAAACATAAAAAAAACTTATCCGTTTTGACGACGTAATATGGAAATCATACGACACCCAGCTCTGCTCTCAAAAGTCGACACCGCGAAAACTGTCCCAAACCAACCAAACTTCATTACAAACAAGTGAAACTGCTCCTCTGGAATACTGAAATCCAAATTGGTATTTTAGTCAATGGATTTCACTGATCTAATAGTAATTGTTACTGATTCCACCGCTATGGTCTATGATTTCCTGTGCAAACCGCTGTTTTGCCAGTCACTATCCGTTTATCGACTGGGTTTTTTTTCTTCTATCTGTTGCATTCCAACGCTTGGAAACACTGGCCCCGCTTTGCAGCGTGTGGGCACGTACTTCCAGATATACAACAACAACAAAAATTACAAGGAGGAAAGTGTTTACATTCTCATTGGCAGTCACCATCACGCTGCAAGTACATACCGCAGAGTGAATATGGGGTAGAGTGATCTCGCTGGCTGCGCAGAACCAGTCTCCGTGTCCCAACACTGAACTGCTTTCTTGCCAACATGATTATCATAAACGACGTGGATAGGATTTGAGGTTAGAACACTGTTTATACAAACAATTGCTTTGAGATGTTTGTACGCTTCCTCTAACCAATTTGTAATGCAATTTGATCATATTCAAATTGGTAAAAGTTTTTTAGTCAATAAATGTACTCGTATTTTGGAAAATTAAGATACAAGGAAACACGCTCATCACTGCTGGCCATGTGACTTTGACAGTTGTATTCGTAAGGGGTAGGTCAATGTTGAGTACATGCGCAAAAGACGAAGAATCGGTCAACCTAATATTTATACTCTATGGACTAAAGACGAGGCAAGCCGATTCTTGGTCTTCTGCGGAGTTGCCATAAGAACTGTCAAACTCACGTGTTCATACAGACACGCGCTATTATTGTTTACGTTTGGGTTCGCAACAAACCTGCGCTCTTTTCCAACGAAACACGTTGATATCGTGCGTGACTTTGATTTTGTCGCAACTGCACTACAACTACGCCTGGGAAAAAGTGTATCAACGTCATAAGCACTAGGCATGTGCTAACGTCAGTCCATTCCACGTGGTTTGGCAGTTCCCATGAGAAAACGTCCGTTCATTGTTGCAACACCGAGACTGTTAATGTGCAGCTGTCGTGCGCATTCTTCCCCACATCATTTGATGCCATTCTAACATGGAAAGCTTACGCCTGGCTGGCGCATCAAGTGCGTTGTGGAGGTTGGGGGAAAAAAAGTAAGCAAAAAATAATGCATACTTTGTAGGGTTGTCTGAGTAAGTCGCTAGTAAAAAAATTTTTTAACGCTTGAAGGTCACACGACTGGCCATAAGGAAGTATTGTGACGGCAATGGAAAATAGCGTAAACAAGCTTCGAGCGTGTTCTGTTTCCTCAGAATTTTAAGCGGTGGCTATAGGGTATTAATACAGCCATCTGTTCATAAAAAGATACCGCATCGTCCCTATAGTTTAAAACAGTGTTTTACAGAAGTATGAACATCGTTAACTGAGGGCTATTTAGCCGACTTTCACACTTTTCGAAGACCACATTTACATTTCAATAACCAAATTTATGAATTTGCAACAACATATCGATTTTCATTTCTGTCCTGAAAAAAAAGGTTTAACATTAAAATATTCCACAGTCCTTTAAAAATCAGAATAGACACAACTTCTTACAATGGGACCCATGTGAAAATAAGGGAGGCCTCTTAACTCGTTCAGGCATATTTTATGCATAAACTTAATTTTAGGCGCTGCAACGAACAAAATTTTTGTTTGAAATTGTACTAGTTCAGTATTCTCTGTCATGTTTCGGGACCAGTAAAAACGTGTTTGTGATTTATGTTATTGGCAGCACTTGTTCACACAACTGCGGAACATAGTCTCAACAACGAATGATGTTCCCTTCCAAGTAAGGAACTTCCCTTATTGGATAACGATTTCTGCCATTTACAGTATACATCATTAAATTAATTTCCTGTGCAACGTTCTGTATTAACCCATTCAGACCCAGTGTATACAATGGTGTACATTACACACCTGTAGGTAATTTTTGATATTTGCTGCACACTTCGAGGCTCAATGACCAATGATCTTTCATGTAAGTAAATGATTCGCAAACCGCCATACTAACCTAGGTCATAATTGGTTCATATTTCTTTAGCTGAATATATAACCTACAGCTCATTGGCTGTGACAACGAAACAAGTGATGTGTCGACTTAAGTACAGCACGCATAATAAAATGTCGTGTTTGCAACACCTGAAACAGTAAGTGGGTCTGAAAGGTTTAAGACCACAATTCCTGGAAAAGTTAAGAAAGGCACGTTTCGAATTCTCATTTTAACTCCGAGGATTATTTATTTTTGGGCGTGAAAATGGCTAAGACGTGTGTCTTCAGAATCAATTCAACGAGCCAAAATTTTATATATAGATTTTAATATTTAATTTATAATTAATATGAATAAAAACAGGGAGAAAATAGGTGTGTTGGCAGAGTGCGTACAAATGCGGTGCGCTGTCACTTTGGTGTAATTTTCTAGACTCAGTTAACATTTGTTTGCATGGGGGCGGAGGAATATCCTGGAAGTACAACTTTAACCGGTCTTCAAAAAAGTGTGAAGTAATCGTGAATGAGCTGTAGCTGCCGGGTAGGCAGAACCCTAATCGTTACTTTAAGAGACATTTGTGGTGCCTGTGCTTTCTCAGCCACTCTTTTAAACAGATAACATATTTTGTTGAATTAAAAATGTTAACGAACCGTAACTACGTATGAATATGTAAGTGTGCGTGGAGGTTATAAACCCTAAGGTTGAACGGAACCAATGACAACACGCGGAAATGGAGGCCGCGTCGCGACCAAGGCAACTAGGCAGGATGATTGTGCGATGGTTTGTCATTGCCTTCCGCGGGGTGGATGAGATGAAGCGAGATGAGAATGGAGCATCGCCGGAATGCAATGGTGGTGGAAACGGGAGATCCCCGAGAAAACCCCCCGACCAGTGGCATCGTCCAGCACGATTCCCACTTGAGAAATCTCGGAGTTACCAGGCCGGGAATTGAATCCGGATCGCCTAGGTGAGAGGCTATAAGGCTAACCGCTCAGCCACCGCGGCCCTTGAATATGTTAATGACGATCAACAAAGAAAGGGCGCTCAATTAGATAACTTATTCTCCTAATAAATGTCGTGGTTTGTTTTTCGACAAAATAATATAATGTGCCCATTATTGGATTATAAATTTTAGTAAGTGTTATTTTAAAATCAATAGAAAATCTTGAGCAAAGAAGTATGATTTCGTGGTGCAATAAATACGCAAAAGCAACGGATTTTTTGTTTATGACTCTCCAACTCCACAGTAGTTTGTTTTCAATGTATTTTGTACGCAGCACAGATCATCGCAAACGTGCTTGTAGCGCACTTAAAATTTGCGTAACTGGATGCATCAGTCAAGGCATTTACACTAGTGACCAGACCTGACATTCCAGATCAGGCCGTAGAAGAAGTAGACTGATTCTTGTATTTTGCGCACGTCCCCGACACTGGACTATAATAGGCTCAACATTTACTAAATAATGTTAAAGATATCAATAATTTGCATACGTTGAGAATACATTAGTAAAAAATTTGCTGTCAAAGGAAGTGCGCCAACTACGCGTCCAGGACTCGCTTCGTAGGCAGAAACACCACTCAAAAGTTGGAATTCCCAAGTTGGCTACTGCGCAACTGACGTAATCACTCTACGGCTCATACAGACAATATGTAGGTCTGAGAGAGGTTCCGTGTTTCGTGGCATCATTGAATATTTAAAAAATGAATACTTTAGAAGAAAGGAAACCGAGGAGGGATTTCTTCTCGTGTTTGAAACGTTTTTCAAAAACGAAACAAGGAAGCTCTGTAATGGCTTCCATTCGCCCCAGTCGCTATAGCGCAGCGAACTAATTAACTTAAGCTAGTAAATTAGTTTAATTTAGCCAACTAACTTACACCAGTCAATTATTTTAATATAACAATCACCCTAATCTATCGGATTAACTTAAGCTAGCGAATTAACTTAAGCCAGACAGTTAATTCAATTTAACTAATTAACTAAAGCCAGTAAATTAAATTTATTTAAACAATTAACTTAGAACAAGCCAATTAATTTAATCCGACCAATAAACTTAAGCTAGCAAAATAATCAAATCCAACAAATAAACAAAATTCACCCAATTAACTTAAAGTAGCCGATCAACTTAATTTAACAGTTAACGTATGCCAGCCAGTTAACTAAATCCAACCAATAAATTTTAAAGTAAATTAACCTAAGCTGGACGAATCAATTTAACCTGTGAATTAATTAAATGTAAACAATTAACTTAGGCCAGTAAATTAACTTAATGAAACCAATTAACTTAAGCTAATCAACTGATTTACTCTAGTCAACTTGAGTTGAACAGTTAACTTAATTTAACCAATTAACGTAAGCTGGCCAATTAGCTAAAGCTAGCCTCCTTGTGGCATATCACAGGGACGTATTGTTTGAATCTTTTATAAGTATAAGTTATTTGACTCGCTGCACGATAGCCCCACGAGTAACAAGACGCGACTACAGTAGTATTCTGTGTCGGGTAAGTAAACTAGCTGTAGAAGTGCGGATAAATTCTATAAAATAGTCTATTAACGGTTTTCCCAAACTTTTTGAATCAAACCTTTGAAAAAATCACACTGTGAATTACGTGCCTGGTTATTTCCTATCACACATTGCAACCGTTTAATACTAGTGCTAACATAAAAGTACTTTATTTTTGGTTAAATTCAACTTTTATTTATATTATATCCATCAATTATAATATGTTATTTGTAAACAATAAGAATAGAAACCGGGTGAAAATAGGTGTGTTGGTAATGCCCAGTAATAAATAGGTCTCATGAAAAATATTATTAAACTGAGTGAGCACGAATGCAGTGCGTTGTCCCTTCGGTGAAATTTTATATTATTGGTTAAGATTTGTTTGCATGGGGCGGAGGAATTTCCTGGAAGTAGAACTTTAGCAGGACTTCAGAAAAGTCGGAAGTAACCGTGAATGTAGAGATGGGTTGTTACAGATATTTTCTGCACCTGCTCCAAAACTGCTACAGTGACAAACTTGTATCTGATACGAAGTATCTGATACTTTGTGTATCAGATACAGGAAATCCCGAGCTTCCCGAGTGCGTCGCTGCTTCACCAGTCTCTCGAGTAGCGAGCTTGTATCAGGTACACAGTATCAGGTAGGCGTGTATCAGATACGCACGTTATCGAGTACGCGCGTTATCAAGTGCGTGTTTTGAGTTAGTGTACTGTGCGTTATATTTTACAGCGAAATGAAGTATGGATTAGAATAAGATCATAATAGAAGACTTCATTTCTGCGAATATGTTTCAGAGAGGATAACGAACTTGCTATATGTAAATCGTCTATACGAAAACTTAGTAATAAATTATATATATATATATATTAACATGTGGTCTCCAAATCTAAATCAAGAAATTGGGTTTCATCTTAACCGCACATTTTAAATACAATCAAAATTGTATTGTATCAGAAATACATGCAACTGCAGACGCAACATACTGGCGTTAAACTGATACTAAATGTATCTGCTACTTCAGCAATACTTGATACAAGGGTGTATTAGATACAAAGTAGCAGTTTGTTCTTCTGTGACCCACCTCTACGTAAATGGACAATATTTTGTTTCTTTCTATAGCATTAAACATTATCAGTCGTGGCATGCAGTTAAGAATGTGTCAACGTCGCTACTGTGCTTCGACGAGGGGACCCTCGCGAGTACGATTTGCACTCCCGAGATAACGTGGAAAAGTTTTTACGCAGCCGCCTGCGCCACGGACGTACACTTCAATTGTTTCGATGTTGCCAACTTCCCGCCGTTATTCCATTGTTGCCGTATCGCCCCACGTGCCACGGAATGCAGATAGCTGGAGGGATTGAGCCATCATCAGCGGGTCATTGCTTCAACAGTGTAACGTACGACCAGGCAAATAACCGTTCCAATGCCATGAAGTAATGCTGTTATCGGTGGGGGAGGGGGGAAGGGAGTAGCTGTTTCACATATTTTAACTGGGTTAAGGGGGTGAAGGGGGAGTTTCTGCACGGAGATAGTAGGCTGAACTCTCGTACTGGAAGCCCATTCTGCAAAAACATGGCGATAAACGTGGATTTTTTTTTTACGGTTCTAAAACAAGTTCTGCTGTCATACAAAGGCGCACGGTTCTTTTTCGTACGAGGTCGTCAAAAAAAATTATGCAGTGATTGTAGTGTGCTGTGTCAGCAATCTGGTAAGGTCGCAGCGTCAAACACGCGACATTTCGAATCACGTCCTGATTGCGGGAAGTTGTGGTGGGGGGTGGCAGAGGGAAAAGAAGGTAACGCCCTCCCCCCACCACAAACCACATTTTTTTCGTTCAGTTTGTTCCTTCAAGCACAGTGGTGTTGCCAACTTAATTGATTTCCAACCAGATTTGGTGGATTTTAATTCATACCTAGTAGACAAAATTGTTAAATTTTTTTTATATAACATTGTCGATGGCGTTTAGTGAAGTTTTCTGAAAGGAGAAACAATATATGTAGATGATGATATGATAAATATTTCTAGTTATTTATGAATAAGTTGCATTGCATAAGTGTTTTATGGTTTTACATTGTAGTTACTGTTTCAGTTTCTTGCTAAATTTTGTCACTACTTGCATGATGTGTTATGTGCATTTATGTAAATTCAACAGTGTAGAAGAAAAATTATTTGAAAAGTATGTTACACCATTATTTCAAGTTGAATTTTAAATACGAGTACTGCTATTATTGAAAAGATGATTAAATGCATTTTCGTAATCTAGTGCATTTAAGTGTATTTCACTTGTGATTTAGTAGAATTCCCTGTCTGCATGTTGGCAACACTGATCCAGGGTCGTCACGGTTAATGACCCCGCTATGCTGTTGCCACTGGAGGAGAAGACATTGCCACCTTGGCGTCACAGTGGTTTCACAACTCGATATAACGTCTCGTGCCGGGAGTCCTTCTGAGACGTGACACTGACCTCTTACGTTCCCAACGACACGACAGGGTCTCCCCCCTCCCTGTCCCTCTTTCCCCCCGCGCACGAAGCTCTTTTGAGTGCGGTTCATATTTTCAGACATTCTAGATAACACGGAAGTATGTTGCTTATATACGCCGCAGTATGAACATCAATTCTGTTTGTATCACTTACCAATAGCCTGTTGGCTCACAATACACCGTGCATTATAGTGAAATCCAAAAGAGAAAATAACGCGCAGAAGTCCAAAAAGCGTCGGGCGAGTCCATTCCCACTGCACGAAGGGGTGGGGTTGTTCACTTCAGCAGTGACAGCGGCCGAGAGTGGTTGAGCAAGAGCTGCTCCACGTGTGCATATTACCTGTCGGAAAAACGTAGGTCTGGCAGCGCGGTATTTAACAGCGTGGCAAGTATAGAGCGATGTTATCAGTTTGATGTGTATAGCGCCAGCAGTGTCACGTGGTTTCCCTCCCAGCGGCGAGCGTTCGGGAGGGCCTTTCCCTACACTACCTCCCCTACATTATCTCCCTCAAAACTGAGCTAAGATTATTTTCTCGTTCGAACTTTACTATACCAGTGGTAAAACTATGTCTCCAACTTAGGAGGCACCCCTTTGGTGAGGGGAGGAGGGGGCAAGTTTTTAGGCAACCCTCTGTAAGGAACCCACTTAACGGAGATACTTTCGGTGTTTGAGGCCGAGAAGTGCATACAGCGATAAGAGCGACTCTGCCACGCACATCAAATGAGTCGTTGACACTAAGCGCATGGTTCTCTGAACTGACGTGCAGTGCTCTCGTCGTGCTGCATGGGACTTTCAGCGGCGACCCTATCATTTAATTGATGGGAAGTCTGTAACAAGGTGCAGTGCATGGCCCTTGAGTGCTAGTGTAGACCCTATGGATCTAACGCGTTTATTTTGAGACACCGTGCTTAAAAAAACCCTTTTTAGCTATGGTGTTTCTAATGTGCGTTCGTTCTGAAAGCACTCGACAGGTCTCGTCTAAAGTGTGAGATCAGCACGTTGGACGCACTTTTAGTAGTTACGTACAAAAACGTATATTTCAAAAACTCTGCAATGCAGCTCAAGAGGCTGGTGCCTTAAGACATGTTTGCTTCTCTTACAAATCTCATTTTGGTAAGCTCGAAACCTAATTTACATGCCACATAAACGATAGAGACAAGTATATAACCCGGTAGCGAAGATGTACATAAGTTCATTAGAGATTGCATACAAAAACTTTGTGCTCATTAAATTTAATTCTGGAGCCCTTTTCAAAATTTAGGGAGGGGCAATTTAAAACCCTACGCCCGCCCCTTCCATCCTGGTTATTAAGCCACTCCATTACAGTAAACTGTGCAATGTTGATTATTAGCCGGTCGTCAGCCAATAAGACGGCAATTAGGCAATGTCCCAATGAAATGTTCCTTATTACGTAACATTGCGTACAGTTCATTGTGTTTGAGTAATTTACACTTTGAGTGCCGCTGACGTGTTACCACGCTGCAGTGAACGTCATGAAAACTGCCGGCGAGCGTGATATTACGCCGCCAATGCCTTCAAGGAATTCGGACGTCGTTATACGTCCCAATGTCAAAGTCACCCGCATCCAAGATGGCCACCGGTCATTGACCCGCTCCTCAGATCCTTGCCCCCCCCATCCCCTTGCGCCGTAACTCTCATTTTCATAATACGGCATTTTACGGCTTTACGGCAAATCCGACGTTGCCAGACCTCCCAGATACTCCCCTCCCGCGCATTTATCTACTGATGTGACGTCACTCTCCAACCGCGTCATACCGCNGCAGTGAGCGTGAGTTATGAGAAGCGATGAGGCTGAAACCTGCGCGTTCATGAACTCTGTACTCGCCGTTTTCTCCGCCCTCTACTTACAATGCAAGTTCTGAAAAAAAGGTAACAAATTTATTGGCTTATTTAGCTGTAGAATTATTCTACATCTGCTGATGTTCAGGCGAGATGGACTTATCTTCCACAGACTCCCAGAAAACAATGCAAAAAGAAAAATGAAATGCTAACCAAAGCAAAAAAAATATTAAATATTAACAAAATAAACAATAACTATTCTACATGTTCCTAACCAAAAGTGTAATATATTAACTTTTGCGGTATGTTGTGCATTAAAAATTACAATTTCGGTGTCAGGCTCACATTAATAAAAATATCCTGATAAAACAGAAAATAAAGGTAAGCATTTTTCGACACAAGCTTTTAAGCGGGAAGCCAAACCCCAGCGCACAAATTACTAAGTCTAAAAATTTAATACCATGCATTGTTCTCGAATTGTAACAAACATAAAAAAAAAATTGTGAACCGAATTCCAAGGGGCAATGTCAAAGAGAAGAACTTGGTTACGAAAAGGGTGTCATTTAATATCCACGCGGTCCGGAAACCGCAGTAAGACAATACCGTAATTGCGAAATGAAAGTTGAAAAGATACCAGCTGGTTTTTACCTCTAAGTTTCTTATATCTGTCTCAGTTTGTAGAATACTTTTTACGGGTACGTGCCTTTAAATATAAGCATTTGCTTAGTTTATAAATGCCATTCTTAACAACAACGCTGTTATTTAACTTTTTTGAAAACATGAAACTTTGAGCATCAGCTGTTCCACATATATATATATATATATATATTTTTTTCAGTTTCACGACATTTTTCTTTTTCAGTCTTTCTCTTTTTTCTAGCTCTCTTTTATTTATATATTTTTTTTTGCGAATATACTTTTATGAGCCGCTTAAAATAAATTTGTTTATATTTAATTACTTTTAAATTCGTTCAGGATCAAATTTCTTCAGGAAAGTTATTATAATGATTTATTATTATTATGATTTGCGCAACACTGCACGAAGTTTCACGACATTTAATTAGTTTTCATGTCTATGTGGCTGCAATTTTATTCTCCCCCCCCCCCAAAGAAACTTAGGACTACGAAAAACTTAGTTACTAAAGTTTTTTTAGAAAGTAGTTGATGCTTAGGGCCCGAAAAGTGCGACATTCATACAGAAATAGTAAAGTATTTGTGAATCATAGTGTAGGAAGGTAAATAGGGTTTCATGTCTCGTCAACAACTAGGTCGCTAGAGATGGAGCAAGCTGCTCAGAGGAGGCACGGGAAAGATATCGGCCTTGGCAGGTAGCAAGGAACCATTCCAGCATTCGCCTGGCGAGATTTCGAGAAACCATGGGAAACCGGAATCAGAGTGGTCGGACCGGGAAGTGAAAACCGGACCTTCTGAATACGAGTCCATAGATTTACTTTCACGCCACCTCGTTTCGTGATATACAAAATGGGTTTATAAGCCGAGCGTCTAGAAGTGTGTCCATCAGTGAGTTATGCTTAAGGGGCCCGCCTACCTCGTACTCGAATTATGCTCCATAGTGTTTGAAATCCACCTTTTTTTTATCTACGAATCCACTTAACGTGTCCTAATTACACCGATGAACGAAATGAAGACACACTTCAGAGGAGGTACGAATCATACTTTCAATGCATTAGTCACGATATAAATACTATTTCCGAGCCCTGCAACACAGCTAAATACGGCTTTTTCGCACTGCTGTAATTCATAAAATACTAGTTGGAATTGTGCGCTAAAATTATAAGGACCTACGATTAACTTTTTTTTCAGATTTTCCAGCAACAAAATGGTAGGGTCGCGTCTTAAAGTCCCATTCGTAGTCGCAGAACGACTGAAACACTTCACGCCAGTTCTGCGCCTTGCGCGTAGGAGTGATGGGACACTAGGTGCGCGTGTCGGTATCGCCCTTNAAAAAAAAAAAAAAAAAAAAAAAAAGCTCCAAGTAGGCGGCTACAGTAGTTAAGAGAGCATGGTTTTTTATGCCGCCGTCTCTTAGCTGTTCGCCAGAGCGCCTGCGCAAACTTACACCACAACGCCTGAAGTTAGGCGACGTGCACACACGCCGGCCAAGCTGTGTTGCCTACTCCCAAGCGTATCGTCGTTTCTACACTTCCATTGACCTAAAATGACTTTAGCCTAAATAAATGTTATATGCCTGAAGACTTTTAAAACCGAATGCTTTTCAGGGAAATAAATTTCAAGCAAGTAAAATTTCAGGACAATTAACTTCCGACCAAGTAACTTCTAAGACAATTGACTTTCAGAAGAAGTAGTTTTAGGTAAAGAAAATTTGAGGTCAAAAACTTTAAGCTAGATATTTTTCGCCAAACAACTTTTAGCCAAATTACATTCCGCACGTTTGTAAACAGATTAGCAAGGCGATCAGAAAGGAAAATACTGTATGTACACCGAGCGTCATTCGCATTAGTTAGGAAAGTGGATTCCCTTAGCATACAACTTCACTAGAGCCAGCCAAGCGGCAGTGAAAAACCAATCAAGAAAATTTAATGTCTTGGCCAATTAAATAACAAAATATTTCCGGCTACAAAATGTTAGGATAACGACCAAACAATAGTGAACACGAACAAAAAAATATGGTCATAAATAAAAATAGTAAATATATAATATTTCACAAAAAAAACACAGGAAGGAAATCAGACAAATAAAAATCGTCTTTACTGATACAAGTAAAACATAAGCTTAGTAGACAAAACCAAAAGAAAGAAAAACAGCACAATTAGGCCTATTCACTACGTTTCGGGGACTGGAATCAGTCCAATTCCTTAGGATAGACATTGGATGTATGTAAATAACAATTGAATCTTTGTTGATGCCTAGTTCCTCGTTGCCAGTTCTGGGTTGGTTTTTCACTTGAGATATCCATTTACAGGTATTTTTTTCTGACTCATATTTGGTAGTGAACTCAGCCAATTTAAATTGTCTTATTAGTAAAACTGTAACATTGTCATTAATACTTGAAAATAGTAAGCACGTACTTTGCATATTTGCGGTAGTTTTAGAAGTAAATTTTGTGTTATTATCTTACGAAATGTGTGCTTATCGTTTCAATGGCCAATGAAATTGCTTTATTTCTATTTATATGATTTACAATAACAACTAGTGACTAACCGGCATTTGGCCGAAAAGATTTTTGACAAAATTTTCTGCCATACACCTGTTTTGCCAAATGACTACTTGGCAAACGCTTAAAGGATTTTAGTAAGGGGAAGAAAATTTATGCCAAACACCGGTTTCCCATTCCCTCGTTTGGCGAAACGTCTTTTCTGTCAAACGCCTGTAAAGCCATATGACTGTTCGGCTAAACGCCTGTTATATCTAACGCCGCGTCTGTTCGTTCAAAAGACTGTTCTGCTAAATGCTTGTACACTGAAGAGCCAAAAAAAACTGGTATAGGCGTGCGTATGCAAATAACAGAGGTATGGAACCGATCAGAGTAACGCGATGTGGTCGGCAGCTAGATCGGTTACTGCCTGCCACTACAATGCCAGGTTATCAAGATTTAAGTGAGTTTGAACGTGGTGTTACAGTCGGCGCACGAGAGATGGGACATAGCATCTCCGAGGTAGCGATAACATTTGGATGTCCGCATACGACAATTCACGAGTGTACCGTGAATATTGGGAATCCGGTAAAACATCACATCTTCGACATCGTTGCGGCCGGAAAAAGATCGAGAAAGAACGGGACAAATGACGACTGACGACAATCATTAAACGTGACAAACGTGCAACCCTTTGTCAAATTGGCGCAGATTGTATTTGTGGACTGACCTGTAGGATTCATGGTGTGAACTGCCTCCTGCATACCTTCAGATATTAGTCGAGTCCATGCCACGTCGTCTTGCGGCACTTCTGCAAGCTCGGAAGGGATGGAG
>NQII01002181.1:117200-167967 GCA_002778355.1 Clitarchus hookeri
CCCATCCCCCACCCCCATCTCGCCCACCCCCTTCAGCAAAAATTGAATTCGTGACCTGTTTGTATGGTTACTTATATAAAATATAATGTGGCTATATGGGGTACAACTTTAAAAATTGCCTCGAAACTAAAATTATTACTAGAACATCTGAAACTGTTGGAAGGTGCCTTCCCTCTGCCACAGTGTTACCTAGGGTTACCTACTTTTTCAGATTTGCTATAAGGCACACTTCCGATAACTCGTCGCACGGCATCTGACCCCAATTAAATTAGCAAGAACAGTTTTTTTAATGGAAAAAAACAGTACTAACCCTTTCATGCCCATTGTAGACAACTGTATACACGTTGCACAGGAAGATTATATTTGACCGGTACTGTGTACTGCGAGACTCAGTGCCCAGTTATCATACATGGGGATAACTGGTTAGTAAACCGTGCTACTGCTCTGCGTTATGACTGGTTCGTATCACTGATCACCGAACGCAAAGCTTAGAGCTTATTGGATGTGATAACGAAACAAGCTCTTTGTCAACTTAAGTACGGCGCTGGTCATCAAATGTCTTATTTGCAACACCAGAAACAATAAACTAGAGTGGAAATTAAAGGGTTAAATACTATCTGTAATGTGCAAATATCAATATAATAAACCAATCATCATTTTCTCTGAATACACACAACAAAATTTTAGTTTCAATTATACCTAGTCGTATTTCTGCGTGATTTGAAATTCTGATTTAATCGGCTTCAAAACAGATGACGCCGACATACACTGAAAGACGCGATACTGTGCACATCTCGGCGAGTTCTACTTCCACGCACGCACTCAACGAATGCCACCTGTCGGCGTCAATTGTAACTATCTGTGGACATTGAGTTAGAGCAACTGAGTAAACGTGACTGTATTCACAGAAGTGGTAAATTACTGACGTGTTTATTAAATATTAGTTTATTTTCATACAAGTCTGAAATACGGGATACATGAGGCCCCGTCCTTCTTTCAGCCCCAGGATACGGGAAATCCCGCGCAACACGGGATAGTTGTGTTGCCTGTCGTTTTCGTTCACCCGCCCCCACCCCCGAGGGAGTGAAGAGATTTGGGTGGCTCTTTAACATCGAGGTCTTGAAAGCCGGCGAGGGTGAATCGAGGTTGATTATGGAGCAGAGCCGGAATGCGAGGGCGGGGGAAACGGGAGAGGCCCGAGAAAATCCCGCCGACCGGCGCGATTCTCACATGCGAAAATCCGGGGGACGGCCTCGCCGGGAATCGAGCCCGGTTCGCCTTGGTTGGAGGCGAGTAGTGTGATCACTACGACACCACGGACCCTCGTCTCGGCGAACAACGTATTGTCTTCCCCCCCTCCCCGCTGGTGATTTTGTCGCGGGAGATAATACCGACGGCGCGGCGGTGCTCAGACGTTTCGTAAACAGACGAGCGGCGGCGGCGGCGACGTCCCACATGGACGTTGCCCAAGCTGAACCGTGTCAGGCCCGGCCGATCGATCGAGGACCCTGCGTGGTGTCCTTGACACCCATCCGTCCTGAACGAGGAGGAGAAGGTGCGGTAGGCCTGGGAGAGGGGTAGGGGAGCCCCGAGACACCTTCCATTGTCTGCCGGCGTGTCCCGCCGTGTCTCTCGTCGCGCTCTTTCTGGACCCCACGCGAATGTCACGGCTCCGATGGCAGACCACCGCCCTCCCGCCGCTACTTGTCTGTCACTGCTGCTGCCAATAACGTGCTTTCCGAAGGCGAACTCTTTCATCCAGTTGTATTTACAATAAACGGGTTGTTTACACGCAGCTCAGTTTCTTTAAATTCGTCAGTGAAACCCAAAAATAATTACCATATATTATAGTCCATTCACTGTTAATTCCAAACTTTTTTGAAACCTGCCAAGTTCTACTTCCAGGATATTCTTCCGCCTCGAGCAAACAAAGCTTAACTAAGTCTAGAAAATTACACCAATGGGACATCGTACCGCATTCATGTGCACTTTATGTAATATTATTTTGCATAGAAACTATTTCTAACTAGGCATTACCAACCAACACGCCTAGTTTCTCCCTGTTCTAAGTCATATTAATTATAAATGAAATGTTATAATTTATAAATAAAGTAAAAGTTCTTCTAGGGCTGTGCGACATGGTCTCTCTCACGAACGAGTGCACTTATTCGACAGTTCTGAAGGTAATCCTGTATACAGCTGNCCCCCTTTGTCAGCCAAAGATAACACATTCAGCTGACTCAACCTGCCTAGTATGTCGACAGAAAAAATTTTTTGCTATGGAAATAACTGCACACAGGACTACATTCAGAACTGTTAAAAAAAAGTGCACGCGTTCGTGGAATATGCTATATAGGTATCCATTTTTTTTCAGAATCGTTTCGAAACATGTTGACCATATCGGTGTAGGTGTGATATGTCTGTCCCAGGGAGTACTGAAAATTTATGGTGATATATCGCAAACATTGCACATCGCCAACATCGCATATTGCTAATGCGTATCGATAATATCGCGATTTTCGATATATTGCTCTACACTGTTGCGCCGTATTGCAGTTGTGGTATTTCAGACGTATTGTTACGGAAACGGCAAGGTGACGTTTGCAGGGTCATCAATTTAGACACTATCATCTCGTGACTAACAACACGATTGAAATGAATGCGATCTCATTCGATCAGGTTTACGACTACGATGCGAGCATGACCTTGAGTTGGCGCCGCGCATGCGCGAGGTGGGAGCCCGCGGCTAATTACCTGCAATTTCGGGCGTGGGCGGAGATTTCCGGGCAGTATATCTCGCGACTCCGATGTATTGGCGCACGCTGATTTTGCTGCAATATAATATCGCCATAATATCGATATAATAAATTATGCATGTAGGTATACCACTGATTAGGAAATTATTATTTTTTTAATACGATGAAAAATTACAATACTTCTATGTCTATGGAACAAATGTGAATGACGATAGGTCACTTTGCGGCTGAATGGTCAAAATGAGCGGGTACCGACAACTCGCTTGGCAGTAAAATCGAGAAATTAACACTACATATGTGTTGAAAATAGAATCCAATATGGAGGGCGCCGACAGCACCACTTATACTTTAAAAACATAAACAATTATGGCTGCCGTCTGGTGGCTAAATAGGCAGGTCATCTGGTGACGAAATAGGCAGGTCGTCTGGTGACAAAATCGGTAATTAATACACCAGGAAACCGGTAATTAATACACTAGCGCCACCTAGGTATTGAAAATATAAACAAATGACAAACGAAAAAAACAAGATGGCAGAATGAGTATGGGTGATGGGTGGTGGGGATTGAGACTTGCCGACTAATTGGTCGAACGAACGTGAGTAATTGGTGGTGGGTTGGGGTAGTTAGCCATTGAGAAATATTGGCGGAACAATGAAATATTTTGGTAGTGCGTGGTGGGGGTGGGGCAATTATACAATGGGAAACATTGGCGGAGCAATTAAACATATTGGAAGGGGGTAGTGGGGGTGGGTAAATTAGCAAATGAGAAACATTGGTGGAGCAATTAAATATATTGGAAGGGGGTGATGGAGTTGGGGAAATTAGCCAATGAGAAACATTGGTGAAGCAATTAAATATATTGGAAGGGGGTGGTAGGGGTGGGGCAATTATCCAATGGTAAACATTGGCGGAGCAATTAAATATATCGGAAGGGGGTGGTGAGGGTAGGGCAATTAGCCAATGAGAAACATTGGCGGAGCAATTAAATATATTTGAAGAGGACGGTGAAGGTGGGGAGTGGAGGGAGTCAATCTTCTGCTGGGCGTGGTGCTGGGGGGACCTCTGTAAATGTAAGTTTTTTTTAATAAATTTTCTTATGATTTTTTAATATTTTTAAAACAATGTTTTTATAATTTTAAAAATAATTCTTTTAAAAATTTAGATTTTTTTTTTGATTTTTTGTTGTAATTTTTTGGATTTTTGTGTTAAGCACATCATCACATTTATCCAATATGGCTGCTGGCCGACAGGAATGACAGAGCACTAACAGTTCCGATGCTCCGGTGCCAGGTCCCGATGTGCCAAAGTCCCCATAATCACTCTACTTATGCTCCAGACTGTGTTCTAAGACAACGCTCCCAATTAGTATGTTCAAGCATTATTCGAAAGACACGAGTACGAAGTGGAACATCTCATCTGGTTTTATCAGCACTCTGATCTTAACGTAACTGAAACTTTGTGGAGTGTTTAGAAGCCACAGTGCGTATTAGGATTCCACATACAGCCACGCTTTCCCAAACAGAGTTTGCTCTAAACGAGAAATGTATGCCTAGTCTCATAAACTCCGTGCGCAGTCTGAATTTGTCAGTTCCACAGTCGAATACAAACTGAAATTCAGAACAAGGATGTCACAGGTCTTCATAATATTTTGCTCAACGCTTGTATGTAGGCTTTAGTTAATGTAACAATTTGTTCATTGCTGGGGTAATGTCATCATTGAGTTTTCTCACCGGTAATAGAATAGAGGTGCATTTTATTAACTATTGTTTACATTTAATAAACTGTGTAGTTATGAAAAAATGATGTTTACTATTTAGGCCTACTTAAAAGTTTTTGAAAGGGAACAATGATAGCTTACATACAAGTGTGTGTGTATGCACACACACACATACATATATATTATATATACACACACAAGATGAGGCACCTAAGGTTGGCCATCTGAATAACACTGCCACTTTTAGTAGTAGAAGAAAATGTTTGAGACAAAAGTTGCTTGGAACGGCGCTAATAACTTGATATTGATCATTTCCCCGTACGTTGAAGGGTAGAGAAAATACTAAGGTCAACTTCGTTACTTTAAATGGAATGATAATCTTTATATATATATATATATATATATATGGTATAATAGAACACATTAAGTAAATATCTTACAAGATTTTTGGCATATCTTTGAAACTTCTTACAATATTTTATCATTTTTATACCTTCCGAATTTTCTGAGAACTTTTAAAGTCAGGGTCATCAAAATGTCAAGGTAAATTCTACCAAAAGATTAAAATCATCGTAACCGACAACCAATACTGGTGCCTTATGAATTGTAGTGACAGAGCAAGATCTTTAATACAGCACCCACGCATTGCATCAGAATACAGTTTCCACACGTATTCAGTTATATTTTTTAATACTGGACGTGCGGGCAAAAGGCGAGCAAATGGAAGGTTACACTACTGAACTGAAATTTGATCGGAAATACATTGCAAGGTTATTTTGGTAGGAAGAATAGCTGTCTCTCTAATGGCCTCGTTTCGGCAAAATATTGCAGTTTTCTTCTTCAAGGCTTCTATTGTTGGTGCTTTATGGTTGCAGTTGCTGGCTAATGTATTTGGTGTGAATTGGAATTAGCGTGGAAGGTAGAATAAGACTCGCCAGCCCCGCTACTCTATATGAAACGTCATGTATCGCGAAATATGTTATTCAACAAGCTTATCGAAACATTTCCCCATATCGGTTTACATGAAATAAATAGCTAAACAAATCTCGCGTTTTATAAAGTTTTAAAACTGTCTAGGTATGCTTCGCACGAATTATCAAGACGTTTTGTATGGTTATTCGTTGAAAATGACTGATAAAAGGAGTTCGTGACTTATATACAGACCTATGGTTTTATCCACGTTTAACAACAAACGCGAGCACTGAACTCCATAAGATAACGAAACTCTGACGCCTTCATAATAAAACCTCTTATAAATTTCGGTATGTTTCTTTCAGATAATCTGATAATATCGCGGGCTTTATATGTACGTAGTTACATTTGGCAAGCTTGAAGTAGTTATAATTTTATGTAGTTCTCTCAAGGTCGTTGGAAAAGCAAAAATTCACTCAAATTCACGGTAAAGTGAGCCTTTTTGAGGCCCTAGTTACTTTTTCCTTTCAGCCATTATTTACCCTTTAACCACTTATATTCAATCAATATTGACATGTAAGTAATAAACGCAGAGTATATATTCCACTACGCTCGGAAGTTAACATCTAAAGCTACCAAGCTCACTAGACAGGAAGGATGAATAGAAATCTGGTATCATTTCGAGAACGTTTGCTGGCCTTCGACCAGACTGAGCGCCTGCAGAGAACACAAACTAACCGGGAAGCAGACGGACAGGGCTCGCAGGAACGAAACCCGACTTTTGTGTCCAGGCAACCAAAACAGAGAATATCGCCCACCGCCAAGACATGATCGAGGTCCCAGGGTAAATGCGTACCAGCTCCAATACTTTAAGCCCTACCAAATTCCCATTCAGGGATATCTCCGCGGAGGTCAACGGTCCTATCGAGATCGAAAATACTACTCCGGTAGAAAGTGCAACCGTGGTCGAAGACACGTTGGCAATATGGAATCCGTCAGCGATCAGGAAGGGCACTTATCGGGCGGCGAGAGCGGTCGCAGAGAAGATGAGCGCCTAGAGCTCCAACAGTCGCCACAGTCAGCTTCACAGGGACAGAGCCAACAGGGAAACACCGGAGAAAATAATAATTATTATTCTCGGAAGACCTAATTCACCTGGCAAGCAGAGGCCAGGGCCATACCAACCAGCGCAAGGGTACAACCAAGATCAGCCTCCACCAGTACAGTTTGGTAAAGGCAGTACCTATGTCGTTCCACCGAAACTAGGTTATTTCGAAAATCAAGAACCCTTAGACCCATTAGTACCAGCGTTCTTCCTTACACCGCCAGGTAGTAATTGGATAAACCAAATAAATGGACTTCCGGTTAATCATGGTAAATGGAAGTTAAACAACTAAGGGTCAGTGAAGACGGGACCCAATCGCTGACCTGCATACCAGATAACACCACCACGGGGTCTGACAACACACCAGTTGAAGTGCGAGAGATAATACAAGAGCTCACTGAATTAACCGAGGTAGTCGTGAACACGGTTTTACTGGGGTAAACAGGCCGCGAAAGTTTACTGCAAGAGCCGGCAGAAGAAATAATAAATGATCAAGAAATGCTGTTTCCTGAATTAATACTGACTGTTTGTGGTATTGTGGTACCGTATTTACAAGACAGTGGGGCGGAAGTAAGCTGTATTTCCGAGAGCCTAGTAAATAGTTACCCACGGTTCCGGTAACCCGACTGAAAATTATTGGAGCTACCTCGAAAGTTAGTCCAGTGGTAAGCCAGCAAGTTCTACTGAATACAGAAGATCTAGGGAAACCGAAGCAGACATTAGTCTTAGTTATTAAGGGCCATAGCAAGCAGCTTATTATAGGCTTGGAATTCAATTCTAAAATCGAGTTAGAGTTTGGTGGCTGGATGGTGAGTGCGCCAGAAGGTGTAATAGACGCAGCTACTTCTTATGAGAGCTGGGAATGGTCTGACAAGATCGTGGGCTTATTAAGGAAGGACCTGTGCCAGATACACCGGCCTGTGTGCCCGAGTGTCATAACTACGCATGGCGACATTTAACAAGCAGTTGCCAATGTGGACACGCTCGACAGATGCCAGAAATTGAACCTGGAACAGCTACTATTTTCAAATCAGTTAATTTTCTCTGAAAAACCTGGGAGAAAAAATTTTCAAGGGAGATATTCAAATCATGCCGGGCGAACCATTTCATTGCAAATCCTATCCAATACTTTCAAAATACGTCAGCGAAGCGGAAGAATATTTGAGGTTAATGTTATCCTGGAATATTATTAGACATGCCTCCAGCCTGCATTGCAATCTGATGGTCTGCGTTCGCAAAAAAAAGGACGGGCCAGTGCGTTTGTACCTCAGCGCAAGAAAACGGGACAACATAACAATTAAGTCAAGAGAACGTCCGCGTCCGACGGAAGAGAGTGAAGACCATGACCACAGTTGATTTGACCCATGGATATTGGCAAATTCCGTTGACCGACGCAGCGCAGCAATACACTGGATTTCCTTTCCGAAACCAACAGTTAGTCTTTCAAGTGCTCCCGTTTGGGTTACGTGATGCCGTGGCCCAGTTTACTCGGCGTATGAGTGTTACCCTATGGGAAGATTATGCAGACTTCACGAGGTCGTATATAGACGACATACGTATATTGTGTAACGCATTTGAAGAACACATAGAACATCTGAGAATAGTACTCGCCAAGTTAAATGAAGCCGGAAATACAGTTAGACTCAAGAAGTCATTGTTCTGCAGGGTAGAAGTGCCGCTCCTAGGGCACATTCTCACGCCTACAGGAATACGGACTGCACCGGTCAAGCTTGTGGCAATTACGCATTTCCCTACCTCAGGTAACTTCAAGCAACTTCGTGCGTATCGCAATTATTCCAACAGAGTTGCAGATATTTGTTTGCCCTTGCTTGAACATGTACCGTGGGATTGGACCGAAGACAGGCAAAGAGATTTGGAAGCATTGAAAAACTTATTTTCTAAGGAGCATGTGATACACCATACCATACAAGGGGCGACTTACTATATTTACACCGACGCTTCAGACTACGCCTTGGGAACGAAGATAGCACAGCTGGGGGGTGGGAGATGGTATCGAACAAACAGTAGCTATGGTCAACCGTAAACTTAACAAGGCTGAGAAAAATTACTCCGTGACCAAGAAAGAAATGTTAAGCATTGTTTGGTCCCTGCAGCGCTTCCGGAATATTTTTCTGGGCGAGAAAATAGTTATTCAGATTGATCACCAGGCCCTGCTTAGTTTAAAAACGGGTAAGATATTTGGCACTGACCGGTGGGCACTGTTTGTACAAGAGTTCGACATGGAATTCCGACACATCAAAGGCACAGAGGACATGGCGGCAGACTACCTGAGCCACATGCCGGATGGGACTCCTGACGGGTTGAAGAAGTGACAGCGCGTATTTTCCGTAAGCGCAGGTAAAACGACAACGAACAGCTACTGTCCCTTGGCAAAGCACATTACGTAATCTGAAATAATACAAAAAAAAAAAAACTATCTATCCTGCAGTGCGATAATTGGGAGGTTACATCAAGCTCCACGAGAACACCCATCGAAGAATATTTTCTGCATTACTGAAGAAGGAATTTTGTTTCGTCGAGTTCTGCCTAATCCAATGTTTGAAGAATGCTAGAGAAGCTACAGCTAGTAACAGACACTCATGAAATGCTGGGACATGTCAGCAGTAGAAAAAACCTACGAAGCTGTACGCCGCCAGTTCTACTGAGAAAAAAATAAAATTATTGGTCACGAATGCAGTTCGGTCACGTGACCTGTGTCAGCGCTGCAAGCANCCCCAGTGAACCGCTCGAATTGGTAACAGTAGACTTGTTCGGTCCATTACCTAGGTCCAAGGCTGGGGTTGCCTACATTTTTGTCGTATGAAAGTCTTCAAAATTAACGAAATTGCATGCTATAGTTCAAGCGAATGCCCACACTGTACTGAATAATTTGAAACTGTTTGTGTAAGAAGTAGGGCTGCCGACCTGCGTACTCTCAGATAAGGGTACTCAATTAACCGGTCGTGTCTGGCAAGAAGGAGTACGCGAAATGAAAATTCTGTCCACAACTACTGCAGTTAGACAACAGCAAGGAAATCCGGTGGAACGCCATACGAAAAGTTTAGGAAGCATGCGGCAAATTTTTCGCCACGCCTCGCAACAAAGGCGGAGAGATAAGCTGGTCGAATATGTAATGAACCATATGGTACACAAGTCTACTAACCTAACCCCGCGGGAAGTGTTGACAGGTTAGCGATCGGCGGTATTCGACCTCACTAAGTTACCATCTCCGCCCACAGCTGCAGAAGAAAAGGATATATATATACCGGCAGAAGAATTATGCGAAGAAATCACCGCATTGTGAACAGTCGTTTAATCATCGCCGCGGAAAGAAGACGTTAACACAAGAAATTATCAAAGTTGCGAAAGTTTCAACAAGGACAGTTAGTTCTCACACGAGCGGCGAACATGAGCAAGCATTGGGACCATATTACAAAGAAATCACTACTTTTGTTTGAAGGGCACTATATGGTATCTAACATCACTGAAGGGAAACTGCTATGAGCTGACAACCCCCACCTCTGGAGAAGTAATAGGGAAGTTTAACCTCACAGCGCTACGAGCTTACAGAATGGCGCTGACTACATTGCAGCAAAGTTTAATTTTGTGCAGAAAATTATTTGCGCGGCGAGCAAGAGAAACGATGATCTTTGAGGAAGCTAATGGCACGCAGTGATTAAAAGTTGTTATTGGGAGGCCTTTTATTTTACAGCGTGGTAGTAGCTGAAGAGTTTGCGTAGAGTTGAATTACCGCAACCCAGTGAATACCACGCAGCTGATTGTATGTAATGTTGAGCTGCAGGTAATGTGAGTAAACACGCATCTGCTTCACCTTGAAGTAACGAGTTTGTTCCACAAACGCCGTAATATATTACTACTAAAAGGAATTGAACTGCAATGCATTATAGTATTCGGAAGAAGGATGAGAAAGAGGCCTACGTGCCGGATAGTGATACATATCTGCCCTAGCATGATCCTACAAGGTGACGAGTCTAGTCCTGCCTGAATTATGGTTGTCTGCCTGCCCGCACTTCGCCAAGACGATGACTCGGTACTCACTCTTTGTCCTGGTCCTCTAGAACTCTCGAACGGAATGTAACTGAAACATAAAAGAAGAAAAAGCGAACCTCCTGATCAGTCACAAAGCAACTATGTTCTTTCTAAAAACACATAACGTAGGAGTACGAACCATGGCTCCTTTGAGCGATTATTTATGTAAACAGCTGCTGCGGTAGAGTCTTCGCGCCACGCAGCTCAGTCTGCCTCTCGACACCGTCTGTTGCGGTCGTAGTTTAGAACTCCGTGGCGCTCCCACCACCAACTAAAACCTATGAACTACATAACTAATACACTTCTTTAAATCATACAAACCCCCCTTTTCATAACCAAGTCAACTAACCATATTTAAACACCAAATTTCTACTCCGTTAATACACAAAACGTAGCAACTAGCGGGACCTGCTCTGATAGGCTGACCTCTCTGCCAGGGGCGGAGCCTGATCTCCCCACCCAGAGATGGCAGCACTGTCTTCTTTTTACGTGACGTTCCCGAAACAAATTGTTTTTAAGATTACCGCCTCCTTTTTTATTTTATTATTAAAACAAACAATTTTTATCATTAATAACAATCAACAAATGCTGCCAACGTACGTTTCCAGCCGGTCTTAGGACTCGAGTCCTTAACAGCGCCTTAAGAGTTTGAGAATTATTGTAATTACGAAAATGATCAACAAAACCAATATATTTATAAGTACCACCACATGATCACAATCATTACCATCTCACCTAACTATAGGCAACGCCTTTACCCAAACCTACGCTAATAAATTCACGCGGATTATTCAGTCTTATAATCAGCTTTCAACAATAAAATACTGGCGGGAGGTTTTTAATAAATTCTCGGCCAGTCTATAACTAAACCTGCTTATTAAAAATACCGGGAAGAAGGGACAAAACTATGTCACAGCCTCACTGCTACCTTCTTTCACGATCTCTGTGCGGACAGTTGGAGGGAAGTTAAATGATAATGGCACCAGGGCTTGCTGGGGAAACCCGGTCTGCCCTTACAACAAAGCGAGCTAGGCTCATGTCAACAATGTTATGGGTGTGCCGGGGGGCGGGGGGTTAGCATCTCTTTCTCGTCTCGTTTCAAATGAAAGATAACTGGGTGGACAAGGGCCCTTCGCGGGGACTTGTACTAGCCCCGCACTGAGGAGCTTGCTCCATTGATGCAAAGCGGCGACGGTACTTATCCCACGGATACTTTTAAACGGGATCTTCAAAATTAAATGTGAACACAACACAACACTTTACTTACACACACTTGTTTTTTTTTTTAACACTTGGTGCACAACCACACACACACGCAAAATTACAGTACCGGAAGATCATCGAACCTTCGAAAGCTGAATGCCATGTTCGTGATAAAAACCCTGAAACGCAGGCGATGCGAACGTAATGATGATATGCTTTGAACTTGTTAACATATATATTTCCAGGTGCAGCACAGTTTGTCAACGCCGTTATCTCTTGTACGATAACATTACGTACAGACTCGTCTGGCTACAGAAGTGGGTCCAACCACCCCTCCCGCTCGACAACTGACTGGCTTTTGTGTAACGGCTCGCTGCGCGCTGCCCCGCAGGAGGCTCGAACGAGGGACAGAGCCGAGAGTCGTCGGAGAAGACCGAAGAGAATCGCCGGTAGTCGGGTCACCCTGACCTGCCCCAAGGCCGAGGAGGAAAAAAACGGTCCCACTTTTATTTTAAAGCGCGGGCACGCTACTATGTACTTCTTGTATTGTATTGTTAGTTTATTTATTATTCATTGTTTTCTTTTCTGATCTGAGAAATCTTGAGAATGTTTACGCTTAATTGAAAGGATGCATTCTTATCTGCCACAAGGTAATAATTGATGATGTATAATTTACAGACTGGTTTGCAGAACAGTATTTCGTTTTTGAAATTGTAATTATTTTCTTCTAGAAAGGACATTGTAGTTTAAAGGCGTTACATTTTCTATAAAATTTAGCGTTTCTGTTTTACACATCGCACTGAATTTGGCGGTGCAGTCTGTTACGCCTCAAATAACAGCTACTTTTACTTATCATAGCAATTTCGGTTTATTTATTTTATTTGTTGTTTATATGTGGCAGCTATATTTTATTTACTCCTGATTAATTTATTATATTAACTGCAAGTTGTTTTAACCTCAGAAAGTATATTTGATTTTAATTATTTTTGTAATTCTTTCTGAATTTCAACCACGAAGGCATTTGTATGAGGGGCAGATTTGTATAGAAAATGTGTTTATTTGATTGCTATGGTAACGCACGACGTAATGTTTGAGATATGATGTAGCCGTCTCGTGATTGGCGAGATGTTTGAAGGCGTCGTTTGATTATGAAGTATAAGACCCTTCTAGCGATCTTATTTCCGCCAAGCAGGTCCAGACCTAGTGGGTCATCGGCCTTGCAGGAAATAAATGAATAATTTTTTTAAGTAGTCTAGGCTTACGTCTACGCCATCTCTACATTCATAGTTACGGCCACACAAAGTAAAACAAATTTTGAAATTAGTAATGAATTTCTACGTAGTATTAGCACAGATGATATTTTATTACGTGGAATCAGGATCAAAAATCTTTATTTTTAATTAAATCCAATCTATTTCTCTCAAGCCTCTGTATATATTTATTTGACAGTAGCTGGTGGTATTTTTTAAATACTGTTTTCTTCCTAGTGTTTTCTGTATGTCTTTTATAGTCTACGGATACTGGCTGCCACGAGTGTTCCTTGAGTGTAAAATTTGTGGTTATGTCAATTTGGTTTGTGTTACGTTGCTGCGAAGTCATTTTTCCTGCGGAGCTGGGCAAGTTCTAAACCCCAGGTCCGCATTCACTGTTAGTGGTGACAAATTATATTGATCCAAGACATTTTAATATTCTCTATCCTATCCTTCCTCATCAGGTTGTACACGTTTAAACTACATAATTAAAGCATAAACAACGAGCGGATCGGGAATATCAGTTGTAACAAATAAAATACGTTTGTAAGACGTGGGGAAACCAGCCAAAACTCCAAAAGGAACAATAAACAAGTAGCGAAAACACTATATAACTTAAAGTAAAGCAAAACCCGAAACTTGTACAGGATAGACATATAACAAGGACGTGAAAACAATACGCAACTTAAAAATACGTCAATACAATAAAGAAAATAAACATGTATGCGGAGTGATTCATGTAACACAAGGGCATTAGGCACCTTGACACCATAGATATAAGTGTTGTAAATACACAAAGTTATAATTAACACCCGAAAACCCCTTCATCTCTGACTCTTTACCTGAAAATAGTGGCTGACGCATTCTGGAAGAGAGGGTAGGGGACGAATGACCTTGAACGTCCACGTGGCAATTGGCATGTCCTCCAAACGATGCTGGAGACTGCATAACATCCTGAGCATAACGATATTAACTATATTTTTGTTCTAGAAGTACCCAGGTTCCTTTCATGATCTCGGAAGAGTGGAGGATAGTAGAATATCCGGAAGACTAGAAATACCCAAGTGAGCCAATTGTTGAGATCCGATCTAGTCGAGTCCACGGCAGTTTACGAGCTCCAATACTTGTGGAAATGAATGTCATAATCAGTATGAGTGCCGAATGACAGGCTAGCTTGATAACATCGGTGTGCATGTGAGCAGGAAGCGGGCAATCCGCGAAAACGTTCACAACATGAAACCAGCGAACTGAAATTGCACAAAGATTGAAAAGGAAACAAGAATTTTACTTCGAGTCAGAGGAGCAATGTAGACTGCGATCAACCGACAGGACAATGCGGAAATGGGAAGAGCTGAGTGAAAGTATGAGGGACTTCATGCTGATTAATGCATTGGATTATTTCTTTTACTGTAATTTTTTTACTAAAATCATTTATAACAGCCTGCATTATTGCTGCTGAGGAACGATCTCGCTGTAGGGGTTGTCGTCACCGGTGCCGGCGAATGCAACGAGTATGGTTTTGTGGAAGAGGAGAGTACATTTCGGGGCGTCATGAAAACATACATTGCTGAGAATACTTCTAGCCAGGCCATGGATATTTGCGGCTACCTCGAGAGGATGATGGCGAATATCATCGGCCAGCTGGAACAAAAGATTGAGGACCAGGGAACGGTTAAAGTTAATATTTTTCTGGTGTGCGCATATAGCGAATCAGAGCAGCACGACGACAAGATGGGCCAGCACACCTTCAAGACTAAGTACATGTCCCTCTTCAAAGCTGGAGACATTAAAGATGCAGTGTCAACTACCATTGCTAGAATATGCCAGGAGGAGGACGAGTATACGGGAAGGGAAGTAGCTGGACCCTTACCACCATGAAAAGGCTTCAGCTGCATGTCAATAAGCTTTCATTTTATGTCTGGTTGTTAAGGGTTACCCATGTTAACGATGACTCGAGCTGCAAACCCATGTGTAGGACTGACAGTGGTCGTTTATATTATCATATAAGATTTTTACAGTTACCACGAGTATGTACATTGTGCATGCATTATATTTTCATAAATCTTGCTTTTTACGTATCGCAGTTTATTGTAAGTTAACCATGCTGAATTTTATATACATATAAATATTTACATTTATTTGTCCAGTCTGGATGTTATTGGTCGGTTAAGGGAGGCTAGCTGTCACTGAAAGGAGGATCGAGTTAATAGATAGTTGCGCTATCACGTGGAAAGGGAGGTGGTGATGTTAAGAATTTGGTGTCTGTATCTTAGACGGTTCGTAAATTACGACCAACTATTCTTATAAGAATGTATAGGGCATAAATGACACTTCGATCATTTTCCTTGTCGGCGATGATGTCTATGTTACGAATTCGAGGACTGTATCTTTAATGGTTCGGAAATTATTGTCAACTATGCTTATAAGTTCTTATAGGACATACGTGAGACTGCGATCATTTTCGTTTTTGGGGATGATGTCTATGTTACGAATTTGGCGATCCCTATCTTAAACGGTTCGGAAATTACAATCAAATATGCTTAATAAGTACGAATAGGGTTTGAATGACACTGCGATAATGTTCCTTGTCAGAGGTGATGTCTATTTAGGAAATTTTACGATTTTATCTTAAAATATTCGGAAATTACAGCCAAATATGCTTATAAGTACGCATAGAGCATAAATGACCCTACGATCATTTTCGTGATGGGGATGATGTCTATGTTATGAATTTGGTGAAATGTAACTTAAACGATTAAGAAATTACGACCAACTATGCTTATAAGCTCACATAGGGCATAAATGACCCTGCAGTCATGTTCGTTGTCGGGAGTGAAGCTGATGTTACGTATTTGGTGACTGTATCTTAAACGGTTCGGAAATTATGGTCAACAATGCTTATAAGTTCGCATAGTGCATAAATGACCATGCAGTCATATTCGTTGTCGCTAGTAATGCATATGTTAAGAATTTGATGACTGTAGCTTAAGCGGATCGGAAATTAAGGTCAACTATGCTTATAAGTTCGCATATGGCATAAATGACCATGCAGTCATATTCGTTTTCGGGAGTGATGCGTATGTTACGGATTTGGTGACTCTATCTTAATGGTTCGGAAATTATGGTCAACTATGCTTATAAGTTCTCATAGGGCATAAATGTCCTCGCAGTCATTTTCGTTGTCGTGAGTGATGGGTATGTTACGAATTTTGTGATTATCTTAAAAGATTCGGAAATCACGGTCCCTTTTCGCTTGCAGTGGTTCGTTGGTACCATTGCATTAAAATGCTGTGCGCACGCAGATTGTAATCACGGGTAAACTGTCTGCCACAGTTCCCACATTCCAGTGACTCGAAATCGGGGTTCGCCCAGCAGTTGCGCTCATGCAGTGTAGCGAGCCACCAAGTACACTGGCCAAATAGCACCGATTTGCTACTAATGATGAAATACTTATCACAAGCGTTGGACGTGAAGTACAGCTATTGATGAAGTGCATATGTGAAGACAGTGTGTGACGGCAAACGAACAGGGTACAGTCGAACGAGCTGTCAGATGACAAGTAACTAGCTACAGGCCAGCAGGTGATTTATGTATTGTACAATCGCTCGGGATGGTGGGAGGAGGCACACCATTTCCCCTACATACTTGTGTGTAGGGAGGCGGTGGTCGTGCATGCCGAAATAATGTGTAATGAGCCTATATGATCCAACCCTCTCTCTCTCACACACATCCTACATACCCAGTGGCTGCGACCTCCAGCATACATGGTACTCGTTACCATTCGTGGTACTTGTGCTTTATGTATATGCACATCGTTTCTCTCACACTACATACCTAGCGGTTTTGGTCTCCAGCATACACGGTACTTGTAGTTCATTTGTAATCCATCTCTCTCTCAACTTACATACCCAGCGATTGAGGTCTCCAGTGTACATGGTACTTGTAGATAGGGCATGTACGCGTGGATTTCCGCCTTGGTGATCGCGTCTTTTAAGCCTGCCTTCTGGGCTACGTTTATAATTGCTGTTTAAGCACGAGCCTGGTGGATTCTCGCGGGAGGCACTTCGCCAAAACAAGTATGTACTTAGCCTCACAAGTGCACATATGGCAGACAATGGTGCTCCCAGCAATGCTTATAAGGATGAGACATCCGAAATTCAGCATTTTTGCTGACCTGTTTCTGTATATCGGCATAGCGAGCGGCTTGGGTCTGACTTGGAAGCTTGATGGAGGCAGTCAGCTCGAGTATGTATTCTGGGACGATGTGAATGAACTCATATCACATCTATGGCTGTTGATTGCATCTCAGAAAGCTGGCAATAATTCCCACACAAACGAAATGGTGAGTATTGTAGAAGAATCTCATCATGGTGGTTATATATACTAAGAAACAATGTCTTATGCACAGATCGCCACTGAGTTTCACCAGCCTGCACGCCATAATTATCGCAGGCGAAAAGTACTCATCTTTGGGCTGAGAAATATGTACCAGACTGACCTAGTTGAAATGATCCTGTATGGTGCCTTAATAAGGCCTATAGATAAATGTTGACAGTATTAAATTATTTAAGTAAATATGGATGGGCAGTACCAGTTCGCCAGAAACGGGACATCGATGTGGCTGATGCGATGAAGACTGTTTTACAGGATAAAGTATCGCCCCTTAAAAATGTGCAGGTGGATCTTGCCAGAGAATTCTACAATATCGCTTTCCATTCGCTAATAGCTACGAATAAAATGTATCACTACAGTACATTCGGTGATAAGAAGGCCTCCCCTTACGGAACGATCTAACCGCACTCTGAAGAATGACATGTGGCGAGAATTTTCGTCGCAGGGAAGTTACAATTGGTTGGACTTACTACCTCATTTGTTATCAGCTTGCAATGATAGAGTGCACTGCACCATCCACATGTGGCCAGTGGATGTTAAGGATGATTCTTTGCTGTCGACTGTGTTCAAAAATGTGAAGAGATTGGACAGGTGCAATGCTAAAGTGAAGATTGGCGACTATGTCCGGATATCACACGTGAAGGGGACATTTGCGAAATAATGCACTCAAAACTGGAGCACTAAGGTTTACAGGGTTGACAGGATTTGATTCGTCATTACGAACCTCGGATGTATCATCTCGTCGACTTGAATGGTGATAAGCTGAAGAGTGGATTTTATGAACAAGAGATCATGACAACTAAGTTTTCCGACTTTAATTTAGTTGAGAAGGTGCTGCGCCAACGATGTAGCCAGCTTTTTGTGAAGTGGTTAGGGTTCGATTCACGACACAATTGCTAGGTACCAAGGTCGGCGCTTACTGATGTGTAATTGGTCCCACATAGTATTGCAAGAGGTGTGTGCTTGAACCTGTATTTACCACAGTTGAATGTATTTTTGAAACATAAATAAATAAATTAATTCTTAGAAAAAATTATAAGAAAGTGTGTTGTGTACATTTTTTCATACACTGTACTCCCTCTATGTGATACATGCTAGTGTATTTATTTTCCAGGCTCGAGAAGGACCGGGGACTGGGCAGCTTCTGGAAATGCCCCACTCTTATGGGAGGGGGGAGGGGTTGAATACTAAACATGGGTCTAGACAACTATGGACACTCGCTTGTTAATTATTATTCGTCTTGGGCCATGCCCAGGCAACGTCTGGGCTAAAGGTGCTATCTTTCAATTTAATCTGCTACATTTCATGGGCAGGGTGACGGACGGTGTCTTTTTCTCGCACACGCACTGCCGTTACTTAGGAGTCAGTATATTTGCATTACCGCCCGATTGGTGCTGGAAATGGGGGTACCGAGACTCTTTTTTCATCTGGTTGTTACAGAGTGCCAGCTACCTTCTGGCCCGCACACAGCAAGGTAGTGTGTATATAGCATTCCACCCCACGCTGGCTTGGGTGTGCGTGCGCTTGGTGTATAGTTCGTTTCGTCTTAGGTTGACAACCTTAAAACTTGTTTTTAAAAAAATGTATGTTTATTTGTTTTATTATTATTATGAACATGCAGGACTGTGGCCCCGATACTGGCTGACTGTCGGTATTTTTTCTATAAATATCTTTAACACACCTGGTGAACCAACACAAGGAAAAAATGGCTATGATGATATCGGCGCTCCTAGCCGCGACCTGTAGCACTTCGAACACTCTCTGATGACAAGTGAGGGAATTAAAGATTGCAGCCTATGGCGGCCGACTGGTGGTGGCGATGCTGGAGGGCGCGAGAAGCAAGAGAGTGGGGTGGGGCGAATATATGAAAACCCCCGAGGGATAGAATGAGAGGCAGGAAAGGGACTGGGAGGACTCTGAGAAATTCCTCCCAAGGGATAAGAGGTAGGATGGAATGAGAACAGTAAAGGAGATCGGGAGGACTGAGAAAACTCCAGGGGTGGGATATGGGAGCGGGGGATGGAATTTGGGGGGTAGGAAGGAGACTGTGAGGACTCTGAGAAAACCCCAGGAGTGGGGAACAGGAGAGGGGGTGACAAGTAAGTGAAAGGGGTGTGAGTAATATGAGAAAATTCTCCCTCCGAGGGATTTAACGAACGAGAGAGACAGCAAGGAGATCGGGAGGACTCTGAGAAAACCTAGAGTTGGGTGATGGGAGAGAGGGAGGCATATAGGAAAATCCCAGGGGTGGTAAGATGGGAGAGTGGGAAAGGAGGTGTGTGACGACGATAGATAAGATGACAGAGAAGTAGGAAGGAGACCGGGAGAATGTGGAGATGAGAGAGTGAGAGAGCGAGAGAATGAGAGAATTATGAGAAAACCCTGGTTTGGGGGGGCGAGAGAGGAAGGCATATGAGAAAATCCCTTGGGTGGGTGATGGGAGAGGCGGATAGGAGGTGGGTGACGACGAAAGATAGTATTGGCGAGCGAGGTAGGAAGGAGACCTGGAGAATGCGGAGACGAGAGAGAGCGAGGGAATGGGAGAACTAATGGAAAACCATGGTGGCGAGAGGGATAACAGGAAGCATATGCGCAAAAAAACTGAAGGACAGAATGTGGGAGGCGAGAGAGACTGGCAGGAATATGAGAAAATCCCCAAACAGAATGCAAGAGCATGATGTTCTGAGGTCGAGTGATAGAGCATGAGAGAAAAAGATATCCAAGATGAGCGCTGCTGGCGAAGAATGACAGAGCAGGAGGTTACCTCATGACATTATACAAAATAGCGTTCGGCTCGTCTCCATTCTGCATCCAGGTGTCCCAGAACCCCCTATTTCTAACTACTAGTAATTAAATAAAATACAAATGCCGAATGAAATATATAGGGCTATAGTTTCAGCAGATAAATACTATTAAACTTTGTACAACTGTCTGAATGTAATGAAAGTCCTTTTTCTCTCATTTCCACAAAACATCTAATTAATATGTAACACTTCATCTGAAAACCTTATTTAACTGCTTTACATCAAACCGTGAAAAAATTTTGGTTTGATTGTCATTTATCCTAAATTACAAAACCCTCAATAACATGGGATTACAATTATTAGTAAATGTTGTTTTTTCTTTTGTTTTGTGTATCTTTTTAATTATTATTTGAACCATTTGAGAAATATATAGTAGTAAGAGGAACAAACGGAAAGATACTGTTTAGCATTTTAACGAAGGTTGTTATTGTTATTGTTTTTGTTGTGTGTTGTTCGAGCTGCTGGCGATGTCGACTCGGATCGACACAGACTTGTGCCAGCACGGAGGGTCTCGAGAAGGCGCGAGCGAATGTTGACCTTGTGCGAAATAACAAGAACGAAGAGCGCGCGAGGAGTGTATGCATGCATGTGTGTGTGTGCGCGCGCGCGCGTGCGCGTTGACACAGATTTCGCACGCCGCCACTGGGTCAGGGGCGTAACGGCGCGGGGCGCACGAGTGCGAAGCTTCATGGTCGACTGGGGGGACCCGGGAGTTGCGAAAACACCGGGGTTGTCCCTCTTCTAGGTGATGTCATGGACTGGCGTCGCCCGCAGTCGGTCCCGCGAAAGCGAGCGAATCCGCCGCGAGAATATAATTAGATTTTGGCCTCTCGCCTCAAGCAAGGCCAGCGACGTGTTTGAAGCCTTCTTTGGCGGCCGGGCCGGCGGCTACATGAGTGTCTGCGGGCCGTCGCGTTCGCGGTGTTAACTGCGCATGCGCTTGTGTGCGGCCATCGTTACTGAGCATGCGCGTTCCTTGCCATCGTCTTACTAAGGTAGAGGTTCATACTTCTCGGGTTAGGAACGAAACAAGTTTTCTTAAGGGAGAGTATTGCATAGGGAAAATTTCTGCCGCTAGGTGCGTAGTGTTACAAAGAGTCACTTACAATTAAAATTTTAAGCTACGTAAATAATAAAAGAGAAAACTATAATTGTACTTAGTTACATAGTTATTTTATATTTCAATTATAATTATTGCAATATTTTTTTTTAAACATAGAAAATAGAGAAAATACGGTACACGTGCAACACCAGCGCTTATGTAGTGGCGAAAAATTTTAGTTGCCAAACTAAAAGCATTGAGCTTCTCAACCTGTGTACAATAAACCTTTCTAAGGTTAAGATTTATTCTACTCAGGTTAGGATCAAATCCAGATTTCTTATGGGAGGGTTTGCATAGGGAAAATTTCCGCCGCTAGATGCACATTGTTTCAGAAGTTAACTTTTAATAAAAATTATAATCTACGTGAGTAATAAAAAATAAAGATTTTAATTAGTTAAGAAGTTTTTTTATATTTTATTTATGATTATTGCAAGTATCGTGTTTTTAACGTAGAAAATAGACAAATACTGGTACACATGCGACAGTAGCGCTTACCTAGTGGCGAAAATGTATGGTTGCCAAATTTTCAACATTTTTCTTCCCAACCTGTAGTAGAAGTAACCTTACTAAGGTTAATGTTTATTCTACTCATAGACNAAATTTTCAACATTTTTCTTCCCAACCTGTAGTAGAAGTAACCTTACTAAGGTTAATGTTTATTCTACTCATAGACTAAAGATAAGGCAGACCGATTCTTCGCCTTCTGCGCATGTACCAAACACGGACCGTACCCAAAATGACACCACTGTCAAAATCACATGGCTAAGTCATATTCTACTCACGTTGGGAAGTTGAATACTTTAGTTTGGCAACTAAAATTGTTTGCCAGCAGAATGCATTGGTATCGCATCTGTACCTTTTTTTTTTTTTTTTCCGTTTTTTATGTAAGTAAATGGNGTTTGCCAGCAGAATGCATTGGTATCGCATCTGTACCTTTTTTTTTTTTTTTTCCGTTTTTTATGTAAGTAAATGGAATAGTGGCAATTTTCATAAAATGAATGTAATTGTGTAAAATCTTTATATTTGTATTGTGTTATTAATGTAAATAATAAACTTTGCTCCTCGCACTAGAGTGAGAATTCAACGAATTATGCTCACATGTTGTTATTATCCTGTTGCAAAACGGATTGAGCGAAGCATCGGCTTACAAAGTTATTTAATTTAAATATAGCAACAACCATTTTTAGGGCTTACCTGTGCAGATAAAGTACAAAGTGTCTTTTAATGACAATTATATTTATTTTGCACTTATATTCGAAACTTTTTTGCCATTGAAATAAGCTTGCTTACGAACGCTCAATGCCAAGCACAGTTGTATTATTTACTCTTTGCTTTTGTAAACACCATTGCTGGGCGTGAATAATAGTTACGAAATAACGTTACTAATTAAAATTATGGCTGGGGCAAGTATATAATATCAGTTCGATCCAAATACGAACTTTTACACACACACACGCACACACACACATAATTATTCAATTTGCCGCCAGCTTAAAAGTGACCTCTTTGGAACACTAGCGCACCTTACGGTAGAAGGTTAGACAACTACAAGGCATGCCCGTTTTCCGTAACATACTCGTTGAGTTGAACTCGCGCCAAAATGTTACACACATCGTAAAAAAGTTTGCATTGTGTGTACGTGCGTGTGTGCGAGGGGGGAGAAGGGCGAGAGGGAGTTGCACAAAGTCATTACAATCTTATGTAGCATACCTGCCGAAATAATGTCGTCATTGACGTTCCTTGAAAGTGCCTAGATATACTTGATATAGTCTATTCGCGGTTACTTCACACTTTTTTTTAACCAAACCTTCGGAAAATCACGCCATGTATGACGTGTTTAGTTGTCTCCTAAATACGCCATGCTTCACAGTCGTTTTACACCTCCGTTAACATGACATTATCTTAGTTTACGTTAATTTGAAGTTTCAACAATCTTTTATTTATAAATTATAATATTTAAATTATAAAAAATATGAATAAAAANTTACGTTAATTTGAAGTTTCAACAATCTTTTATTTATAAATTATAATATTTAAATTATAAAAAATATGAATAAAAACAGTGAGAAAACATGTGTGTTTGTAGCACCTAATAACAAATAGTTATCATGCAAAATATTATTACAACTGAGTGCGCGCGAATTCAGTGCGTTGGCCTTTGGTGNCCTAATAACAAATAGTTATCATGCAAAATATTACTACAACTGAGTGCGCGCGAATTCAGTGCGTTGGCCTTTGGTGTAATTTTCTAGACTTGGTTAAGCTTAGTTTGCATGAGGCGGAGGAATATCCTGGAAGTAGAACTTAAGCAGGACTTCAGAAAAGTGCGAAGTAACCGTGAATGGATTATAACTGCATTTTTTTTTTTTTTTTGGCCACCACAAGCGTTTGTGATGGTGGATTCACAATCGCGTAAAGGGTATCGCGACAAAGAACGTGTTCTGAACAAACACGTTGGGCAGGCGCGAAATTAGCCAACATTAGCCAGGTTATTTTCTCGCTTTTGTTATTGATGACGTTTAATCTGTCAGTGAAGAAACTTATTTAAAAGTAAACTTGTGTACCAATTTAACATTGCGATCAGTATTTTAAGTACGAACTTCTAAACGTTTACCTACAACGTAGGCTTGAATATTTTCTAATCTGAAATTCCGTCGCGTCGGCTATGCTTGACGCGTTGCGCGGCAAAATTAGCTTCCTTCTGATTGGATGATAATCTTTCGCTGTTGTAAATCCAGCATGGCGCTGAGTGATATCAGCGACCGCCACACCAGCAGTTTAGCAGAATTCTGGAATCATTAGCCACCAGAGGGCGTAGCATCTCCACAGAGTACTTAAGGGCACTGCCTACAGGCTGACAGCTGCGAAATTTAAATAGGAAATCACATGTCGTAGAAATTTCGCCTCGGTGCGTTAATTTTAAAGATAGGCGTTTCAAACAAAATGTATTCTTCCTACATTTTTTTAGGAGAAGTTCCCTACAACATAAATGTTCCAATAACACGTGTAGTCTGTGAGCAAGGAATTTTTAAAATTAATGTTTTACAAAAAAAAAAGCACATAATGCCTGTCTATAATGAAAATATACGCTTCAGAATATAGAGGCGAGACAGCCGCTTGTGCCGTGAACTCCTGCCCCACACGCCAGTAAAATGGCGTCACATGCAGCAACATGCTGGGACGCCGTTCGCCAATCAGCGCCTGGTAACCTACTCGCCAGCCGGGCAGCCCAGCCAACAGGGAACCTTGAGGGGAACGCAGTAGCCAGTCAGACGCCAGGTCCGTTCCCAGAGCGTCACGCAGCCAATCAGAGAGTGGAACACACAAATCATAGCAACCGCCACGCCTAATCGTCTCTGTGTACTAACCTGCTCCGTAGCGTCGTCGCAATTTCGTGAGGAAGCACAGGATGGGGGATGGGGAAGGGTTCGTAAACTAACGCCGTCGGGGCCGCGGTGGCTGAGCGGGTAGCCTGCTCGCCTCCCTCCAAGGTGAACTGGGCTCAATCCCCGACCGGGCCACTCCCGGATTTTTGCATGTGGGAATCATGCTGGACGATGACGCTGGTCGGTGGGTTTTCTCGGGGGAACTCCAGTTTCCCCCTCCCTTTCATTACGGCGCTGCTCCATACTCACCTCAATCACCCTCATCGGCTCTCAAGAGTTCGCGGTTAAGAGATGCCCAGATCCCTCCACTCACTAACACCGCCAGCCCTGTTTTCACGTCAAAAATTAAAATTTATTAATAACCTATTGCCCTTTTTTTCTTCGTTAATCAGATATTGTATATTTCTTCTGGTATTATGCTGTTCCTGTTGACATCAATATATTCTGAATGAATTACATCCATGGCGCTGGTAACGTAATCAAAACGAAAATATTAGTAATGTTTTGTTTACTATTTGTAATAACTAGGGCCACTTTTTTTTTCTCACTAAAATATTCCATGAATATCTGTAAAGCGAAACATGTCATTTCAGAATATATTTCGTGGTTGGATGATTTCAACTGACGTGTCTGCCAGACATTCACGAACTCTCAGTGCCGGGACAACTTAATTCTGATCGGCCCAGTCGTGTAGACAATGCCTTCTCACACAGGCACGCGACCAATAGAAGAGCAACGTAGTGGTTTATGCTTTATCAAAGTCCGTTCATCAGATTTAGAAAAATTAATTCTTTTCTCAATAGCTGATGGAAAATATTTTCAAAGTTACGTATACCCGCATATACAGGGTGGAAATGAACTCCACCGACAGACTTCGGTAGGTGATTCCTCATAAAAAAATAGGTCGAAAACATATACACGACATAACGCCTAAGTCTATTCCAAAAGGGGGGGGGGGCAATCGCCCCAGATGTGTAGTTGAAGCAGAGGTTCTTAGCTAGTAACACAGCCAGAATGAACGATAAATGTGTGATTTTCCGGACACTGCATTATCAAACAACGAAGTACAGAGCACAAAAATATGGGCTACAATATCAACCCCCATCGATGAAATTCGAGGGGGTGGCAGCACATTTGTGCAACTAAAAATGTAACAGTATCATTTTGTTAATTTGTCCCTGTGGATTTGTAATCTACCACGCATGGTGAATAAAACTTCAGTCTAGTGTTTTTTTGATTAAATGCTGCCTTTCCATTTTGGATTTTTTTTTAAACCTGCATAATTAAAATGTATGACCGGACATAAAAAAATCAAAGCTGGGCATGGCATAGAGGACTATTTAAACTTTTTTTTTTAAAGTTTCTGCGGTTTCAATTATATCCGTGTTCTCCCACGGGGGACTGAAATGATTACGTAATGAGGCAATCTGTAATTACAGTTACAGGTGTAAAGCGAATCATGTTTAAAAAAGAAGTTGGATTTCGATATCAGAATTTCCAGGTTCCGTTTAAAAATCCACCGAAAGCTTACAAAAAATAGGGTACATGCACAAAAAATTACAACTGATTTACTTACAGTAAATTACTGCAGCTTGTTTTCTCCTTGTTAGTCACGTAATGATCATGTTCAGAATTTTCAAGAAGGTGTAAAATGTGTTACACTGAAGATTCTGATGAGCTGAGGTATATTTAGCGTAGTTTTCTGCGCGAGAGCAATATGCTACATTACTGCAGCACGAGTGGTTAAATTCGCGTTGGTTATCTTTCAACTGGTACAGCTACACCAGCTGGAATTTGTGCAATACAAATTACACCAGCTCTTGAAAAGGTGTAACTGGTATATTACAAATAAAATCGAGCGAAATTCGAATGTGTTAGTAAACCACCATATTTCAAAAAGTTCCGTCGGATCTGTTGCCTAAAACAACCAGAAAAACCACCGACCACTGAAAGAAATATTTTTCCCACCACAAGAGTTAAAAATCCACCAAATCCAGTGGAGAAACCAGTGAACTGGCAACTTTGTTCGAAATACCTGTAAAGATGTTTCCTGTGCCTTGATAAGATTGCGTTTAAATACCGACTCTGGAAATTAAGTAATGAAGGAATGATAGGAATAAAAATTCCTCTAGCCCCGCTTCATGCCATTGCATGTAGAGGCTTTATTTGCCTCGATATTAGTTATATTGGTTATTTATAAAAGTATTGTTTTACGAAACGATTTATCCAAAGACAAATATCGATTTTCTGTACACCGGAATTAGATATTTTATGTATGAAAAGACTTAACAATTGTAAAAATTTGTTGGAATATTACATATCGAGGACACTCACTAGTCATTGCAGAGATATGTGACGCCTGTTTTTGCTGCATGTTGCCAAAGTAAACATCGTAATTTTTTAATTTAATTATTTTATTCAAATCAGAGCTGGTTAAAAGACAACTTTAAAAATATTTATTTCCAAAACCTGGAAAAAGATATTGATTTCGATATAATAACGTATAAATTAATAGGCGATTTATATCGATATATCGTTTATACAATATCGTCATTTCAATGTGTATATATATATTCAACATCCCTAGATTCATGGTCGCACGAAATCTTGGCGAACGCGAAATCGCCATTCGGCGGACATGTGTGCGTATGTGAGTGTTTGTGGTTTGTGAATGTGGTTACGCGTCACGCGAGCTGTCGTTGGCGAGTGCCGCGAAGTCGAGACCTTGACACGAATACACTGCTCTGTGCGAGTGTCAGTGTGTGTCTCGACCTGGCTTGCAAAGGAGCTTCAGAGCTCGTGCTCTTCGATTGCGGCAACGTGAATGTTTCAACGGCCATGCCAAACCCTCTCTGACCACGTGCAAGCAAATGGAGTTAGGGTGTTGAGGGCGGTGGCTTTTCTATTACGGTGGATACCCAACAATCATAATTATTTAAATGTGGTTACAAAATTTTTAAGAAAAGTGCTGAGTTATTCATTATTATATTTACTGCAGTCGTGTAACACACATGAAAAAAAAAAGCCGTCAAGCATATATAAAAATATCCACTGCAAGGTATATTCAATTTGTTTTCAGACGTAGGTTACTCACGAATCCAAAGTTCTACATATTTAATACTTCCAAATATTTATAAAAAAAAACTTATTTTCTGTACGTATATAGCCAATTATTTCAATCCTGCAGGTTTTTTTTTATTTTATTAACGCAAAAACAGTCAAATGTTAGTTCTGATATGTTACTTTTGAATAAAATATATTCAGAAAGAATGAAAACTTATGTTTTGGGAGTGTTATATAAAGTGTTTTGTATCATATAACGCTAAGCGTTTTTTGTTGTTCAAAATCCTCAAGAGGTCCGCCTGTCAGAAGTTTCGCGGATTTGGAGGCACAAAGGTAAGAATCCTCTACATTGGCCAGTGCACCAAACTTATTAGTTGGAAGTGTTTTTAAAATATGTGTGTATTAAATACACATAGATGATACCAGGACAACGAAATAAATGTTCGGCTCAACAAATTGTTGTTAAATAATTTATTTGGTTCAAAGGAACGAATGCAGACGTTTTAGAGCAAAAGCAGATTAGGTAAGTGAATAAAATATTGTTCAGTGCAAAAAATTACTATTAAAATTAATTGGCTTCGTATCTGAAACGAAATCTGAGTACATTCACTCATCTTGACTGGATGTGCGTTGCACTCGTAGCAAAGAGTCGAAATTTACCAATGCAGAGATCAATGTTCAGATATTTTCCTGCGGCTGAAACCTAATATGGCTAAGGTCACGCCTCAGGGTTAATAGAATGGTCACCTTCAGTTTTACATAATCTGATCGTCGACAACGCCACGCTCACAAATGCGCCAATACCTGGTGTAATTTACGAAGGTCGCTCACAAAAACAAGTTTGCGATAGTGAAAAATTAAAAAACCTTTTTTTATAAGCATAGCAAATACTGTAGATGTATATTTAAACATGTCATTTGTGTGCACAAATGTACAAGGCAACTTAAGAATTTTAAAATAAAACCTTAACCGTTAATAACTGTGATTGTAATTTTTTTTTTTCGTTGAGCACGCTAAACCGTGCGCATACAAAAAAGTCTACACACAAAATCGTTTTATGCATATATNAAAAACAAGTTTGCGATAGTGAAAAATTAAAAAACCTTTTTTTATAAGCATAGCAAATACTGTAGATGTATATTTCAACATGTCATTTGTGTGCACAAATGTACAAGGCAACTTAAGAATTTTAAAATAAAACCTTAACCGTTAATAACTGTGATTGTAATTTTTTTTTTTTCGTTGAGCACGCTAAACCGTGCGCATACAAAAAAGTCTACACACAAAATCGTTTTATGCATATATNTTTTTTTTTTTCGTTGAGCACGCTAAACCGTGCGCATACAAAAAAGTCTACACACAAAATCGTTTTATGCATATATCTTCATATTTTGAAATGATCGAGCTATGTACAACAAAAAAAAAGATACGTTATTAGTTGGTTTCGTATAGACACGTTAGATACTTACGTTTTAAACTTCTTTCTATAAGCAAGCAGTGAATTTTCTTTATCATAATCGTGGGATGTCAAAGACATTTTAAAATTACTTTTGGCAGAATTTATTAGAGACTCGCTTACTGTAGGGCCTAATAACATCATTATACGTTGGTTAAGTGTATCTGCAATTTTATTAGGATAGTAAATATTTTTCAAAATTACTAACTCTTACACTTGTACGTATTAAGAAAAACAGGAATCAAAATAAACCATTTCTGTATTCACAAATGTTTAGGCCTACCTAAACCTATTTACTTCAACGTATAGACGTGGAATTACTTTCCCTCTGTCGTTACCAACTTTAATGGGCGCATGCCACTCAGTGTGCCCACTTAAACATACGCAGGTAGGGGTGGCGATATTTTTTAAAAGTTGGTTTTAAAAGTGCTCAATTAACAGTGAACGGCCTATACCATGATAGGCTGCATACAAGTGTATATTATTTTCACGCGTGTCATTGGGACCTACACTCACCAGACAACCCCTGCAGCAGTTGGGGCCAATAGCAAATATGTTGCTATCTAGCAGGTTTCTCCGGTATGGCCGGGTGGAACAGGAGAATGTAGTTGTGCCTGTGTTTTNGCAAATATGTTGCTATCTAGCAGGTTTCTCCGGTATGGCCGGGTGGAACAGGAGAATGTAGTTGTGCCTGTGTTTTCAGCCAATAAACAAGTGACCTTTGCTCAGGTATGTATAGGACTGAGGAGTCTACCTTAGTCCCGTCTTGTACCGCGAAACGATAGGGTCTCTCTAAATCGTACCTCGTGTCGGGGCGACGGAATGGGCANCCTTAGTCCCGTCTTGTACCGCGAAACGATAGGGTCTCTCTAAATCGTACCTCGTGTCGGGGCGACGGAATGGGCATGTGCGGGAGTGGCGTTTACCCGGATGGAAGTGGAGTGGAGATGTCTGGGCGTCTATTGACATCGAGGACTTGAGAGCCGACGAGGGTGTAAAGCGAGGGGTTGGTATAGAGCGGCGCCGGGATGCAAGAGCGGGGGGAAACGGGAAATCCCCGGGAAAACCCGCTAACCAGTGGTGTCGTCCAGCACGAATCCCACATGCGAAAATTCGGCAGCGACCCCGTCTGGAATCGAACCAGGTCGTCTTGGCTGGAGGTGAGCGTTCTAGCCACTGTGCCACTGCGGCCCCGACTTTTGTCCGACGAACGTTACTTGTAGGGCTGTATTGTTCCCGCTAAGAAGAAAATAAAATTATGATATATATTTTTTTCTCGAGGAATGGGTTTCGTCTATTGGTTTTAGTGTCTGGTTCCGTGTATGCTAGTGCTAATAAAGCAGCTTTGAAAATCTTAGCGTTGTCCGCAGTGTGGCAGAAATATTGAAATTAACCCATTTCATTTTCAGCTCAATAATACGCCCATCTGTGAAATAAAGACCACAGCCGAGTTATTTGAAAACGTTGGAAGTGGGTGGACGCGGGTGGCCGTACACAAGTTCTTACATCGACCCAGCTGAGCGCCTTTGGAATGAGCTAGAAGAGTGCAAGTCGAATGCCGGAAGAAACCGCCCACAAAATATAATCTAGCTATCCATCATGTTGAAGGTGGAACGTAATCAGTTTCCTGCAGAAAACTACCGCAAATCGATGGAAAGTTTTCCTCGAACGACAGAAACTGCGATAGCGGCAAAAGACGAATCACATATACAGGCGCCATACCAGATCCTGGTTAGTATATTTCTACATGTTTTCGCTTATTGAGATTGCAGTACATTTATTTCAGTGAAAATAATCCCGGCGCTGCGTAACATCGTAAAAAAAAATTAAGGTCACTTCTGTATGGCGTTCATATCTCACGTACATCGCACCCTTCATCTTGCACGCGTGCGATATCAGGATTCACTGTACCTACCAGGTCTGGTAAAATCAATCCATAGCTTTCTTTCTCTGTCTGTCTTACTGGCAAAATAACAAAAATTGCACTTGCAAAATAATTATTCCCAGAAAAACGATGAGTTTTTAAAAGTAAAATATTTATATCTGGAGCTACAATTTTGTAGTTTTGCAATAAAATATAATTCAAAATATAATATTTTTAGTTAAAGTAGTTAAAATTGCAACGATGTGCTGTTCCCCGAGCAGACGTTAAAAATTTGGCTAAGATGACTAGTTGACATTGCCGTACGACTAAAACCATTAACTTGGAAGAACTATAGAGATCTCGGGGTAAGGATGTTCACACACTCAACATCCACAGAAATCCCTTGGTGGCAGGGACTGTTAAGCCATAACGTACAAGTAGGGGAGAGGTTAACGTGGAGATACTTTGTGNGACAAACACATCACTCGCAGGCCCCAAACAACACAAATCGCACGCATGCGCGTGCGCAAGCACAGACAACACTTAAGGTCTCGGAATTTGAGCAAGAAGTCACAATTCTTGTGGTTTGGAGTTCGCGTTGATTGAGAGATCCCGTAACCTTTAAAACTTTTCAGAGAATAACACCGGGGAGCAACCGCAACGTTTTACTTTGAACTTTCGCTCCAGGTAGTCTGGCCGTCCAACAATAGGAAGGCCTAATCACGTAGAAACATCATTTTTCTTTCCCACGAAGGAAAAAGCAGACTGTGAACACATGTCAGTACGGCGACGTTAATTCTTTTGCATTTCTTCATCGTCATGCATATTGTTTTATTTGTTACCTGTGACGTTTTTATACGCTGAATGATTTATCTCAGTAAAATATTTGTTCGCGCAAGGGCAATCATCGCCTGAATCATACATTTTGTTGACGTTACAAAATTGATTTTGTTTCTTATAAAATTTAGTTAAATCCACAGAATATTTTGCACAGCGTTACTGTAAGTATCGTTTATTTTAAACAAACAGAAGTTNTAAAATTTAGTTAAATCCACAGAATATTTTGCACAGCGTTACTGTAAGTATCGTTTATTTTAAACAAACAGAAGTAATTTTCACTTCAGAAATTTTATTTTTTTTTCTTATTATTTGTCATTTAACCCCAAATGTCTCGCGAAAAGTAAATTAATATCAAAACAGTATGTGAATAGAGAGCTGTTGCATTTACATTCCATTGGTAATAAACAGAACCTGACTGTGAACTATAGTTTTTCNAGTATGTGAATAGAGAGCTGTTGCATTTACATTCCATTGGTAATAAACAGAACCTGACTGTGAACTATAGTTTTTCAAAACGATCCTGCATTTTTTCCTGTTTTTATGCTGTGCTTGAATGCTCAGTAAGCTATGTGAAAATTGTTTGTTTGAAAGGTAAAAAAAATTACAAGAATCCCATTGGAATACTTATGGGAAAATGCGTGAATAAAACCACTCCCAGGTCAATCGCCTAGGATCGAACTTGCAATCTGCAGACACCAAAACAGCAATGCTGAAGCGAATGCTGATTAACGAAGGGAATTTCATTTGAGGATTGGTTCACAGCTGGTTATACAAGCCCTGGGTGGCTCTGAACTAATAAAAAAAAACCTTATAAGAAAACAAGTACCTGATTCTATCATTGTGTTGTTCAGTAAATCACCTGCCGCACTATCAAACTTTTCCGTCAAACTGCTTCCAGTAAGTTTGGTCAGATAAAGTTGGACTGTTTTTCTGTCACCTAAACGTCACAAACGCCGCCATATCTGTCTAAAAAAATTTGGATGGCTCTAGTTTCCATCAAACATTTGGTTATTCACCGGTTCTAAAATATTTTTATGTTTGATGGACAAAAATGGCCGTTTCCGGCGTCACAAAACTTTAAAATGGCGAAAAATTGTTGGAAGCGAAATATGGTTATGAAGATAATTAATTTATATTAAAGCTGTCTGAGCATGAATGCTATTTTAAGTAAATGTTAAACATAATATAAACAAATCAGAGGCATTGACTTTTATTGTGCAGGAAATATATTTGATAAAACAAAATTCGTCACATTTCTTCCTGCTGCATGATAACACAACAGCAATATCTCACTTCGAAAATAATTTTAAAATAAAAATCCAGACTATATCCCTTCCAGTAAGGGAATTTGACAGCGTGAAATATTTTCAAACATATTCAAGACTATTTGATAAAATCTGTTTCGAGGAAAAAACTGATGGGCCGTATGTCATATAAATTTTTTTTTACTATCAAATATATTTGAAGGCGAAAATTTGACATTGACAGGGGCAGTAAAAGTGTATGAAATTAGCTACTCGCCGACTGGAAGGAGACATTGAACGAATGGGGCTCCAAACCTGGGAAATGTTCCCATCATTCTAAAAAAACCGAACTCACTCGGTTCATGGCCAAACCCGCTCGGAACTAGCGTAAGGATTTGGTCAGGTCTACAATGAAATCATAAAACTATTACTCAAATTGTGATTTATTTAATGATACCGGCATATTACTACTTACTTTATTTTTACTTACATGTTTATTAAAAAAAACCAGTGTAAAAATATAATTAATCTACACCTCCTTCGAAAACTGTAGAAAAGTTATCACAATGACAAAATTTCCAGTCTCGTGAACGTGTGTGGGACATTATGTTCCAGTGATCACCGTATGTTGGCAACAGTTGATAACTGGTGAAATTTGAAAACAATATCAAAATAACCTATTCACCAAACTAAAAGTGAAGTTTTTTTTNAACAGTTGATAACTGGTGAAATTTGAAAACAATATCAAAATAACCTATTCACCAAACTAAAAGTGAAGTTTTTTTTAAATTCCCTCTTCTGCAAGTAAATATTTCTGTAATATATTACGTAGTGTTTTCTGACTCACATTCGGGTTGGCGGGANAATTCCCTCTTCTGCAAGTAAATATTTCTGTAATATATTACGTAGTGTTTTCTGACTCACATTCGGGTTGGCGGGAAGACACATTTAGCGTGAGTGCCCCAGATTGAGAAATTCGCAATTTGGTTTGTAGGCCATCTCCTTGACAGCACATTCCGTGCGTTAGCAAGAAACTCAACAATTATACCCAGAGATAAAATATATCGAGGTCAAGAAAGTGAAGTCAATGGCACGCAAAAGATACGGAGCTAGCACTCTTGCCAACATGACTAGGCCCGAATGTAAAGCCAGGGCAGGATTTAACTCAATTGCAATTAGTAAACGCATTCATAGAGCACTCCTGGAATATATGGATCCCCTCCCCCCCTCCTTTTTTGAGTACTCAATGCTACACAACATGGTAAATACCAAAGCTTAAAATTGATCGTGCTCATATATATTTTTCACATTTCAATTATACTTCTTGACTTCTTGTATTGTTTCGTCCGTGCTGTTTTGAGATTTTTTTTTCTGGCCCATTGTNATCTGTGAAGCCCCCTCCCCCCCCCCTTCTCCTTCTTCCTTGCTATTTGTTTTTGAACACTACTTGGTGTCTGGAAGGGAATTCTGTGTGACAGTTACAACGGCGCGATCATAATTGTTACAAAAGTGAAGTTCCGCGGTTTGGCACGTTCCCGGCTCACAATCATCCTGATAGGGGTGGTCCCGTCGGTTATTGAAGGTGCTTTATTTCTTCCACTTTTTCTGCAATTTCGATGTCTCCGTTAGTGAGGATAACGTTTGTCACGTGCTTACTGGATTGTGCAAGTTCAAAGAGACGCAGTGAAACGAGAGCAGCTGAGAAAGACCTACGTATGCGTGAGGCGAGACGAGGACTCAAGCCCATCCTATTCCTCTTTAGCATACAATTTCGTGTTTGGCTCAGCAGCCATCTTCCCTTTGCCTCGTGCGGCACAGCGTATCTGAAGTGGTGACTCTCGTAATGCATACACTAGGTTAAAGCGTTTATAAAAAAAACTGATAATATTGTTACAAACCCTGCGTGTAACCAGACTTGTTCTTACCTTAGTAACCCGGTTGACGGTATGTCATATCCCAGTAAACAAAGAACCTATTCCAGCCAAATTTGGCAAACAAGTTGTTCTGTGGCAGATTATCTTAAATTATTGTTTCAGGTATGTCATACACTTATTTTCAAAATGGCAGCCATATAGTTATCTCAGCTTAGAATGCTATATCATCGAAACCATGTAACCACAATTCCAACTTAACTTTGTATGCTGGCAGTTGACATTACAACTATTAACTGTGACTACACGGAGCATTTTTTGTTAACCATTTTGTTAGATAGCGCTACATGAATAAAATGTTTTCATGTATTATCTCGGGAAACAATTGACCGATTCCTACCAAATTTTTCAAACAAATAGTTATGTAGCAGATTATGTAAAATTGTATATTTTAAGTATGTCAGACACTAATTTTCAAAATGGCGGCCACATAGGCATCTAAGCTTTGTAGGACTTTATCGTCGAAACTATGTAATCAATTCCAACTGAAGTTTGTATGCTGGCAGTATATAATACAACTTTCAAATGCACATACACTAAGCATCTTTTGTCCTCCATGTTGTAAGATATCACATGAAACAATAAAGTTTTTATGTAATATCTCGGGAAACAATTAACAGATTCCTACCAAATTTTGGTAAACAATTTTCACTGTAGCAGGTAGTGTAAACTGCTATGTTTTAAATAGGTCAGACACTTATTTTAAAAATGGTGTCTATATAAATATTTTAGCGGTGTCTTTTATTAAAGAAACAAATTCCAACTTATCTTTGAATGCTGGCAATACAAATTACAACCATAAAATTCGTCTATACAGCACCTCATTTTTCTGCCATTTCGTATGTTAGTCCAACAATACAAATTAAGTTTTCATGTCATTTATCTAGAAATAATCAAACTAATTCTTACCAAATTTGGCAAAGGAGTTGCACTGAGATGGGCCATATAACTACATATATTTTTAAGTGTGACAGGCACTTATTTTCAGAATGCTGGCTATAAAACCCTTTTAGCTTAGTTTGCTATATCTACGAAACTATATAATCGATTTTAGCTCTGCTTCGTATATACTGGCAGTATATAATCATCGAAGTTATAATACATAACTTTTTTGTCCTCTACTTATGAAGAATGTCACATGAAAAATATGGAGGTTTTATGCCATATCACAGGTACCAATAAACTGATTTTCACCAGATTCTTCACACAAGTAGCGCTATGGTAGGCCATGTAAACTGACGTGTGTTAAGCGACTCAGTTACTTATTTTTTAATGGTGGCCCTGCAAATATTTTAGGTTAGTATCATTCAAAACTTTATACTGATTACATTCGAAATTGATGTTGGAATCCGACCTCCATAATGAAGTTGATCGCACACTTGCTTATAGTACGAGGTTTTCTGGGTTAGAGTCCCGGACAAGGCTCGGTGTACTTGTAATTGTCTCACTACTGTTGCATATGTTTCTGGTTTAATCTCTAATGATAATGCTTGGAACGAGACAAGTCCTACTTACCAATTCAGCTTTTAAGAAATTATTTAAAAATTACTTGCTCCCATATTGATAAAGGAAGGCTCATTAGTTATATCAGTAAGTTCTTGTTTATATATTTAAGACTTTAAGAGAACAACGCTCTTAACATTGACGATATTAACACATGGGTACTCATTTATATAATTATTCCAATGCACAATATCATGGCCATAAATAACTCATATAAGGGTTTAAACTGGTAAAAGGTAAAAATTAAAATATATTATATATATATATATATATATATATATATACACACAACGTAGAGATAAATCTTAAATATTTTGCATATAAATTAAATTTAAATTTGCGTATTTCGAATACATGTGCACGTAGTATTAATATTTCAGTAATTGTCGGGATGACAATCAAAATAAGAAAAAAAGGGGGGGGGCACGTCACAGAAGTTTTCCAGGGGCCTGCAAGTTTGTTTAACTGCGTGCGTCACTGTTTGGAAGGTGAAGCATGTCTCATTAGAAGGGAAAGGGGCATGCAATCTCACACGCCACATCATGTAAAGCATGCAAGCATACTGATCCCGAGAAACATTTATACGCCCTCTTTTTGTGTCGCAAGTATATAAGCAAGAGTGGATAATTTTCCGGAGAGCACTGGAAATGGTTATTTGAAGCTGTATCGCAAATCCAAGTCGATTAAGGGGCCCGCATGCCTGGCGCCTGAAATGCGTTGCAGAGTGTTTGAAATGCAAGTTTCCCCGCGAACCTACTGAACTTGGGTCCAGTGTTCTGATCTGCGAAAGAATACACACTTTAAACAAGGCCTGCTGAGTGCTTTCGAGACGTCACGCACAATAGAAACACAATTTCGGAGCACACCAAAATAGCTTCAAAAAACTACTTTTTCAATGCGCCGTGTCTCAGCACATACGCGTCAGACACATACAAAAATACTCAAGGGCCCTGCGTAGAACCTTGGTTCGGAGATCCCACCAATAAAGGGGCAGCGGTGGCGTAGTGGCCAGGGTGCTCGCCTCCCACCACGGCGATCCGGGTTTCGATCCCCGGCGGGTTCGATCCCCGGCGGGTTCGATCCCCGGAGGGTTCACTCCCAGATTTTCGCACGTGGGAATCGTGCTGGACGATGCCGCTTGCCGGCGGGTTTTCTCGGAGTACTCCCGTTTCCCCCGCCTTTGCACTCCAGCGCCACTCCATTCTAGGATCTTATTTCTGTCATGAACGGGGATGACGGTCACCTACGGGTCCCAGCTGGAAAGACCGCCACTCGGAGGGTGTTGCCTTGCCCTGGGTGAACTCGCCACACGCCATTATTATTATTCCACCAATAAAGCGATATGGTCACAGCTTAAATTCCCACAGGTAAACGCAGCATTACGAGAACACTGCACGCCAGTTCAGAGCCTTGAGCTTAGTGGCCGTGGTGCACTTGACACGCGCGTAACAATGTCGACCTTATCACTCGCGCGCTTCCCAGCCTTAAAAGCGGAAAACTGGCCCGTGAAGACGGGACCCTCAAGTGCAGAGAATGGTGCAGAATGCAGTGCAGTCCAGGGACATGCTGTCACGAGTCGCGAATACATTTCAAAGAGTCCAGAAGGGAATATCAAGAATTCAGGAACCAGTTGCCCGTTTTAACGAAAGTTGCCTAGAGCCTAGGCGAGCCAGCCTGAAAGCAATGGAGAGCGAGCGAGCGGAGAGTCGGTGAATTGTGGAGTGGAGAGGTTTGAGGCGACTCTTAGCAACGAGGTCTTGAGAACCGATGAAGGTAAAACGAGGTGGATACGGAGCAGCGCCGAAATGCGGAGACGGGGGAAAACGAGAGATGCCCGAGAAAACCTGCCGACCAGCGGTATCGTCCAGCACGATTCCTGCATGCGAAAATCCGGGAGTGACCGTGCCGGAAATCGAGTCTAGTTTGCCTTGGTAGGAGACGAGCGCTCTGGCCGCTGCGCCACCGCGGCCCCTCGGGTAAATGTGTGAGCATTCGTGGTATAGTCTATTCGCGGTTTATTCACACTTTTTTAATCAAACCTTCAAAAAATCACCCCGTGTACGACATGTTTGGTTGATTCCTAAACACGTCACCTATCACAAGGGTAACAAAGTATCTAATTTTCTTTAAATTGAACTTTACCTTACTTTATATTGGAATCAAAACAGGGAGAAAATAGTTGTGTTCGCAATGCCGAGTAAGAAATAGTTCTCTTGCAAAATATTATTAAACTGAGTGAACAAACACAGTGCGTTGTACCTTTGGTGTAATTTTCTAGACTTAGTTAAGCTTCGTTTGCATGCAGCGGAGAAATAGGTTGAACGCAGAAATATAGCAGGACTTCGCGAAAGTTGGACGTAACAGTGGATAGACTATACAAGCTAAAGAACCACGTGTGCGTCGCATATTCGAATTATCCCAGGCAAATATCGAAGAGACTCCGATCAGCCAGTGGGAGAGGGCAGGATGGGTAAAGTTAATAGGGAAAATTATCGATATTGGTGCTGGCTAATGTAAATGGAAACTATTTTACGTTTTATTTGTGCCATAAAGACCGATTGACTTTTGTATAAAGTATTAACAGTTACAAATCATTATCGTATTGAATTTTGTGGTGCAATTAAGACATATCGCATTCTCTTTAACACAACCACTTTTAATCTACAAAAAAATGTGAAATTTTGCATAAGGTATAACTAACATAATTTTTAACCTAACATAAAAATAGTGCAATCGAATTAGCAAAGCTTTGAAAAAGTAGGTATAACTCTGTAATAAACATGACCTAAAATAAAGCAGTTTTTAAACGTTTAGCTAATAAACATTTTATGGGAAAACCTAAAAAATATTCACACGCGGAAGCTACAAAAATAAATAATACATATTTACTAACTCTTAAACGAATTTTGTGGGTATTTTGTAAGGTTATAATCTTATGTTAACCACACTTAGGCACACTGGAAAACCAGCTTAAGATTATCTTGTTAACAAACTATCATGCTGCAAATAAATGTCATTAAAGAAAAAAAACTAATACACCCATACATACACAGACACACACGCGGATTCACACCGAAACACGCGATCATTAAAGTTGCATACGCATGGAAGAAGAATATTCCACTCTAAACTTGAAACAGTGTGAATTGATCCAAATCAGTGAAAACAGTGAAAATTGAGAAACTAGTAATCAGTGCCAATTAACTTATTAATATAGTGGCTAAATTTCATTGATTTATTTGTGATTCCCACTGAATGTCAAGATTTTCACTACTATAAATCACCTGTTACCAGTTAATTTGCTTGATTCGCCGGTCAGCAGTAGCTTATCGACTGACTTTCAGCGAATGTTATTCCACTGATTGATATCACTGATTCGGACTTGAAGTGTGCGCACGACCAGAAACCTTGTACGAAATCGACTCACGATTGAATACTTATAAACTATTTTTAGCCAAAGAAATTTTGCGACGAGTCTGGCGTCAGTTGGCAGCGCTGGCAAATAAGTGTTTTAAGGTTTTCGCTGTATTTACACACATGAAATTAATTTTGGTAACAGGTTGTGATATTAAGTTGAAAATGGACTGTGATTTAAGAGTTGAGATTTATTCCCTTCCCTTTAAATTTTTTGCTTTTGCGATCTTAAAGATAAGGTTAACCTTTAAAAATTGATTCTAATGGGCTACACTGTCACCTGTTCTTTACACCTTAATTTATATCTTGCGACATTTCTTCGTTTATGCAGCATAACTATGTTCCCCCATTTGAAATAAACCACTTCGTCGAAAATTTTCTACTCTGCTCTGATTAGCTCTTGCTCCATGCGCTTGCATAAGAAAAAAAACTACATTAATTCACCTTATGTATTACTAGCTGTGCCCGCGGCTCCGCTCGCGTGGACTACAAAATTATTGTTTAGGTTTATTTTACGTTAAATTTTACTTAGGGTTAATCTTCTATACACTATACATATTATAAAACTCAACGTCTCGGTGAATTAAATGTTAAAAACACTTATTAGTATTGCTCTGTTATAGATAGATATATGTTACCACGGATTTTTTTTACGTTTTTTTATTCTACACAATTCTTTACTACATGATATTGTTCCATCTTTAACAGCGTATTGCAAGAGAGCGCGCTGGCGGCAAAAGTTTTTCCGACTTGATTCACTCTTATCGTTTGTTCATTTTTTGAGATATTTTCTCGCGATAAAAAGTGGCCAATATCACCTTTCAGCCCTCCAACTTTTTCTGTGGAAGAAATTACGTCGATCTGTTGCTCGGTTGCGACGTTGCATTGTTATTCCGTTTGTGTACTTTTTTCATTTTCCAATAAGAATTTCCCCGAGGAATGAGATATTTTCTCATGATAAAAAGTAGCCTATATCACTTCCCGGCGCTCCAACCATCTCTGTACAAAAAAAAATCACGTCGATCCGTTGCTCCTTTGCGACGTGAAAGAAGGACAAACAAACAAACACACTTTCGCATTAATAACATTAGTTAGGATGTGAGGACCTATCATTCACACGACCTGTTATGCGCAGTTGTGAATCAACAGGTTTCAAATCAATTCTTGTGCACACGGACTATGTTCTATTGTTACTGTTATGTTTTGAATCCCACTTCATTGGACGAGTAGGGCTGCCAACTCTTGTATTCAGGGTTGCCAACTGCGGACTTGACGGCGCCACTGTTGTCAGCAGCTAGGGATATTTCAATTGAATCCAAGCGAGTCCCACAATCACGCTATCTACGCATCTGAGCACAACCTGCTCTCTGGCATCGAGGATTCCAGAGTGGAATCTTACGTGAGCAATGTGTGTAATGTAAGACGAAAAATGTGTAGATTTATCGAGTGAGCACCGTCCCTTCTAACACAGGTCCTACCCGGTTAGCCAATCGACTTAAAACTATCAATATCAAAATATACATTTTTGTTAATGCACACAAGAATGTCGTTAACAGAGCTGTGATTTCCAACTCGTCTCACGCCACTTTGTTAGCCAGTGTCACCTTTACAGCTCATTCGGCTAGAACCCGATCCTCGACAGCTGAGATCGGTAGTGCGAGATGGATCCTCAGCGAAGGAGATCCGTTGCGGGAGGAACAGAGGCACCACATGATTCTCAGAGAAACTCCACGTCCTTAGTCGTCGTTCGTCGCGCTGCTACGTCGGTGTCACAGTCTCCGGGTAAATGTTGAGCAAGGTTTGGCAAGCCGGCGCCATCGCACGCCACGCAAAGAGTAGAAACTCGCACTGGCCTGACGCATCCTAACATTCATAACATAGTCTATTCGCGGTGTTGCCACACCTTTTTTGAACCAAACCTTGGAAAAAATCACTTCGGGTGACGTGTTTGGTTGTTTTCTAAATAATTCACTCAGCACATACAGTGTTATATTATACTTAGGTTAACATAAAAGTATTTAATTTTTTGGTTAAAATTAAACTTTCACTTGTATTTTGCATATAAATTTCAAATATTTAATTTATAATTACTATGAATAAAAACAGAGATAAAAAAGGGGTGTGTTGGTAATGCATAGGGGCAGTGATATTTCGCGAAAAGATTTCGAGACAAGATACAGTCCAAAGTACTGTAGGGTCGTCCAACTTCTTTGATTGGCTAAAATAGGTTCTGGCCCGTGTGAACCGTTTCCGCACGAATCACGAAGGTTCAGTGTCGGAGTTACTTAGTCCTGAGTGGCTTGGTCGAAGACGGACACGGCACCAGCAGCCAATGAAGGCATTACAACAGCTGAGGTGTGTAAATAGTATTGAAGTCTACTGTGTGCTCCGATTTTTACGCGAAAAGTCACTGGCTCTAGTAATGCACGGTAAGAACAGTTCACATGCAAAATATCATGAAACTGAGTGCGCACGAATGCGGCCCGTTGCCACGCCAGCGTAATTTTCCAGACTTGGTTAGGCTTTGTTTGCACGAGGCGGAGGAATGGCGTAAAAGTAGAACTCAAACACGTTTTCAGGAAAGTTGGAAGTAACCATGAATGGACTGTAAAAGTTCTGAGCCTCTCGTGGTTTCTGGAGCACGGTGACAGATGGTCCTGTTGTGCGCGCGTAGCTAATCGCTGTAAGTTTTTAGCGTCCCATAAAAGTATTTAACCCACTCAGAACAAGTATGCTCAGTTGTGCAACATGATGCACGGGAAGGTTACTTTTTGCCTGCGCTGTACACCGCGAGGCTAAATGCTCAATGTTATCCCCTACAGGCGACTGGTTCGTAAGCCACAGTAGCCTACTGTTCTGAGTTATGAACGATTCATGGTCGATCTACCATCGCCGCAACGAAACAAGAGCTTTGTTCGACTTGGTTCAGCACGCGTCGAAGTAATTCTTATTTGCAGCACCTGAAATCGTAAATTAAAGTTGCTACGAAATGGTTGAAATTTGAAGCAATACATAGTAACTAAATTCACTCGGAGTAGTTATAAACCTTGCCAAATTAACTTCCGATCGTATATGAGTCACTCCACACATTGTTGAAGTACATATCGTATCCGTCTTACTTCCTAAGCGCAATTTCTAATTAATAATTTATGCTCGTATGCCAAACTTCGCAGTAAGTTACATAATTGTAATGCATTTATGTTTCTTTTACTATTTTACGAAAACTTTTAAAAAATGTATTTTAGTGTCAGTTGTGTCTGTTGATCTATGAGGGTTTTAGTGTTATGGCACTTGGGTTCGTTCAGTGTAGTTATCTAGTATACGTCGATATATGTCTCTTATTGAGTACTACTTTTTGAGATTTTCTTCACAATTTTGATGTCATATCTGTTATACCATAATTCCGTTACTTTTTCTTAAAATTCGAACGTCGTGTAAAATTTCTGTTTTTCGAATACATCTTGTAATCAAAATAACAAGCTGCTCAAAACTCTCCAGGCTGTTTACAAACACAGCGTCGTTGTTAATCACGTTGTGCACACAGAAGTGAAGAAACTTTGTTCGTGTAATGACTTTATCCGTTCGTCATGGTTGCTGGTCACGTTTCACGCCACGCGATGTGCGTGGTGCATGTTTTTCGACCTCGAGTTTCCACATTTTGCATTAGGATGAGTGTTTGTTGACGTGCTTAACCACACTGAAGTTGATACATCATACAGTGTAAATAAATGGCGATGAGAAACCGCCGTCAGGAGAGAAACCAATATTTGGAAAAGGGAAGGGGGGAGCACACCAATCGAGGGACGTGTTTCTGAGATTAATTTCATCAGGCGCCCTTCGTCCTTAGAGGGTTGGCGTGGAATGGGATCTGATGGCTCAGCGTCACATGCAATTTTGAATTACTGGTTTATAGATTTTTTTAAGTTATTTAGGGACACTTTTGTTTTTAAACTACAACTGTACACCTTTCGCAGTATAAATTACGCTGTAGAAAAAAAATTTAAATTCTGATTTTTTGTCAAGTTATTCCGAAGTAATCAGTGTAGCAACATTTGTTTTAATCATAAAGAGATTCCCGCCATTCCGCAATTACCGTGGGATAAAATCTGGCGACTATATTCGAAGTAATATAATGGCTGGTATGCAAACCGCGACGTAATTGGAATTTAAAAGCACTGCAAATCTCGTTAAATATCGGTACTGGAGATACAAAGGTTATCGGAAATTACAGAGATATTCAAAATTACGTGACCACGGTGCAATCTTTTTTAACACACAGATGCATGCACTATTACACGATTGTTGGCAGTACGTAAAGAAAAACAGACGAAATCTGTATGTTTAGGTGCCTCGCGTGTTTCGACACTCGTCATATCGATGCATCAACGCCAAACGTTTCGTAGCATATTTGCAGAAATTTTAAGACAACTTTAACGATGGATTGTCCCAATTCCTGCAGTGTCGCCGGTATTAGGGGTACATTAACACTGTGATTCGCGTAGCGTTACAGGAAAAAATTAAGTACAGTAAAGTCTGGGGATATCTTGCGTGGAATCCAGGCGAACCGGGTTCAATTCCCAGAAGGATCGCCCCCGGATTTTCACAAGTGGGAGTCGTGCCGGACGATGCCTCTGGTCAGTGAGTTTCCTCGGGGGTCTCCCGTTTCCCCAGCCCTTGTATCCCGGCGCTGCTCCATACTCACCTCGCATCACCCTCATCGGCTCTCAAGACACGTGCGTTAAGAGCCGTCCATCTCTCATCACTCACTCGCCCCGATAAAACCAGTTTAACGGTAAACCTAAAAGTAAAGCTATAGAAGTTGAAATACTCACGAGTATTTACGTGAGTTGTCCAGTATTTGAATTGTGTGTAATTAAAAACATTCCCATTTCATGCGTAAGTCACTTAACTGAGGTCGCTTGGGCGTCAACGATCTGAACTCTCGCACGAGCCTTCAGTTTTTTTTTATAATAACCGAAACACTTTAACGTACATACAGCAAAACAAATCTCACAGTTACGGTCAACCAAATAAGAGCAATAAAAAAATTAGTTTAACTACAGAATATTTTATTGTCTCTATGCAAACTGTTAATTTTGTTGCGTCAAACAAACTTTGTTTTACTCGAGAAAACTTCTATTTCGGTGTAAGCAAACCTTTGGACACAGTTTCCTGTATATGGGGCGTTGCAGAGCAAGTGGGTTTATTGATGTACACCGTACACACCAGAAAGCAGCGTCCAATAGGGAAGTCCTTCACGTGGTGGGAGACAATTAGTTATCGAGACAACGTTCCGCAGATTCATTAACAACTGATGGTGATAACAGAAACAAATTTTTTTATTGGTTCCTAGTTGTGACAGACTGTTGAAATGTTAACTTACACAGCCGCGGGGGAAAAAAGAAAGGGTCCATTTCAAAGCCTAAAATGCTATATTTATGTATGATTGAAAAGGTTGAGTGAGGAGGAAAAAGCTCTGTGATAAATCTGAAGGTTGACATAACATATATAAATAAATTCATCCACTTCGTGTTATTCATTGAATCACGAGGAAATGCGTCTGACCTAGATATTTCAGCGAGGGAAATTATTTTAAAAGCTAGTGGTTTACAAAGTAAAGTTAAAACGAGAAAATAATCTTCGCGCAGTTTTTTAGGAGGGGACGTAGGGGAGGCAGTGTAGGGGAGGGCACTCCCGAGCATCTGCCGCTGGAGGGAGGGAAAACGCGTGGTACTGCTGGACCCTTACACACGAAACTGATAACATCGCTCTCTTAACTACCGCGCTGTTAAGGACAAGGTAAATAGTTCCTGCCCCTAGTGTTGGGAAACAAGGCAAGGCCGTCAGATTACTCATGTTCTCAAGCTCGTGTAGTTCGCGTCGCTCCAGGCGTGGGTGACTCATGGAGTCCAACTGAGTGTTGGTGCGAGGGGACAAAAGTCGTTTCTCCAAGCACGTTGCCAAGACTGTTTGCGCCACGTGCGACAACGAGGGTCGAGAAAGAACATAATGATTAAGAGGAAAGGAGATTCCAAATGTTTGCCTGCTATTTCCCTTCGTCGCAGAGCTTCTGAGCACTGTATGCCTTCTACGGCATACTGTGGNGGGGGGGGGGGGGATTATGGCAATGAATAATGAACAGTGGCGTTTTGAAAGGAATGGAAATGAGTGTGAGCATAAGTAATGGAAAACACAAAAAAGCAATTTTCATCATTTTATATTTATTTCTTTTTCACCCATTCCTTACATAATTACACGTGAAACCAGTACATGTTTGAGAAGCATTTTCATAACATTTGTTACATGAAGGTAAGCATCTAATTACATGCAAACATATTTATACATTTACAAGTGAGTACATAGAAATACATTTTGGCCCACGTGTTTTTACAAAAGACATGCGATTTGGCGATTTAGCTGTATCTAGCACTTCTTTTGTACGTGCAGGTGGAGGGGGAAGTGAATCCACTTGGAAGTGTGAGACGAGGTGTTGAGCAATCGGTCTGAACTCAGAATGCAGAATGCAGTAACACGAAAACCTCACTGAGCGTAATTCAGTATTATCACAAAACTCTAACTTACGTGTTACATTCGGGCACTCATACTGTAAAAGTTTATGATATCAACATTGAAATTGTTGTCACATATAACAATATATTCATAAAACAATATTTTTTTTTCAAGCATAAGATACTAACTCTTGATGTAGACGTGTAACTAAAGGCATATTTAAATATGTTAAAACTGTGGTTTGGTGACGTAGAATACAATAAAATGGTAAAAATGGAAATCGTCTCTCTGTCTGTATGAGCTGCGCGCAACAATTTTCAAAAATATGCTCGGCTTGTATAGCGTTTAAACTTATTGTACCTATTTGTAATTCCCGTGTTCTTTTGCTGTTTGAGGCAAATACATCAGAAAAATTATATAATACATGTATGTCTAACTAACTACTCAACTTATTCTCGCCAAACTTGGTACACCAGTAGAGAATGCTAAGGAATGTTTATAAAATTGTAACTAAGCAAGTCGTTATTCTCAAAACGACAACTGTAATAAGAATCTTAAGGGGAATATGTCGTTAATTTGAAAAAAGTAAACCCATACGAATTTATCAAAACTGACAGTAACCAATATGGTCGAAAAATTCGGTCAATGATAACTTTTTGATCAGACATTTAGGCAGGCAGTGTCACCTTTGAAGGCCCCCAAACTTCACATACGAGCAGTGCAATTCTGGTTTCTCTCCGAAAGGGTTGCAATTTTAGCTATTTTTTATGCCTTTTGATAAAATTTACTAATTGTTTGCAGAGTTTCTATTCAGTTAATATCTACTATCTAAATTCGATTTTCAAAGTAAAAAGCCATTTATTCCGACAGTTTGTTGAGTATAACCCTCTCTGCCTCTCCCAAAAGTATTATTTTGTGTTACACGACACATTCCACCAACTCCGGTATGTGTACACGTAGTTGTTAATACACAGAGCAATAAATATCATTGTATTCTCTAAAATGATGACTGTAAAAATTGTAGTCCGAATTATCAATGAGATTATTCACTGATTCTAAATGATTCTCTGCTCTGTAGTAAATGAAATACATTTTTAGCCTACTTTTTTTTCTAAACAAAGGATTGGGGTTAACTTATTTTCCATATATCTCTCTCTCTCTCTCTCTCCATCTATCTATCTCTATATATCTTTGTCTTTGTAAGCTATGTGTGTCGATGAACATCCACATCTCTGAACAAATGTTGATAAAAGTTCGTTACTTCTAGTTTATACATAACTCTCAGAACTGTAAATGACAAACACCAGCGCTTGACTTAGTAGAAATGACAATATCTGAAACAAATATGAGAATTTGTCGTACACAAAAAAAAAAACAGTTTTCACAACAAAAAAAAAAGGGCTCTGAAATTTTGCAGAAATGATATATATAATATGATTTCTGTTTTCAAAATTTACTTTCAGGGTTACTGTTTTGACTGGATGGCAGCACACCGACAAAACTAAAAAGTCTGAAATAATTAATGTAAATTTGTTGCAACCGCTTTGAAAATTCAATAAACTGTATTTTTATTCTCGCAAAGACTTATCTGCTTATCTAAATTAACTGTGGGAATTTTGGCTAGCCCGAAAAATGCACTGACATTGTAATACTTGTTTGGAAATTTTTCAGTAGGCCTACTGAGAACCGACCCAGCTGCTTCGCTACAGTCCCTGTGCTTCGAACATACAGTATTTCACGATACGCGCCCAGTTAAGATAATCAACTTGTTTATACCAAAACGCTTGGTTTCGTTTCACTCCAGATTCTTTGGCTTAGTAGCTTTTCCGAAAAGCTGATCGATAAACAACTTCATATTAAGAATAGATTAATAATAATTGTGCAGTTTCCGTACTTCTAATATCATATATTAACATAAATAAAACTCCTTTGTCTGTTTAGTAATGCAACCTGATTGCTTAAAAATATTGACACCCCTGTTGCCTTGAAACGGAATAGTTCTGTTCGGCTGAATTTGATACACTTCCTCCGTGTATCATACTGAAGTCACATTTGTCCAAAAATATTTAAATTCGTTATAAAATTATTTCTAAGGAAAATATTGCTGAAAGCCATAAACAACAAAAGCAAAGCAACGATTCTTACAGTAATTACAATATAACACAATATATATGACATAAAATAAAGTTATCTCCAGAGAGAACTGTACCAGGCATTTCACTACGGGTTTTTTAAAATCAGTGTTTTTAGTACAAACGATTAGTTTTGGCAGAATATGACTAGTAGATTTCAAATTAGGCAATGGTTCCAAAGAGAGAGAGAGGGAGAGAGAAAGAGAGAAAGAGAGAGATATAAAAAGAGAGAGAGCATGTAAGACGAGGAACAACGGACCCGCTATTTTTAATGTATTTATCATAAATATTTAAATGTCATTTTTTTTGGACTGTCTGTAATAGTACAATTTTTATGCATTATTTGTCGGATTTCATTTCGCCTACTAGTTCCCGAGATATATGTTAAAGCTTTACATTTCAGGTAATTCTGCCTTTCAAAATGGCAAACGAAACAAACGGCGCAAAAACCGGTTTAATACTTGAAATAGGCACGGCCAACTTAACAAATTAGTTTGAAATAGTTTCAATAATTGTAATATATGGCCTATTAAACCATTCAAAATTACAAAGCTGCGATTATTTTATTTAAATACCTTATCTAATAAACTACCATAAGTTTGAGTGCCCTAAAGAAATACTTGTATGCCTAATTTGAAAGATATTAGTAGTTGAATAGCTTTGTGTGTGTGTGAATATTCCACTTTTAACACTCCCATTAAGTTTTATCGATTTTTGTTGAAATTAGTTTACTGTTTCGGTGTCGGTTCAAAAATAAGCGTGTCCTCTATAAAAAAAAAACAAAGAAATATAGGTATCCTACTTTCGATTTACTTCTTTGCCAAATTTCGTGGGAATTTGTTCATTACCTCCCGAGATATGGTCTAAAAAAATAGTTTTTTTTTTTCAGNTTTACTTCTTTGCCAAATTTCGTGGGAATTTGTTCATTACCTCCCGAGATATGGTCTAAAAAAATAGTTTTTTTTTCGGGTTGCGCTATCTTACAAAATGACAGACAAAAAAAGCTTCGTATAATCATATTCAATGCTTGTAATAAATACTTTCAACGTGCCAATTTTGGTTGAAATGGTTTGATAGCTAGAGCAAACTCAACTAAAATATTTATATAAGACCACCATTTTGAACGAAAGTACCTTACCAATTTCAATCGAATGAATTAACATATTTAGGCCTTCTTTCAATCCAAATTTGGTGGGAACCGGTTAAGTATACTATAGTTTCCCACGTATGATGTGAAAGCTTACTGTTTCCATGCGATATCTTCCAGAATGGCGGACAAATAACGATGTACCTTTCTGAATGCAAAGCGTTTACTTACGTTCTGGCGATTTCAATAAACAACATTTGGCTTCAATCGGTTGAATTGTTCCTGTGATATGACTTGGAATCATTAATTAACCTAAATGGCCGCTATTTTGAAAACGTATATTACAAAAAGTCGATGTCTGTGCTAGGTACTATAAGCGTACCGAGGTTAGTGGAATTCGGTATACGAGTCGACTGTCCTTTGTAACGTCCATTGTNTCCATGCGATATCTTCCAGAATGGTGGACAAATAATGATGTACCTTTCTGAATGCAAAGCGTTTACTTACGTTCTGTCGATTTCAATAAACAACATTTGGCTTAAATCGGTTGAATTGTTCCTGTGATATGACATGGAATCATTAATTAACCTAAATGGCCGCTATTTTGAAAACGTATATTACAAAAAGTCGATGTCTTTGCTAGGTACTATAAGCGTACCGAGGTTAGTGGAATTCGGTATACGAGTCGACTGTCCTTTGTAACGTCCATTGTGCAGACAAGATAGCTGATAAATATTTGTTATTATACATATACCCGTATACATATGAAACAAAATTCCGAAACTTGCCGCTATTCTTTTGCGCCTCGGAGTCATTGTCTGACAAATTTCTAAAAACATCATGCTTGGTTTTTTACGTTTACCGTATAAAGCAGTTGGTTATAATAAAAGTAGATTAACTTCGTAGTATACATAGCGCATTTATTCTTAAACAATACGTCATTACTTGCGTTACACGTTAACAATTTTTTGTACACTTTACGAAGTAGATTCTTGGAAATCACGTTGCCAAAAGAATACTTTATAGAAGTAATCTTGTTTTTTTT